>JANBTT010000002.1:0-491963 GCA_027578915.1 Coemansia sp. RSA 1200
AGTCAGTAGCAGGAGATCAAGAGAATTCCTCTGTTCATTTCTAGATTATAGATTCATGTTAAATATGTTTATTCTAGTTTACGCCATCAATAAACATTTTAAGAGAATGTAACAAAAGATTAATTGTTTTTTAGCCACTTTTACACATATTTCTTGCTAATAGAAAAAACAACTGAATGTATGTCTCATCTGTTTTGTTATCACTGTTGGTGAGAATGCTGTTTACTTCCTATAGAATTAAGACAAAACAAAGAATAATTGCGAATAAACATTTCGTATTTGTCAATAAGAATGATCTTTTTGGTGATAAACGCAAACATTAATTTGCGCTAATGTGATGATGCCTAATTCCAGATATTATTTTCCAAAAAATTTGATTTATTATCAATCGGGTATGTTGAGTCTACATCCAGCTCCTGGTCTCAGTTTGAACCAGGCGGAGCCAGTCAACCGGACAAATTGGCCATTGCCCTATCTTCTTTTCAAAACATTGCTCTACAGTCTCTCCGAGAACACACTTTCAACACAGGCGGTCCAAACTGCCATCATTGCGTTTCCTTTTCATAAACTCTTCGTTTATTAGTATGATTTCGATTGGCAAAAAATTTGGTGCTCTGGATGTGAACCCAGCATACCCGATTGATAATAAATCAACTTTTTTTGGAAAAAAACACTGTAGTTCCAGCAAGTAATGTTTTAATGGCAGAGAAAGGCAGTATTATCATAATTTAAACCACTTTTATGACGCTTAGAATAGCCGCATAAGCAATTTATATTAATAATGTTGACTTAAAGTCGAGTCTTTCCGACTTTAGTTTGAATTAGACAGGAAAACGCAGCATGTAAAGTCAATTGTCACTTTCTTCTTTCAAAATATTGCTTTTCAACCTTTAAGAATACTTATTGTAAATGTAGACAGACTAAACTGACATTATTAAAATTTGTTTTGTCAATAGTCTATTACAGGTACCTGTCAAAACCCCCACATTACCATGTATTTGGGATGTAGTCCCAGCATATTAGGTTGTCAATAAACCATTTTAATCTAAAAAAACAGGTAGAAATATTAATAAAACTAATAAACTGCTAGCTAAAGTTAATATGTGGAAATTTTTCTGGCAAGAAACTCTTCTCAATAATCTCGCCTTTTTCAGAGCCAACAGTAGCTTTCTTCAAAGTTGTGATTCGTAGAAGCAGATGGTTGAGGATGGCAAGAAGATTGTATGGATCTTTCGGCTCAGTATAATTAATAGATATATATTCAAGTCGCGTGTCCAAATACTTAAATGTTCTTTGCTCTTCCTCTTCTAGTCCAGTTCGTATGGTTGACAATGATTTGTCGCTTAAAGAAACATTTCGAACAAACAGCTTACGAAGTTTGTAAAAGTTGGGGATATGCTTTAACAGTTCGTCAAATCCAATTATGAAAAGCGTTAGATCAGTAACATTTACCCAGGATACTGTCCGCTGCATGTCGATTGATGAATAAATGCGGACTGTACAGCTACTTCCAATCTTGGTATACCCAAAATAACGGTCTGCTGCAATGTAAAAAGCATCACTGAGCTTTTCTTCTTTGTTAAATTCAGCAATTGTCATTTTGTTGAAGCTTGTAAACCGTAATCTGCTGGCGGCAACAACCGAGGCGCAAGTTCCTTGAATAATCAATGAATCCAAATGTGCAGGTATTTTATTGGTATAAAACACGTCACAATCCACTGGAGGATCATACAAAATTAATTCCTCGAGTTTCGGAAACTGTAGCATATGTGATCCGTATGGTCTAGCTTGTTTTGAATACTTTTCCGAAAGTTTCTTCTCTCGATTCGTTTGACCTTTATATGCTAAACCAAGAGATTTTAGGTTTATAAATTCAATACGCCCAGGTGTTGTAAAGTCGTGGAACATCCACCACGAAAAGTTGCTGCTAGATATGTTGTAGAATTGCAAGAATTGGAGTGATTTGGCATGGAAGGAGGAATGCCGATGTGTATACTTTGTAAGGTCCAGCAAAAGATATGTTAGTTCGGTTGAGAACTGCGGCAAAGGGTGTATAATTGGATGAGAAATGTGTAAGCGTTGCAACTGTGGTGCGTAGTGATCAATAACGATGGGAATTGCTGATGACGCAAATTTATCATTCCGAGTATTCAAACGCAAGCAAGTTATATTTGGTGCTCTGTTCTGGAAATCATGAATGTGCTCTGAGACATCCATTAAAAGTTTATCCAAGTTTGCCACTTCAAACTCTGAACTGCCTTCATATTCAAAATAATATTTGAACTCAATTGAAGAAAGATTAAGCCAATATCCAACACCAAGTGCTGAAATTTTCTTTAGAACATGGCCATACTGATCAATACGTAGGTCTCCAGAAATCCTAACTTTTAGTTCAGACACACAGTTGCAGTTGTACTCATCACGTCCAGTGATTATGCCAAGATTGGATTTGCAAACAACGTCGTTGTAGGCGAAGTAAATGCAGCTGTTAATAATATCTCTTCTCGAACCGTCAAATCCATTCAGAGAGTAAACAGTAACAAAGCCTTGAGAAAACACATAGTCCTTTAGCAAGTCGTACCATTTGATACACACCTGGAGTAAGGTAAGCTTGAGCTTCCATTTGTCAATATCTTTAGCTGGCTCACCAGATGCAAGACAGAGGATTCGATAGAGAACCTCAGGGTCAAGGTCGTTTATATGAAGCATATTGTGTAAAGGAAGTGTGTTTAAAAACAATTATTTAAAAACAAAGGAATAGAGAAGCAAAAGTGGTTGTCATGTCTGTTGCGTTGTTATTTTATCTAGCAAAAGTTGACATGGCTGCAAACCAAATGCAACATATCTGCAGAAATGCATTGACAACTTAACATGGATACAATAATCACGATCAACACAATAATACAAACAGTCCAAAGTATCAAAGTTGCTTACCTTAAGGAAGTTTGGCTCAATGTTGACACGCCGTGGTTCCAGTTTGAACCAAGCGGAGCCAGTCAATCGGGCAAGTTGACCATTGCCCTATCTTCTTTTCAACACATTGCTTTACAGTCTCTCTGAGAACGCATTTTCAACGCAGGAGGTCCAAACTGCCATCACTGCATTTCCTTT
Source organism: Coemansia sp. RSA 1200 (assembly GCA_027578915.1). Lineage (NCBI taxonomy): Eukaryota > Fungi > Kickxellomycota > Kickxellomycetes > Kickxellales > Kickxellaceae > Coemansia > Coemansia sp. RSA 1200. The sequence goes on from JANBTT010000002.1 coordinate 3,112, forward strand.
TCATAAACTTTTTGTTTATTAGTATAATTCCAATCGGCGGATAGGTGGGGCTCTAGATGTAGACCCAACATACCCGATTGATAATAAATCAAATTTTTTTGGAAAAAAAAAAAAACAAAAAGTATTTGATAGGAAAAACTGGCAAGATTTGAAATGCGTAAAAGTCAACGAACATCCATGTTTTTTACTTGTCATTTTATTTTTGCATTCTAAAGTATCAGTTTACCATTAGATTTTCTGTCATTAGCATTGACATGTACTAGATTATACTTGGGTGGTTTTACTTTATATTTGAATCATTAACATGCCACGAATAATTACATGGGCAGATCCAATAAACCCAAAAAAAGCCACGAAACCCACACTAAAGAAACCAAGAAATCAGAAGACAAAGCGGAAAATATAATAGGCCCTGCATTTTATAACAACGAGCAGATGCCGAAGCGATTCATATACTTTTCTAAAAGAAAAGAAGAAAAAAATGAGGAAGGAGAAAATGAAAATAAAACAAATCAATTGCTGAGAAACTCAATTCATCAAACATGTTGAAGAAAAATAAATAGTATAAAATATAAATTACAACACAAGCAATATTAAAAAATTAATAAAATTCATATACTCTCTTTGCCAGGATTGCTGTATTGCAAGACGCATTGCCTTTATATATATTGGCGTTGCGTTTTTGTATTGCAGATGAAAGAACAGAAAAACAGAACATTGGAGAGGAAATGGGATATTCCTGATGTGCTAGTAACTGGCAAAATACCCTCTCACAATACCGATGTTCATCCACATTGCCAAACACATTTCTAACTCCCGCTGTGCCAATTGCTGCAAACATGCTCATTAAATTAAGAACGTTCTTGCAATATAATAAATAGTTTATGTCAATGTATAGAGATTCTGAAATAGAAAAAAAAAACAAAGGCTCTAGAGCTGTAGTTGTACGAATCCACATACACGCATATATACGTTGCCAGTATAAAAGAAATAAATGAAGATAAAAGATCTCCACAAAAACACGAGGACTTGCTTTCGGCTTTTATATTGGGAATATTTAGGAGTCTTCCGAAGGTTTCGGAGGCGTGGCGTCAGACAGCATCTGTTCAACTGCAATTCCAATTTCGGGATCCCTGTGGAACTTACGAGCGCAGTGTCTATGGTTGCGAGTTCCAACATCAGCGGCAGCCTTATGCCAGTCGTAATAACCAGGCCCACTGCGCCTTTGACCACACAGGGATCTCGCCAACCGGTCTTTTTCATCGTATGTCCAGATGACACTGGATCTACTTGGCAAAAAAGCGCGTCTGTATAAATCAGAGCAATCGTGCTCTGGAACTCCAGCCGTCTTGGCCACTGCCTTCCAGTCGGTTTTTTCGACACCCCCGTAGTCCCTAACCATCTGCTCCAGTTCCGGAAGTTTCTCCAAGATCCGCGCCTTGCTTATCTGGTACGCTACAGCGGCCTTAACTGTTTGTAATTTCCGCCTGACCTGGTCCGGCGGCTTGTGTGGAAACAGGTTGTGCGCAGCGGTTGTCAGGGACCTGGCATTCTGTCCCGACGACTGTTTGCACAATGCGATCAGTTGATCGATTTCGTCCCGGGTCCAGCGGCTATGCTGCGGGTCATTAGCTGGACGTTTGTCAGCTACAGTTCCGGCGTCTGCGCTTTTCAATGCCAACAACTTTTCGCGACGGCGTAAATCGTACCACATATTAATACACTGTAACTTGGTTCTTCCATTGCCAACGTACTCGACAATACTTTTCCAATGGTTGCATCTTTTGTCCGGATCGCCTCTGGCCGCACGGAGTCTATCGATCTCCTCGGGGGACCACTTCGTGTACCTGGGACCCTCTTTATTCAGGATACTGGCACGTCTTCTGGCCAAAAGTCCGGCCTGTGTTGTGATCACTTTAATTGGATCTGTTTTTTTACTGGCCCTGTTTTTACCGGCCCTGTCTCGCTTCCGAGCAGTGTACCACACACGACACGCGTCGGGGGGAATTCCAAGATGATCGGATACTATGTCCCATCTAACCGGCCACCCGCTTGAAACAAACGTGGATTCGACATATTCGACTAGTTTGGAAGTCTCCGCGTCGGTCCATAGGCGCTGTTTCTTTCCTCTTTTTGATGTTGGCGTTGGTGTAGCGGCTGTCGATCCGGCGGTGGCGATGTGTCTGGCCTGGAGACTGTTTGTACACTGCGTCAGTGGCTTCTTCCAGCGGATTACTAGACGGGCTTTAGTTGTGCGTTGAATGGAATCCGCGAGTCGCCGAGTGCATGGTTGTAGAAATAGAGTAAATGGAAGCATTATCGAAATTCAGATAAAAAAAAAAAAGAGAGAACCGTTTACCACTTTAAAGATTTTTGATTTTGATCTCCCAAAAAAAAAATAAAGCAGCCAGCACCCCAGTCACACGACAGATCAACCACCAACTGATCCACACACCAATATAGATCAGTGGGTGCCTGCGATTAGTAAAAAAAGGTATGATGAATTTCGCTAGGTTTCATTTTGTTTATTTACTTTAATTTCCCTTTCTATTCGCCGCTATTATGTTAATAACATTATAATTAGCTTAATTCCCCCTCTAAAATGCCGCCACCACCATCACAGGAACAGCCAGACTTACGGCAAGCGCTTCTTGGGAGCAGTCTCGGGGCACCCGTGTTTGCAGCAGGTCTGGCGCAGCAGGACACCGGGGACTCGAGCAAAGCAGCAGCAGCAGCCGGGGTGCTTGACCGACTGGGCAGATGCTCGGCCAGCGCCCACGCGGAGGCAACAGAGTTCCCGGACACGTACGATGAGGAAGAGGAGCTCGATGAGCTGGAGGAACTGCCGGCCGGTGGACTCACACTGCTCCCAACAGCCGAGTTCTCCGACACCGACGACGATGACGGCGAGGAGGAGGGTGGTTCGCAGTTTGCGCAGTTTGCTGACGCGCGGGTCGTAAGCGACCTCCACACGGGGCAGGTAGTGCTGCGGCGGCGGGAGGAGGCGCGGCTGAGCGAGGATGACCGCCGGGACGCCGAGCAGCAGGGCGTGGAGGTGGCCGGGATCCTGGGCGGCATGACGATCCGCAAGGAAATGGAGGAGAACGCGCGGCTGGCGGCGCAGTCGATCGCGGTGTTCTCGCCCGCCGAACGGTACGCCGCATACCGAACCGCGATGGAGAGGAGGCAGGCGCGCGGGGAGGACGGAATCGCCGAAGAAGAAGAGGATATTCGCAAACGGCAACGGATCACGGATGGTTCCACGCAACCTGGTGCTGGGCCGCAGAACATAAAGAGCAAAGACAAGCCAACGACTGCTCCGCTGCTGGTGGACATCCTGTCGGCCAGGTACGCGCTCCCGCCCGAGACCGGCGACTTCGTGACGGCGCGCACAGCGCGGGGACGGAACCTCTATTTCGCGGTGCGGTCGGACACCGATGCGGCCAAGCGGATGGACCGCATGGCAGCGGCGGCCGTGGAAGGGAGCGAGACGGGGCGCATGGGCGCAGCGCAGACCAACAGGGTGGTTGGCGACATCGAGGCGGAGCTGGACACGGCGGCCGCCGGAGCTGCTTGTTCCCAGGACGCCGAACCGACAACCCAGCGCGGAACCGCATCTTCATCGATGCTCTGGGTGGACAAGTACCGCGCGCGCACATTCGTTGACCTTGTCAGCGACGAGCGCACCAACCGCGCGGTCATGCAGTGGCTGAAGGAATGGGACTACTGCGTGTTCGGGCGCGGCAGCGGCAGCGGTGGAGCCGAAGGAAACACCGATCGGTGGCGGCGGCCGCTCCGGCGGATCCTGCTTCTGTCGGGCCCGCCGGGTCTCGGCAAGACGACGCTGGCGCACGTGGCCGCCGCACAGGCCGGCTACGCGGTGGTAGAGATCAACGCCAGCGACGACCGCACAGCCACGCGCATCCGCGACCGCGTGGTGGGCGTCACGCAGACCCACGCGATACGCGCTGCAGCCAGGCCGCAGCTGCTGGTCATCGACGAGATCGACGGCGTGTCGGGCGCACAGACCACGCAGGGTGGCGGTGGGGATCTTGCGGCAATGCTTGTCAGGCTGGCCAATGCTTCCGGCGATCGCCACCAGCGCAAGGGCGATCCGGGGCCGCTGCTGCGTCCGATCATATGCATCTGCAACAACGCGTACGCGCCGGCGCTGCGTGCGCTGCGGCAGGCGGCGGTGTGCTACCACGTGCATCCGCCGACGGCCGTGCGGTTGGCGCGGCGGCTGGAGGAGGTCTGTGCGGCCGAGGGCGTGGCCGCCGACACGTGGGGCCTGGTGGAGGTGGCCAAGCAGCACGAGGGCGACATGCGCGCGTGCCTCAATGCCCTGCAGCTGGCCTGTGCGTCGGACGGAGAATGGTCAGGGTCCCTGGAGGAGCGCATGCGGCGCGGTGGCGGCGGAGCGAAGGACCTGCAGCGGTCGTTGTTTGGCGTATGGGCGCTGGTGTTCACGCGGCCCGATGCTGCGGCGGCGCCTGCTTTCGGAGCACCGCGCCAGGCCGGCAACGGGTCGCATGCACGGATGCTGGTGGATGCGGTGGCGGCGTCGGGCGAGCTCGAGCGCGTGATGCAGGGCTGCTTCGAGAACTACCTGCGCATGGACTTCCGCGACCTGACGCACACGCGCGTGGCCGAGCTGTGCGGCGGCTGGCTCTCGTTCCACGACTCCGTCGACCACGCGTGCCGCCGCTCGCCGCTGACTGCCTCCGCGCTGCATCCGTATCTCGCCTACGCGGCGCTCGCCGTCCACCGCACCTGCTCCTCAGCCGTCGGCCTGGCGCGCGGCGACTTCGAGTACCCGCACTCCGAGTACGATGCGTTCCAGCGCCGCCAGACCACCCACGCCATTGCGCAGTCGCTCGTGTCGGCCGGCAGACTGCGCGCCTCGGTTAACTCTACCGTGGCCGTGGTGGGTTTTGCCGACTACCTGCTCCACATCCTGTCGCCGCCGCAGCTGGTCACCTCCAATAAGCACTTGCTCAAACCGCCCGAGCGCGCCACGCTCGACCGTCTTGTGCAGGTGATGGCTGCCTGGCGCCTGTCGTTCGTGCAGACCAGGGATCCCGGCTCCGGTTCCGACCAGCTCATCTACCGGCTGGATCCGCCCATCGACCGGCTGGTTGCGTTTGCTGGCCGACGGCCCGCGCTCCCCGTCCTCCCGATGCGGTACCCCGTGCGCCAGCTGGTGGCCCAGGAGATGGATCTCGCGGTGCGCGCCAGGGCCGCCCGTGACACTGCCGGCTCTGCAAGTGAGGGCGATGGTGATGCTGCTAAGCGCGACTACCTGGCCAAGCTGTTCGCCGACCCGCTGGCATCTGCATCTGGAGCTGGATCAAAGGCTGAGCCGGCTGCTGCCAGAGACTTCTTCGGCCGCATCGTGGTGCCTCCTGCCGCTGCCGCACAGAAGGATGATGACACCGTGCGCACAGGGGACCAGGATAACAACAGCGGAACTGCCGCATATGTCCCGGCTGCGCCTAGGACGTGGTTCCACTTCTTCGAGGGCTTCTCGAACGCCGTGCGCAAGCCTACGCAGATGCGGGAGTTGTTCTAGATCTAATTCCATTTCCATTCTTGCAAAATCATCACGCCTTCATTAAATCAACATCCGCCCATCATTAACAGAGTTAGTAGCTGCCCTGGCTCTCCTTGACGAGCTGCTGCTGCTGCTGCGCCGTCACTGCACCGAAACCAGTAACCTCCATCGTGAACGATCCGCAGCCGGCCGTGAGACTGCGCAGGACAGACGAGTACCCGAGCATCGCGCTCAGCGGGACCTCAGCGTCAACGATCCGATCGGCCGAACCCAAAGCAGCAGCGCCCGACGAATCCGGCACCAGAAGCTGCAGCACGCGGCCCCGACGCACGCCGCTGAGATCGCCAAGAACGGCGCCCACGTGCGACTCGGGGCACGCCACGGCAACCCGCGCCACGGGCTCCAGCAGCGTCGGCCGACTGGCGCCAAACGCCAGCGCAACCGCCTGCGCCGCACACGCGCGGTACGCGGCCGGGGTTGACACTTCTGCGCCGAAGAACCGCACGCAGTCGACGCGGATGCGGGTGCGCGCAACAGGGAACCCGAGCACCGTGCCGCGGAACAGCGCGTTGCCCACGCCCTCGGCCACAGCAGCGCGGATCGACTCGCGCAGCTCGGCCACGCGCGCAGGGTCTGCCGAGCCGCCCATTGCCGGAAGCAGCTCGGTCGCAGCGGGTGCGGCAACCTCGATTGCGTTGTCCGCCCGGCGCTCCGCCTCGCCATCCGCGGCGACCGGCTCCACCGCGACGCGCATCGCAGCCCTGGCTGGCTTTCCGGCAACTTCCTTCGCGTACTCGTGGTCGACGGCTGCCGGCGCGCCGGCCATCTCGCGGTACGCGACGCGCATGGCACCAAACGACGCGGCCACACGCATCTGCCGCACAAGGCGGTCGCGCACGATCTCCAGATGCAGCTCGCCCATCCCGCTCAGCAGCGTCTGGCCGGTCTCCTCGTCGGCCGACACGCGGAGCGACGGATCCTCCAGCTCCACGCTCGCCAGCGCCTCTGCCAGCGCACGCTCGTCCTGCGGCGAATCCGCCTCCACCGCGCAGAAGAACACGGGAGGCGGGACGTCGATGCCGTGCAGCTGGAGCCCAACTGCCGCCTCCCTAGTCTCCCGCGATCTGTGGTTCCGCTGCGCCTGCTGCCTCACTGCTCCCTTGGCAACCAGCGTCGGATGCCGCGCATCCAGAAGCGTGTCGCCCGTGCGCGTGTGCTTCAGCCCGAGAACAACGCAGATGTGGCCGCTCACGCATTCGCCGATCTCCTCCGGCTCGTCCGCGTACATCCGCAGCAGCTTCAGCGCGCGCTCCTTCACGCCGCCGCGCGTGCCGTTGACCAGCGTCGCACGTGCCGCCAGCGTGCCCGAGTACACCCGCACAAACACCATTGGCCCGCGCTGCGGATCCACGATGACCTTGAACGCAAACGCAACCAGCTTTGCGTTGGGATCGAGACCCACCAGCGCTGTGGCATCCTCCCTCCTTTTCGTCTGCTCTGCTCCTGCAATTGTTGCTGCTGGCAATGGCCGGTCGGCCGGCGATGGCAAGTAGTCGACCACGGCATCAAGCAGCGGCTGCACCCCGACGTTGCGGTACGACGCGCCGAGGAGCACGGGACACGCGGCCGCTGCCACCGTGACGCGGCGCACCGCCTGTCGCAGCTCCTCGGCCGGCACCAGCTGGTGGTTGCCGTCAACGCCGGCGCTCAGAAACACATCGACGATCCGCGCATCCAGCTCCGCCAGCGTCTCCACCAGCTGCTCGCGCGCCGCAGCAGCCGTGGCGCGCATCTCCGCATCCGCCTCCCGCGTAATTGGCTCGCGCCGGACGGTCGATCCGGTGTTGTCGTGGGCAATGTCAAAGACGATCTTCTCCATCGCCACCACATCGATCCACGACTCCAGCGGATACTTTTGGTTCTGGCGCTCCAGCGACCACGGCAGCTGGACCACCAACGGCTGCATCCCAAGCTTAGTCCGAATATCGTCCACGCACTTCGTCCAGCTCGCGCCCTCCCTGTCCATCTTGTTGACAAACACGATGCGCGGGATCGCGTAGCGGTCGGCCTGCCGCCAGACCGTCAGCGTCTGCGCCTGCACCCCGGCCACCGCGTCAACGATGGCGACGGCGCCGTCAAGCACACGCATCGCTCGCTCCACCTCCACCGTGAAGTCCACGTGACCCGGCGTATCGATCAAGTGGAGCTGATTACCGCGCCATCCAAACGTGATTGCCGCCGCCTGGATCGTGATCCCGCGCTCGCGCTCCGCCGGCAGATAGTCCATCACCGTGTCGCCGTCGTCCACGTTGCCGATGCTGCGCGTGTAGCCGGCGTAGTGCAGCATCCGCTCCGTTGTTGTTGTTTTGCCCGCGTCGATGTGCGCGATGATCCCGATGTTCCGCACCCTTTCAATGTCTGTGCTGCTGCTTGTGTCTGGCGGCGCAGTGTGCCGCCAGCAGCATTGGTGTGGTCGGTTGGGTGCTCCCACGCGATGCCTCGTCCTCCTCCATACTGTGCCAGCCGCCGCCGCAACCACCAGTTGTTGTTGTTGCTGTTGCTGATATTGTTTTGCGCGCAGTGTCTGTCCCCTGCGCGTGGTAGCTAGCAGCAGTCGTCGAGACAACAATGCTAATTCCATAATAGCGCTAAAGAAGGGGAATTAAAGGAACACACAAATGTACAGACAAAGCAAACGAGGGCGGGATAGAAAGGAAGAAAGAAGCCGTGAATTGAAAGAGAGAGGGAGAAAGTAGGTGGTAGGGTTTTTTCTTTAGATAAGAACGAGATCGCATCCATTTTTTTCCTTGATCTTGCTAAATAAGATAATAGCCAACGCATACATGCAATTATTTTTTTTCTTCTCTTTCTTTCTCGTCATTATTTTTTATTCTTGTTCCTTTTATTTTATCTATCTATTCTATTTACTGGTATATACTTGATCTCTAGATTCTTTCCTTCCTAGACGATCATGCTATCTCTATTATCTCGGCGACACAAGCCAGCCAGCATACGTTCGATGACACTGCGCCGTGTACCACAGCAGCTTCGGAAGCGGTATCTTTCCGATCAAGCAGCAGCCCACATGAGCGCCAGCGAGGCAGTCACGTCGCGGATGCATCCCGACGAAGCGGAAGAAACAGAAGAAAATGGCGATCCCTCACTATTAGACCCTGCTGCACCAGCAACTACATTTATGCAACACAAGCAACAGAAACTGGATATCGTAAGGAGAAACACCAAGGCGGGCCGCAACTTTGTCGACCGCATGCGGTGCACAGTAGTCGGTGGTCACGGCGGCAACGGATGCGTCAGCTTCTTCCGCGACTCGTTTGTGCCCAACGGCCCCCCGAATGGCGGCGACGGCGGTGGTGGCGGCGGTGTTTGGCTCGTGGTGGATGAGAACGAAACTAGTCTAAGCTGCGTTAAGCAGATGCTGCGCGCCCAGCCCGGCTCGAACGGGCGCGGGAAGGCGATGCATGGCCAGAAGGGTAACGATCTGGTTGTAAAGGTGCCAAAGGGAACAATGGTGCGCGAGCATCTCGTGGCACCAGACAGCCAGAACCAGAACCAGAACCAGAACCAAAACACTGATGTCCAGAAGCAGAAGACGGCGGAGCAGCGGTCGGACGATAGCAGCGACTTCCTGTACAGCCTAGACCGACAGATCACGCAGTCCAGGGAGAGCGCGCTCCAGTCGCGCGAATCGATGTTCGTGCACTACCCGCGGTGGGAGGAGCGCAACAACGTGTCGGGTGCGCGGATACCGCCAGAGTACATGCAGGCCAAGCACGAGATAGAGAATGCAGCTCCGCTCAGCGTCGATCTGCTGCACCACGGACAGCAAGTGCTTGTAGCGCGCGGCGGAGCCGGAGGCCCCGGGAACCCGCACTTCATATCGGCCGACACCCGCCACCCGCACTACGCGCTCCACGGACTCGGCGGACAGCGTCGCATACTGGAGCTGGAGCTGAAGACGATAGCCGACGTCGGTCTGGTTGGCATGCCCAACGCCGGGAAATCAACCTTCCTGCGCGCCGTCTCCAACGCCCATCCAAAGGTCGCGCCATACCCATTCACCACGCTCAACCCCTACATCGGCACCGTGACGTTTGCCGACTCCTTCCAGATGACTGTGGCCGACATTCCGGGCCTCATCCCAGGCGCCCACCGCAACGTCGGACTCGGCCATGCCTTCCTCCGCCATGTCGAGAGGAGCCGGTTGCTTGCCTTTATTGTCGATGTCAGTCGCCAGTCGCCCTGGCTTCATCTCCAGCTGCTGCGGGCGGAGCTCGAGCTGTACCAGCCTGGCTTGACCGCCCGCCCCACGCTGGTCATTGCCAACAAGGCCGACAGACCCGAGTCGCGCCAAAACTTTGAGCGCTGGTCGCAGATGCCCGGTGCTCCGCTTCTGGTGCCTGTGTCCGCAAAGAACCGCAAGAACATTCTCAAGGCGACGCATGCCATTCGGCAGATTCTAGAGAACTCAGCAGCAAGAGCAACTGGGTGTCATCCCACAATCTAACTAAGCAAAATAAAGGAAATGAAACGTGTGTGACGGGTTTTTCGTATATGGATCTCCCTTGGTTGGGTCGTGTGAGCCGCAAATGTGCACACGACTTGGAAATATAATGGAATGGAATTAAAGCATGGGACGCAAACAACCAAAGTCTCTGGCCAACCACAGTAAATCAAACTCAGAAACTGCATTGTCCAGCACGCACCTTTTGTTTTTTGCTCTTCTGACTCACGTTGGTTGAGGGAGATCAAAAAAGAGAGCTCTCTTACTTTGTAGTTAGTTCTGGCGCCATCGTGACGCATTTTTGCACCAGTGAGAAACACACCGGAAATAGGGGAGGGAAGAGGGGGTTTTTCAACACCCCCTATTTCCTGGCTTATCGTTATTTTTCCACCAATCATGCAAAAGGACCCAGGTCAGCAGAAAAGAGAAATACAAAATACAAAAAAAGGCTGGAACAAATGTGATTGGAATGGGCTGAACCGGAGAAGGGGAAGAAAAAAAAAGGTAAGATGCATTTACAAAAAAAAAAAAAAAGTGGAATTGCTGTTGTTGTGTGTGAGCTTGTGACCCACATACAACCACGTCTCTTTTCTCTTTGCCTGTTGCTTGTTTGGCTTCTTTTTTTTTTTTTGAAAAAAGAGCTAGAGAAAATCGAAATCATCCCAGTGGTTTTCGCTGCATGTGTTCGGGATAAAGGAAAAAGTAGGGAAAAAAGGAGTTGGTTGGTGGTGGGTGACATGTTTTTTTTCGTGCAACTGTTATTACCTTGCTAGTGGAAGAGGAGATGGAAAAGAAAAGCACATTCATTCATCCATTTTGTCCCTCAAGAGCGTTGGTCGGCGACTATAAATGGCCTGAGATTGATGTGGGTGTTTCTCCTCGCCAATGCTCTTCTTTTTTCCATTCCATTTCTCAAGACTTTTCCCCCTCTTTCCTCCCCTTTTGCCCAGAACATTTATTCCAAAAAACACCTTTTCCATCCACGCTCGTTCATTATTATCTTTTATTCCAGCTAGTCTGTACACTCAAAACACATATATATCGGTCATGGTCAAAGCGCTTTTCACAACAGCACGGACAGCTGCTGCTTCTGCGATCCGCAGTGCACCGGCCGCCAGGAACATCGCCATCAGAAGATCACCCGCTGTGATGCTGGGACTCAAGCGGTGCTACACCAACACATCCGTGTATACGCAGGGTGACGGTATGTCTCCCGAGGAACAGCTCCAGAGGCTTCTTGCCGAGCAACGGTACCTGATTGAGCTGCTCAAGCTGGACGACTCGAATGCGCCCTGGCAGAGACAGAATGCCGACACCGTCAACCGCGAAGTGCAGGAAGGGTTCCCCGAGCCTCAGAACTGGGTGCCCGAGGATGCCTTCCACCACTGAGAAACCAAAAAAAAAAAAAACAACTCCCACCACAAACCCAGCCTTTTAGTTTTCCATTTTCCAATTCTCATGTTTTGTATTATGTATTATTTGTCACCTTCCTCCCAATTTCCTCATGGAGAAATAAGTTGACAGACCTCCTGCTGCTGCCGCAACTGATGTTCTGTATTGTTATTTTTGTTTTGAAATGTTTAGATATTCGCCGCTCCTGCATGTATAGAAAAATATCCTGAGATTTCAATTCTTTTTTCTCCTGGCTGCATATTGTTTTTTTGTCTAGAAAACAAGAAAATGTATTTCTATTGATTGAAATGACAAATACCCTTTTCACATTAGAAGACATGTGTCGGAAAGAGTAGGAATCATGAAACCGGCAGCTGCAGCAAAGATTTGGGTCAGTTCTCACATGGCCTGAGCAGCTAACGAAACCAAACACAATGAAAATGCTCTTTTTCCGACACTCCCCCTTCTTTTTTTTTCTCCGCCACCATTACCAGTCAAAAAATAAATAACACACACGTAACGCGTACACACAAAATTTAAAGTCTTTTTTTTATTTCTTTCCGTCCCTCACGCCACCAAATTTAACCCCTTATTTTTCTTTGTTGTCCTGAGCCATTTCGTTTCAAATGGAAATATATATATCTCGTTCCCATGCTCAAAAAGAAGAATAAAAAAGCTGAAACACAACATACTTTCATTTCACTCCCTATTTTTGTGTGCTTTCCGAGCATGATTGGGTAAAATCATCCCTCCCCTATTATTGTCAATATTGTTCGGCCGTATGTGACTGCGACAAGCATCCGAATAAGATAAAATGGAAATAAATTTGTCAAGAGATTCCAGTGGTGCACAATATATGCGTGGGCTGCATTCCGTGGACATGCGATTTTAAAAAGAGGAGGGAGAGAAAGCACAACAATTACCTGCGAATCGGTCGTGGAAAACTATATGGAAAACTACTGTAGCTTCTCATTCGGAACAAAAACCCATCTTCTAGTGTGAAATAGAAAACCTGTTTGGTTACAAAAAATCCGACCATTGCGCGGTAAAAAAAAAAGAGGAGAGAAAAGAGATGAGCAAGTGCGTCATTCCCTTTTTCTATTCTATTTTCCTCACTTTTAGTAAACTTTAGAACGGAACCAATCTCATTCCTTTATTGCGATAAATGAGGGAGAAGGGTATAGAAAACGGTTAGAGATTTCCATATTGTAAACGTAAATTGGGGGAAGGGATTTTCTCCGGCCAAAGCGCAAAAATAAAAAAAGTAAAGCTGTACTTGGACTTGTTCCTAAAATGTAACTTTCAGGATGAAAATGGAGAACATTCAACCAATTGGTTTTTAGCATTTGCTTTGGTTTCGGAGATGTCCGGAGTTGATTATCGATGGTACTTGCGCACATTTTCTTCTTTTTCACACGAAATACATTTGACAAAATTTTCAATATCCCTTGTGTAATTTTTTACTCCTGAATATAAAAACCTCTCCTTCTCCGCGGTCTCGCTCTTTAACTTTCCACATGGACTGAAAATTATTCCATTATTACATTTTCCCCATTCCTCGCTTTCTTTTCCCCTCCTTTGCTTTCGCACATATAAAAACGCACTTTTTTCATCTTTCTTCCGCTGTCTTGCAATTTTGATAATACAGGACATTGTTTTTTTTTTTTTAAAAGAATAGAAATAATAAAAATGTTTACTTTCTCCCTCGTACGCTCTGCCTCTGCTGCACTCTATCTCCCTCTAGCCAGCCGCCGGGCACTGATTAGCAGCACAGTTGTTTCTCGGAGAGCTATTTCATCCACAATCAAGTGCGGTCAGCATGAGCCTGAATCAGCATACGAGTCCACACCGTCGTCCATCCACAAGCAGCAGCACTCCTATTTGCAAGATCTCCTTGATGCCGACGACGCCAACGCACCGTGGCACCAGTCTCCTGTAGAGATGGTTAGTCGCGAAGTCCAGTCTCTTTCCTCTGTCCACAAATCCTGGGACTAGGATTTGGATACACATAAAATCTTTTTTATGTTTTATCTCCCATTCGTTGGTACTGTTATTTCTAGTGCTTTAAAATGCTTTTTCTTTGATTTTCTTCTCATTTTGTACAAAATAAACTTGGCAATGCTCTGCTGTCAGAAAATTCAAGAAATTTCTAGTGTCAGTTTCATAATAAGACTAACTTCCATATAATTAAATCCGTTTCATTAAGCTAACAGAAAAAGACAAGGAATCGGAAAATTAATGTTTTTTTGTTATCGGATATTGTCCATGTGCGTTCAAAATTTCATACACGCACAAAGACAAAATGGGTTCATTAACTTGTCTAATTACACATTACAAATATACAACATAAACGACAACTTGTCCATCCACATCCTGATATACAGAAACTAATCTTGTGAAGCAAATTGACATGTCGCACTTTTATATATTGTAATTAGAAATCAATTTACTAGCGTATAATGGATGTCTTTTTGCAGTCATGTGTAACAATATTGATACACTCTTATGATCAATAGTAATGTAATTAATTGCCTTCTAAAACTATTGATAAATTGATATTACCTTTTGACAGAATATAAATACTGAGACATTTGACAATTGTCCAAAAGATTGATTATACAGTTCATCGCATCTTCACAGTTAAATTTTTCTCTTCATTCACACCAGTCAAACCGTTATAACGAGTTTATTAGCAAAGCTTTGTGACAAAAGTGGAAGAAAGAAAGAGAAGGCCAAGGTGTCATCGGCTTCCAAGCCTTCTAAACCCTCTTCTACTCGGCCAAGAAATTCAGCTGAAAGCGGCATTGCTAGTATCAATAAAGGACCATTTACACGTAGTGAATTGGGTGTAATTTCTGCACTGCGCGAGGTTGACTTTTAGTTCTTGTTGCGTTTAGTTTTATAGCTGGCCAAATAAAGCCAAGGCTTTGTTCTACTATTTAAATAATAACTGCATGTAAATTATTTCGGGATTTATAAATGGCAATCTGGTTGTATATTTTCTGCTCCTTGGTCTGCATCTTTCCAAGTATGTCTACCTGCATTGGCTAACAAGACTGGAATAACAGATTATACAATGGCTACCAGAGGTGAGTTTTTTGTTATTTTTGTTTCCAAAACCAGTCATTAGTTCTATTTAGGCTTTAAATTAGACAGAATTTGTATGGAGCCTGCAAATACTGGATCTATTATCTAGCATTTCAATTTGGTGACTTTGCAAGTTAAATAGACAATGTGGCGATATAATGGGTATATTGTGTATCTAAATATAACTAAAGTCAACCAGAATATCAGGCGGGATCCTAGAGAGTTGGACTCCATATACCCTTTGAGCTCTACACCGGCTAAGCCCTATGACAGTTAATTAAAACATTGAATTGTTTTAGAAATCAACAAAACTCAATAAGCAATATACTCATCCTTGCTGTTAATCACTATCCCGGGTCTGGTGGACATGCTTGCAAAGTAGGGCTTCAAAAACTCAATGGACATTTCCTCCAACTGGCCTAGCACCCGAAAACTGAGTTGCAATCCTTGTCTTTATAATAGACCAAACATGCTAAATGTGGTTGAAATCTGGACTACAAGCTGGTTACTTCAACGCCTAAAAATTATGCGCACCAAACCACTGCTCCACCTGGCAAGTAGTGTAGATTCTTGCCATATCTTGCTCAAAAAGCATGGTTTTATTCTCTCGAATTCGAGTCTGAATAACTAGAAGGAGGTTATCCTTTAATGTGGACAAATAATAGGCTTTGTTAAAGAAGGGGTACCAATGTACATCTATGCCTGAAAATTGTACGGAAGGTGACTGCTCAATTTAATAAACTCATGACTGGCGCCTATTGTACAAAAACAAATTGTATCCATTGACTTTACTAATTATACATTACAAATATACAACGTAAACAGAAGTTTGTTTATCCACATCATGATATACAGAAACTAATCTTGTGAGACTAATTGTCGTGTCACACTTCTATATATTATAATTAGAAATTAATATACCGATGTGTAATTAATTTTTCATTTTTTGCTGCTTTGTAAAATAATACTTATATACTCTTAAGCTCAATAATAATAAAATTAATTGTCTACTAAAAATTATTCAAAAAACTATATTGCATTTTGACATAATATAAATACTGCAACTGTTTTCGGTTGTCTAAAGTATTGATTGTACAGTTCATCATATTTTTTTACAGTCAAAATTATTCTCTTTATTCACACCAGTCAAACGGTTATAATGCCTTTCTTATCGGGGGTTCGTAGGAAAAGAAAAACAACGAAAACAACGAAAACAACGAAAACAACGACGGCTAACGTTTCATCGACTACTAAACCTGCTGAATCCACTTCTCAGCAAACAGATATAGTTACAAAAGCCATTCTTAGTATCGACACAAGTCCATTTAATGGAAGAGATTTGGGAAAAATTTATGGTGCCTTCTGAGTTTAGTAGTTCTCACGTTTAGTTTTATAGTTAACCAAATGAAGCTAAGGTTTTGTTTTACTATTTAATAAATTTAGTCTAGGCTTGATTTGCATTATTTTGCGTTATTGTTTTATTGCCTATTGATCATGAGGAAAATAATCCGAGCTTTCTTTTGGGGCTATTGAGTATCGCATTTCTGTTTCCATTGTTCTTCTCTTTCTTTCATTTCTTTCTCAAAGAACATTTTCAACAAACATATCATTACCAAAACTCCTCTAGACACTTTAAATTATTATTGCAAAGAGAGAACCAAATTAATAGAGCGAGGGCTAGAAGGTTTTCATGCCAGAACACAAAAGAGCCGATGGCGCAGCAGGCGCACTGTCAGTTAGCGAACAGCTCTCGACGTCGCCACACTTTATCGACCTGCCGCAGTATGAAGGTCGCAGACCGATAATAGGAATATGCGCAATGGACAGCAAGGCACGGTCAAAGCCCATGACCAACATACTCAACCGACTAGTAGCAACCGGACGATACGAGCTGGTGTTCTTTGGAGAGAAAACAATACTGGATGAAAGCATCGAAGACTGGCCGCTATGCGACTTTCTGGTATCGTTTTTCTCAAGCGGATTCCCACTGGAAAAGGCATTCGAGTACTCGCAGCTGCGTAAGCCGTTTCTGGTCAACTCGCTGGTCCGGCAGTTCCTGCTGTTGGATCGGCGTGTGGTTCTGGAGATGCTCCACCACATCGGTGTGCCCACGCCGTACCACTTGGTGGTTAGTCGCGATGGCGGGCCGAATATACACCCGGTACTAAGGAGAGTGGTTGAGCAGCGCATGGGGTTTATGTTGGGTTCGTTTCCGATGGCCACTCATGCCGAGGTCGTGGATGAGGATACGTTGAGGATCGGATCGCGCGTCATACGAAAACCGTTTGTTGAGAAGCCGTGCAATGCGGAGGACCACAATATCCACATATATTATGCGTCGTGGCAGGGCGGCGGGGTGCGCAAACTGTTCCGCAAGGTGGGCAACAAATCAAGCGAATTTTCGACCGGGCCAAGCAGCATCCGTACAGAGGGCTCGTTCATCTATGAGGAGTTCATCGACGTCACCAACGCCGTCGATGTCAAGGTGTACACTGTTGGCAGAGAATATGCGCACGCCGAGACGCGAAAGTCGCCGGTGGTGGATGGGCATGTTCGTAGGAACAGCGATGGCAAGGAGATGCGGTTTGTTACGCAATTGACGCCGATGGAGCGCAAGTTCGCACAGGACGTGTCGGCGGCCTTTGGCCAGCGCGTCTGCGGATTCGACATTCTGCGTAGCAGCAACGGGAGCTCGATGGTGATGGATGTGAACGGGTGGTCGTTTGTCAAGGGCAACGAGGATTACTACAAGGAGGTTGCGCGTATCCTGGATGCACGGTTCCAGGAGGCCCTGCGACACCGCTGGTTTGCCAGATTTGTTGATCCCGAAACCGTTGGCCGCATCACCTATGAGAGCAGATGGATCCTCAAGGGCGTGTTTGACGTGTGTCGCCATGCCGACCGGACCCCCAAGCAGAAGGTCAAGTGTGTTCTACGTTGTCCACCGATCTTACATTTGCTGGATGGCGGAAGGTTTGAGGTTATCTTCCGCAAGCAGTCGCAGCTCCGGCGGACCCTGGGTGCACTTAGGTCTGCCAGGGCAAGCGCATTGGCCAAGGACAGCTCTTCCGACGACCCCTGTACCGCGGAAAAGCCGCAGCTGACAACGGTGCAAAGCCTCGACCATCTTATTGACGTTCTGTCGCGTAAAATAGACATGCCTGGGACCAAAGTGCAGGTGAAGCCTCTGAAGAGCAAGACACCGTGTGGCAGTAACGGCGGTGTTGATGCAGTGCAGTTTGTGCTAAAGTGGGGAGGCGAGTGCACCCATGCAGGACGAGTGCAGTCGCAGGATCTGGGCGAAAACATGCGCAAGGATCTGCTGCTGCTGAACAAGCATCTTCTGGACGACGTCAAGATCTATTCCAGCGCAGAACGCCGTGTGCTATCGACTGTGGCCTCGTATGTCGGGTCCTTTCTGGATGAGCCAGAGTCGCAGGTAATGGAGCAACCAGGGCTGGTTGAGGTCCGGTCCGAGATGCTTGATGACAGCACTGTGGCCAAGGACGAGATGGAGGTGGCCAAGACCCAGTTGCGCGAGTTTTTCAACTTTGAAGGTCCTCTCAAGGATAACCCATTCAGGCACTTTGTCGATCCGCAGAATCAATTTGCATCGGCCACGAGTCCGCGGGCCTTTCTGAAGAAAATGTGCGATATCATGTGTAAGCTCATTGCTCGGATGGAGACCAACTTCCACAGGCTCTCAAAGACGGATCTAGGCAGAATGCAGGGCAAGTGGTGTTGTAACGAGACTGCCGAGCTGTTTCGCGAGCGATGGAGGAAAATACTCGATGACTTTCAGTCTGTTGAAAAGGCCCCTGATGGCACGGTGCTCCGAGTGACTTATGATCCGAGCAAAGTCGGCGTGCTCTACGATTCTCTCAAATACGACGCCTTGCACAATCGTTGTTTCTTGGAGCGCATCTTCATGACGCCCGATGACCTCAGTGCGGAGCTGGCCGCAATGGCTGGGGAGGACGAAAGGGCTGCAAGCGCAAAGCCTCTGGATTCCAACGACAATACTGCTTTGACTTTGACGTCTGCGGATGTCACAGCTGCTGTTGCTGCTATTCCAGCCATAAAGAAGTCCTGTGCCAACAGTGATGATGGCCTGGACGAGGACGATTATCTTGAGATGGGATCTGGAAGCAGACATCGCGAAACACAGCAGTTTGAAAATATGGAAAAGATTCTAGCAGCAAGAGCGCCGTCGATAGAACCAATTCCATTATCTGCAATCAGTCCATGGCTTCGTAGGCAGCCGAGCACGACCACACTTCCAAGCACAACGACGCTTACAGCACTGGGAGACGAATCAAGGCCTTATCAAGTATCAGAGACAGAAGCAGCAGCAGCAGCGCCCAATCCATCAGGGTCTCTCAACAGCCCAAATCAAGCCTCAATCGATGGTCCCAGCGGACTAGAATCAGATGCAGACGGCTCTTTAGACTCAAACGAGCATTCCGAGCCTCCGCCCGAGTACCCGCCAGACCCACTGTTTACGCAGAAGGAGGTGCGCGAGCTGTACTACAGCGCCAAGCTTCTGTTTGACTTTGTAACGTGGCGCGAGTACGGAACAGACGCTGCACAGCGCAAGCGCATTGGGGTGCAAGCGTCGGTACCGCTTCTCAAACAACTGATTGCCGACCTCAAAGACACGCAGAACGGAGACCACGCACGCACACGCTTCTATTTCACGAAGGAGTCGCACATATACACGCTGCTGAATCTGGTATTTCTGTGCGATATTCCGACAATGGAGCCCTTCAACAAGATGGGCGAGCTTGACTACCTGACGCACATTATCTTTGAGGTGTATGAGCGAAAGGCCGATGTCGATGCAAATGTTGGCAGCGAGTACTCGCTGAGGATCGGACTGAGTCCAGGTGCCAGCTGCCTGCATGTTCTGGATGTGGCCATGGATCCCACCCATGCGCTCAAGGTGCTTCCGCGCAGGAACTTTTCGCACCACACGCCGCTGGACAAGGCAATTGGCATGCTTCAGGCGCTGCTTGACGAGCAAGACACGGAGAAAGACTAGGAATTGCACAGGAACATAAAGCATAGAGCCGGCTGCTGCAATAAGAAAAATTTACCATGTTTTGAGATCAACTCTAATGAACATGAAAAGGAAAAAGACAAGGGAGGCCTAGTGGTTTTTGATATGCGCAAGATCAATGTACTTGTTCTTGCTCTCGTATTTCTTGTGCCATATCTTGTTATCGTCTTCCTGAATATACTCGACGTTTTCCTCGCCGCAGCCAGACGTAACCATGGCGCCAAACACAGCGTCCTCGTTTCTGGAGCCCTCATAGGTGTAATCGGTGTCCACGCATCTGACTAGCTGGTCGTTGAACATGTAGAACTTGCCGTTGCCGTACCGGACGTGTCGGAGCGGGTCCTTTTCGCCGTATCCGCGTAGCCGCGTGTGGTCGCTGATGTAGACGGGTTTTTGCCACCCAGTGTATGTCTTCAATAGATCGGCAACGTAGTCCTTGTCGACAAAAGAGTCATCGTCCAATTTGATGAAGAACTCCGTGTCCCTGTAGTTCTTGATTGCGCGCGTAAAGCAGAATGTCTTCTGGTCGAGTGTGCGGTACGTGGATGTTCTGTTACACACTATCTTGCACCCAGGCTCGTCCCAGTCGCACACCGGGTGCAAGTAGTCGCGCATCCATGTATTGCGGTAGAATTGCATGTCTGTGTTGTTGTTTATAGGGAAGATGATTGCCAGCTTGTCAAACAGTATGTCTTCGGCTGGTCTTGGAGGCATCCGTGGTGGTGGCGGCGGTGGTGGCGGGAGCGGCTCTCCGCTGAATGTTCCCCAGTAACGGTGCGACGGTGCTGTGAGTATTGTTCCTGTTATCAGGATCCCCATTATGAGGAGCACCAGCTGTGTGCGCGGCCTAGATAGCGAAAACATCCCCATCTTTTCCCTTTTTCCTGTTTCTGCTGTTTTATCGTTTGTCCGACGTGGTCGGTTCCTTCGCGTTAATGTCTGGAAGCAATGGAAAAAACGGGTGACCCGCTATGCTAGTTCCAGGGTCCTGGGTGCACTGAGAGGGGGAGGGGAGGGAGCAAGGGTATGCAAACAAGCAGTAGACGGGGAGGCCTAGGGCTTTTTACTACTATGAAAAGAGTGGGGACAGAAGAAGGCGCACTTTGTTTACCTGCCACCAGTTCTCAAAATAAAGAAAAAATAACCAAAAGTTCCTTCTATAGAGCCCAACCCAAGCCGCAGAATAAAAAAGATGGAAAGTATTATAGAAAAAGAGAAGAAATTTAAATGCAGAGAAAAAAAACAGTGGATGCAAGAGCCAGAAGAAATAGAGAAAATTGGGGAAGGGAAGAAGGAATTCGTCTTTTTTGTTTCTCTGCAAGAATTCACACTGAAGCGCAGTTCCTTATTTTAAGAATTTTGAAATGGAAACAGATCCACGATGCGTGTTCTAAAAAATCTTCTTTTGACTGTGGGCTTGTTTTGACAAGAGCAAATAGGAATGAAAAAACAGGATAAAAGCCTGAGTTTCCAAAAAGAAAAACACAGCTTGAAATTTGAAAAAGAGTGTATCTTTACGACTGTTTAGAATCAATTTTTTCTTGTCATTATGCCTTTAATTTGTGGTTTATAGCTATTTTGATGCTGGTGATATCAGGAACTAATTTTTTGTATCACATTCCTCCGTTGCTCCACCTTTTTCCACTAATGAAACGGCGAAAAGGAAAGAAGAAAAAAGACAATTGTGTAACCTGAACAACAACAAATCAGATGCATTGCACAATAATTCAGCACCTATTTTTGGAAAAAAAAATTTACATAATTGAATTTTTACTTTCTCCAACAGAAAAAATCTCAAATCACCACCGGTTATCAGGTTCTGTGGTCTTGCTTTTCTGGAAAAAAAACTGATGAGAAAATCAGGAACTCATACAGCCTTACATTCTCTTGCAGGATACCGTAAAAGCCTCAATGGAAGATATTCTAATAACACAAAAGATACAAGTAGTGGTTTCTTGGCACATGTGCTTTTGAATTGAGCATAAGCCGCCTGCTCTTTGTTGGTAGGCGTTCCCGAATATTTGATGCCAAGAAGTTTAGCTCATTCCGTATTAATGGCGTGCACGTTGCCACTATCAATTGTTTTGTTCTCCACAAACAAGCATAAAGACCGCGGACTACATATGGAGTGTATTAAGCCACAACATCACCACTACCACCACCACATCACTACAGTAAAAGCCATCGTCTATCGCCAACTAGTGGTTCCTAAGAGCGGCCAAATCGATCACTTTATTTCTGTGTTTGTACCCCTTGTGCCAGGTCTTTGAGTCGTCTTCCTTAATCCTGAGAACACTGGCGCCGCAGCCAATATGCACTATTCCGCCAAACGTCAAGTCCTCGTTCTGATGGCCATGGTATCTCAGCTTAGTCTCGAAGCAGTCTACTAGCTTGCGGTTGAGCATGTAGAACTTTCCGTTGTCATAGTAGCTGGTTTGGTCAGAATTTCATTAACAAGGGACACAGTAGTTCCCCTACTCCTATTGATGAAGCCTATTATTTGGCTGGAGATAAAAAAAATCAAGAAAAAAGTCAAAAGCCCGAATTTATTCTCGACTTTCATTTCCTCTCCTCTCTTCTCCTCTTTTCTTGTTCTGTAATTTTTATTTCTCTTACATTATTGTCTGTATGTCTTTTACCGCTTCATTTAAACGCTTGCCTATTCTAGTTAGAACCGTTGGTATATCAAGAGCCATGGGAAACAGCACAACAAAGGACCGCTCTATTCCGCAGACAGTCCAGCCTACAAAGGAGTGGTCGCAGCTGGCAACATTTGCTGCCGGCTGCTTCTGGAGCGTCGAGCTAGTGTATCAGCGTAAGGACGGGGTTCTTCAGACACAGGTGGGATACGCGGGTGGGAACAAGGAGAATCCCAGCTACGAGGAAGTGTGTTCTGGGTCCACAGGCCATGCGGAGGCCGTTCGGCTAGAGTATGACCCGACAGCGATATCATACCAGGACCTGCTCAAGATCTTCTGGAACAAACATAACCCTACTCAGGGGAACCGCCAAGGAAACGATGTTGGAACACAGTACCGGTCGGTGATATTCTACCACAACGATGAGCAGAAGACGTTGGCTGAACAAAGCCGGGCTGAAAGGCAAAAGTCCTACGATACGCTGATTACCACTCAGATTGCGCCTGCTGGCGTGTGGTACCCAGCCGAGAGCTATCACCAGGGATATCTTGAGAAGGGCGGGCAGTGCGCTGCAAAAGGATGCGATGACGCCATCCTCTGCTATGGCTACTGAGCGTTTATCGACATGTCTGTATTACTTATTGAAAATGAAATAAAAAGATAAAGATGTGAACACTAGCTAAATGGAGTCAAAGGATGCAAAGTCTTGCACCCAGTACCCACTACTTACACCAACGCCCATGTACTGGATCTTGGGATGGAGGATGTTTGACAGATGGCCAGGGGAAGAGGTCCAAACATCGATGATTTCCTTTTCGCCAGCAATGCCAGCGCCCACGTTCTCAGAAAGCACTCTAAAGCCGTGCCAGGGGGTACTACTCAAAGCAGCAATCCGGTCGGCCAGAAGACCGCCGGTGTCCGCATGGGTTATCACCTTGAAGGAAGCCTGGAACTTGGCATGGCTCTGTGCCACACTGAGCAGCGCATCGTGGTACTCGAGTGCACCAAGATCGTGGGTCTGACGGAGTTTGTTGACTAGCTCAAGCATTGTGGTTTTGTTGTAGGTGTTGACGTTGCTTGCATAGGGAAAACGTATCACCGAATATCCTGCCTGCTGCGTGTCGATTGTTGGCCATACATCTTTTGCTACACCTGTTGCAGCAGATAGCAGTGCAGCAGACGTTACAGATCCCAGAAAGACAGATCCAGCCCCAATTACCTGAAGCACCACCAATGCAAAGTGCATGTTATCTCGAGTTCCAGTTTTCTGGGATGTTGGTTACAACAAGCTTATTGGTACTTTGGAAATAGACTAGAATGTTAATTGTTGGATGTGGAGTACTTTTATGTTTTTTATTTCAAATATTCATGACATTCATTCTGTATTTGTACTTGACAAGATACACCACATTCTGTTTTTTTTTTTAAAGTTCCTCGTCTAATTATTGCAGTTGTTATTGCAGTTGTTTTATATCTATCTGAATACGGAAACTCTAACTATTCAATGTTTAATTACCATAGATTAATACCCTAGTGCAATGAGAAGCATTGCTAAACGAATATTACAATTGATTGATATTATCAATCCATTGGGAATCTAAAGAGATGGCACAAGAATAGTGCTAAACCCTCAGTGCTTCAAATAAAAACAACCACATTTCATTATTGTTGATTTGCAAACGAGCAGGTGGCTTCCAACTTTATTATTGTTCATTTTCTTCTTTTTAGTAAATAAAAACCCCAATGACACATAAGCATAACAGTCATTTTGTTTTTTGTTGCGTTGAGTTTAATTAGAAGCAATGGCGATGATATTAAATTGTGAATTACGTATAAACAACTGATAACAGCGTAACAGTAAAGCTAAAAGCCAACTATTAGTTTGTGCACAGCGGATCGTTCCTGGTGCTTCTACAGTCACGTGTATCAGAGCTATGTGCTAGCCCAATGGCAGCAATAAGGATAACTATTGCTAGTCGAGCGAAATACATGTTTACTAGATTGAAGTGCAGAGTTGCTTTGACAAGGCAATAAATGACAGGCAGAATAATATGGGCGTTTGATGGTCTTCACGCTGATAGCAAGAAAAAGGTTAATATAAATATATCCAAGCAACTAATATGCAAATTATATTCGTCAAAAAAGAAAGGTATAGATAATTGCATCAAAGTGTAATATCAAAATAAAGCATGTAGACGGAATAAGGAAACCCCTGGAGTTTAAATAACAAACCAAAGAACAAACGCTTTATTTCCAAATGTCAATGCGAGGCATAGAAAGATATACGAAAATACTAATATAACCACTTTTTCATCTCGCTCCCTCTTCTACACTAATAAACAATTTATACTTCCACGAAAGGTAACCTTTTCTGCTCGTGCTTGTCATTCATCTATTTCTTATGTCTATACGACCATTTTTTATCATTCAGCCCATGCTACAACTTGGCCGTCCCCCAAAAAAACTGTTATTTTTACAAAAAAGTGGTAGACTTCCTTTACCATTGCAATTTACACAGTGCACTATTCAGAGAACCGGGCGAGGTTCTATTAGTAATTTATTGCGCCAGTTATTGCGTGTATAGATAAAGGAAGCTATATTCAATGCAAAGTACAACAATTGTAAATGACATCACGCTAGTCCTGTTTAAAAGTGGACTGTGGCGTACAGAGTATATTTTACGTTTACCTCATCCAAAAGAAAAGAATTACATACTAACAAAAACATACAACAAGCACCTGCTAATGACAGCTATAGACTTTTTATATAATAAATGCCTTGTCAATCAGAAAGCCACCTCCAGTCATAAATTATTTATATGTTGGTTGTTGCTCGGTAACGCGCTTCTTCTTCCTTCGTGTCAAGTTGAACAATGTTCTTTCCCCCATTTCTATTCTTCTTTACCTCGTATGGACTGAAAGAAAACCCCTCTCAAGCACCGTGGAAACGGGTAGCAATGGCTGACGGGGACTGAAGGTTTTTCATGGCACTCTAAAAAGGCAGAAAGGTCTGCAAAATACAGTGTTAGCATACAGATACAGATACCGACACAGATAGCCATTTGGATTGTAAGTACATTGAATGCAATAGAGATGAACAAGTGTGTTGTTAATGTTGCTGTTGTTGTACAAAGTAGGTAGTATAACAGAATATGAGTGAGGTTTTATTCCATATGTATTCCGCTTGCTCGGAAGCCTCAGCATGCTTCTGACTCGCGCAGATGCCTGTTGCTGAAATCGAAAACACGCGCGTTGCCGTCGTTGTCGCCCAGAATGATACGGGTGTCGCTGATAGCCACGCAGTTTATGGCAGCCTGTGTTGGCTGCAGCGTAAACAGACAGGCGTGGCTGGTTGTGTCCCAGACCTTGAGGGTGCCGTCGTTGGAGCCTGATACGATCCTCAGCGCATCAAAGGTCATGGACCAGATTCCCTCCACATGGCCAAAGATGGTGTCGAGACACTCGCCGGTGTCAATGTCCCACACGCGCATTGTGCTGTCCAGTGATCCAGTAATCATGAACGGCCGCGCCGGCGTCTCGCAGCTGCTGGTGACGCCGCCGCTGATGCCGCCCAGCGATGTTCGCTGCAGGGGCCGTCTGCCACGCTGCAGGTCTCCGCCACGCCCTGTCACCACCGGCATGCGGCTTGACAGCTGCAGCGACTGCACGTGATGCGAATGACCCGCGTAGGTGCGCACGCACCGTCTCTGGTCCAGATCCCAGCGCTTGACAAGCATGTCGTCCGAGCACGAAAACAGCGTGTTTTCTCCATACAGCCGCACTGTGTTGACCCAGTCGGTGTGGCCAGTCAGCGTGAAACTGGTCATCTTTGCAATGTTGAACACCCGGATCGTGCCATTCTCACCACCAACAACCAGCGTCCCGTGCTGCTGGTGCAACGATATCACTCCGCCGTCTTCAAACACACGCAGCGTGCGGATACATGTGCCTTCGCGGTAGTTCCAGATCCTCACTGTGCCATCCAGCGACCCGCTGAACAGCTTGCAGTCGTCAAACTCCACCACTCGCACCGGCATCGTGTGGCCTGTGAGCTCTGACACAAGCCCGAGGCTGTCAGCTTCCCACACACGCACCTTGCTGTCGTAGGACCCTGTGATAATAAACTCGTCGTTGAACTGTGCGCAAAGGATGCCATCGGCATGTGCTGGAATGCGCGACTCGTGGTAGCGGAACTTGCGCCAGTTGTTGGCAATTATCTGACGCTCTGCAAAGACCTCCTTCCAGGGACGCCGATGCGCCTTGTGGTCGCTGTTACTGCTGCTGCTTCTGCTGCTGGCACTTTCTGCGTGAGCATTCGTGATGCCTGTGGCACTGCTGTTGACGCTGCATCCGCCGTCGCTCGCATTGCCGCTTTCAACAGTATTCGCAAGAAGGCTCCGGCCATGCTGGAGGGTTCCAGATGTTAGTGGCGAGAACTGTGCGTCTCCTGCCAGTCCCTGTTCCAGCTGCTGCTGCTGCCGCATGAGTTGAACGGCGTTCTGTGGAGCACACACGCTGCTAACCAGAGCTACTTCCATATCTGAAGGATTGATTAGCGATGACACTGGTATCATGTTTCTGCTCCGAGTGCTGCTATCAATGCCAGCCTGCTGGCTTGTGTATCCAAGATCAATGTTCGGCAGTGCTAGCCGTCTTGCCGAATCGCCCAGCGCGTCCGGTACACGAAGCGCAGAGCTGTACATGGCCTCAGCCAAACGAGCAACAGAACCGCCTGCACCTATGGCCGCTGGCGGGAGCGTGGTCACTGGAGATGCCGAAACCAAATAGTTGCCAAAGACTTGGCCTGTCATCTGCAGTTCCATGCCATTGCGACTGGCGCCTGCTGAGGAAGTGGCGTTTGTGGCAAGCATCAATGCGCGACGAGCAGTAGCTTCGTAAACACGCCGGCTTGTCTTGTCAAGCAAAGGCAATCCCCAGCCGCACTTTTTGCAAACCTTGTCAATGTGCTGGGCGCACATGCGGTGCCAAAGCCTATCATCGTTGGCTAGCCCCGCCCATGTACGCGACACCTGCGACGCCTGGCAAAGCGCCTTTGCATCGAGGTACGAGAGGATAAGCAGTGAGATATCATGGGGCAAGGCTGCCAGAAAGTCCACGCGTAGCTGTTGGGGCACAACATTGTTGAGGTAAGAGAGCTGTGGTATGCAGCACAGATTCACAATCCCCTGGAGAATCAGTAACCGTTGTTCTGCAGGCTCCGATGCAAATGCCTGCCAAATACTGCTGATCTTTGACTGTGCTGCAGGAGAGAGTGCCTGCAGTGATGACTGCAGCTCGCGCTGTCTAGAATCACACTCTGCTAAATAGACTTTTGCCGAATGCCGATAACATCGCCCGCCAAACGCAGGGTACTTTTTCAACGAAAGGATTTCTAACTCTGCTTGTGACGACATATCGTCGATATACTCCGAAAAGTTGCGTTTTTTCCCACACAATGGTCCTCTTTTCTCCTTTCTTGCATCTGTGCTGTGGTTGTCCTCGCTGCTGCCGTTATTATTGCTGGAATGCATTTGTAGACGCCCCTGGAGATCGTGAGAAACACTTATGTCATTTGATATGCTGCTGATGCGTGCATCCTGCGTGGTGACCATAGGATACTCCGAAGTATCGGCTTGTGAGTTTGCGTCTGTCACAAAGGGCGTAAGTGCTGAAGAGCTCATCTCAATGTCTGTTGGTTTAGAAGGTATTGTACTGGAGGATATGATAATTGTGCCAGGTGTTTCGGAGCCTCTGATAGCGGCGTAAGGGTTTGTGTTTGCGGGTGTAATGATATTGTTGCTGCTGCTGCTGTTGCTGGAGAAGACAGGATGTAGAGGACCTAGTGCCATTCCTCAGCACCAATAACAAAGTAAGCGAAATAATATAGAATGAGAAAAAGGCAATTGAAACAAGCGATATTTATAGTGGTATAGCAGCGCTTGAAGCAAAAAAGGGGGAGGAATATATAGGGGGAGAGAAGGAAGAGGAAAAGCCAAGTACAGTATAGAGCGTTCACAAGGAGCCAAGCAGTGGTGAATTGAACGCCAACTATAAAGAAGAAACAAGAAGAATAAGAAAAGCTATAAAGCAAAAGAAGAGCAAGGAGGAAATCAAAAAGACCCAAACCTTTGTTGCCTTCCGACAGATAATGGCTATTTTATTCGACGAATAGAAATGAAAAGGGCAGAAAAGTAAAATAGTGAGATGCACAATCCATTACTTTTTATTTCCGTTGATGAATTTTCTCCCCGTGCTCTTTTTTTCTACTTTTTGTCACGATTGGATGGCAATATGGAAGAAAGAAAAAGAACGGAAAATGGCAATTCAGGACGAGCTCTTACGCCAGCAGCAGGCATCTTTTTTCCTCTTTCCCTTCCCCACCATCGCCTCCCATCAGCCCTCATTTTCTGAAATGTGCTGCTTTGATTGGGCAGCATCGGGATAGGCTTTGCGTCTTTGTGGGCTGGAATGGCGACATGCCTTTTTTCTTCCTCTTTTCCCAACTCACTTTTTCCCTTTCCCCCAGGATTGTGGTTCAGACCAAAATGAACAATAAAGTACTGCTCCAGCGAATGTATCCAAAACAGCGTAATCCCTTGCTTCTCAATGCTGGTTAGGGAGGCTTTTGCCGCTCAGCATTTCCATTTTCCTCCATCGATTAGGCAAGCAAGGTTGCCTTTTGCGTATTTCGGAGTTTAAGACACTCTGGCATCTTTTCTAGTTTCATTACATTTTGAAAACAAAAAACAAAGGCTAGAAAATGTCTTGCCCGGCTCCGACATGGCTAGGGGCTTTTCTTTCTTTCGCTCTTGTCGTATCTTCATTTGCGGGTAACGAGGATCAGTCGGATGTCGTCCGTTGGATTCACGCGACAGAATGTCGTCAACGGGGTTTCTGACAAATCCATCACAGACTTGCCAAGCACCTCTGTCTCATCTACATTATAAACAACAAAAAGTTCATGTGCTGTGTGCCCAGTATTTTGTGTGTGTTTAGTGGATAGAGATTTCACCATTACCAGGAGCATGAAAGGGAAAAGAGTGTGTATTCTTTCATTTGTTACCAGTACATTTCATAAAAGAAAATTCAAAAACCAAAAGAATGGCCTCATATTTGCGGACTCTTTCGCCATCTCCATCCAGATACTGCGCAGGCATGAGATTTGTGTGTCAAAGCCACCAAAATAAACCAATAACCAATAACACGACAACAACAACAAGACAAAAACAAGTTTTTTCTCTTAATAAACCTACCTATTAGTTGAAGAAATAGCGCAAATGTTTCTGGATTGCGAAATGCTGCCGTGATATATGCAACCTGCTGCGATGACACGACAATTGTTTTGAGTGCTCCGACAAGCAAGGGCACAATAGTAGGATCATACAGCTACAGTGATATTACAATTGGAAAAAAGAATCATGATAGGATCAACAAGCGTTAGCAAACGGACAAAATTAATTATCCTCCTCCTCCTCTTGCCATCTTGTGTAGGAGAATAAAACCAGATGGCTATGTAAATAGTACTTACTATGTCCGACCCAATAATCACATCCACGTCCTTGGAAATCCTAGCACATTCTTCGGTGTCTTCCCAGTCCAAATCAGCCACCTCAATCTTGTCCATGATCGATGGATTAATCTTCCGGTTGCCCTCAAGAGTGTAGAGCACGTTTCCATTTACATCGGTACACAACACGCTTGCCGCACCCATGGTCGCACATGTGAATCCCGCCAACCCGCATCCCGAACCAAGCTCAATGACATTTTTATCACGAATAATATCTACATTTTGCAAAGATAAAAAATATAAAAATGACATGTACAATATAAGTTAGTATTATATCCAAATGGCAAGTCAGACAGGTTGAAGAAGAAAGAGAAAATAAATTAAAAAAGGTACTGAACAATCCTTCTTTTACAATCACCATTGCTTTGCTTTTGTTTTCATTTTTACCTGGATGCTGAACAAAAAAGTCCGACAAAAAAAGCCCAGCTTCCCAAGTCAGTAATCCCGTGGTTCCCTGTGAAATCATAAGCTGGTGTTCGTGGAGCACGATCCGCATATACTGCTCCTTGTCCAGCGTGTACGTCTTGTAACACATTCCACTGTCCATGATTGACATGTTTGTGGTAGCCGATAACGACACGTAAAACTCTATCATCTCGTCATCCAGCTCGTAGTCTGACATGCTTTCTATCTTTTCAACGTATTTTCTTAGAAACTGCACAATGTATCTGTTTGATGGACTATGAGCTATTGTGTTTTCGTGGAATATAATTGTCTTCATCACGTCCCCCTGCACTCGTGTGCACCCAAGGAGCCTTGTGTTTTCCTCCTGTTCCATTCCCGCTGTGGTCCAATCGCCCTATTATTCCACATCCTCCCATTTGAGAGAATTCGGGGGTTCTCACACATATTTAGCAATTTGTAAATAAAACAACAACAAACGTGCCAATTGTCGTTGGCTTTATAGCAATGGTGGCTTGGAACCAAAAAGATATTGCCACCATCTCATCTAACAACCATTTATTTACTCACCCATACGAATAGGCGAAGAGGAACCATCTGCCAGAACTGCTTCCGCATACTAGCTACAAG
Organism: Coemansia sp. RSA 1200; assembly: GCA_027578915.1. Taxonomy (NCBI): domain Eukaryota; kingdom Fungi; phylum Kickxellomycota; class Kickxellomycetes; order Kickxellales; family Kickxellaceae; genus Coemansia; species Coemansia sp. RSA 1200. The sequence continues at coordinate 33,963 of JANBTT010000002.1, forward strand.
CGCATCGTGCTCGTCATACGTCGCGCTCTTGCAGATCACGCACTTTTGGTCCATTACACGCACTAGCAAAGAGAAAGGAAATAAAGAAGAAGAGAAAGGCACACCAAAGTATTGGCTAGACAAACTAGTACAAAGCTTGAAACAAGTAAAACAAAAATGCTATATGTAATCTGGAAACTACGTGCTAATCATCTCCAAATATAAAAATAAAACGAGGTAAATGAAACAAGAAAAAAATTTCTCTCAGTAAACAACAATTGAACATTATCGGGCAATTGGGGTGCCTTTTCTATTCGCCATATTTCCACAAGTATGGGAAATAAAAGATACAGGTGAATTTTAGAACACTGTTTCCAACACTGAAATCTAGAACGAAAAAAAGGAAAGAAAAAAACAATATGCATGTTTCATGGAACCACGTCAAAAAAGAAATTTTTTTAGAAAAAAGAGAGAAATGACATGATTACGAAAGGGGGAAAGGGGTGGGGGGAGAGAAGGAGTATTTAGAAGTAGTATTTGTCATCGTCAGACTCTTCATCGGAACCGTCAGAGTCATAGTAGAGATCTTCGTTGTCGGCACCAGCCAGCTGGGAGACATCAAGCTGCCAGCGAAGCAGACCACCCATGCCACCAAAGCCCCTGACGAACTGGGAGCCCTCCTGGGAGCGATCGGTGATGAACTCCAGACTGGCACCCTTCTGCTTGTATGTCTCGGCCAACCACTCGAGCAACGGTCCCTCGGACACCAGGTTAAGGTCGGCACCAGTAGTGTTGTCCAAAAAGTTGGAACGATCGGTCTCCTGCTCCGGAGTGAGATACCGCTCAATCTCGCTGCCCTCGGCATCGGTAAAAACATACCGCTTGACGTCCAGATTCTCCCAAACAATCAGCGTCTCCACAGCACCAGCATCAAGGGCCCGCAGCGTGTCTGTAACGCCATAGACAATCTTGCCAGTGTCCTGGGCAATCTCCTCAAAGTACTTGTTGATGAGTCTTTGCTCCTGGACAAACTTGACGTTGGACAGCGCCTCCTGCGAAAGATTGATCGCCTGGTCGAATCCATTCTCGCCTCCATATGATACATCAACGGTCTTGATGACTTTGCCAGCAAGGCGCGGATCAAACAGATCGGATTTTGCCAAATCGTTCTTAAACTCTGCAGAACCAGCCAGGATAAGACCAGCAACGTTGACCTTATCGTTGGTGATAAAGAGCTGAACGGCAGTCTCGGCAACCTTGCGCACGTAGTGGTGGCGCTTTTCCTCGCGGATACGGCCAAAACGCTGTGCAGACTGACCACCACGACCGTGCTTCTTTGGAAGATCCACAGTAAAGTATTGCAGAACCTCGCGGATGTTCCCGCTCAGCGCACCAAAGAGACTGCCGTTACCGTCCATGACGATGAAACCGAACCTGCTGTCCGAATGGAGCAGCTCCTCCAGCGCCTCCACATGGAACTTGTTATCACAGAGGTAAAGGGACGTGTTGATCGGCTTGAACGGCTCAAAATCAATGTTCACCTTCTTTTCTTTGTTCTCATCAGTGAGGATGGTTCCACAGTAGATAACCAAGCCGTTGGGGGGTGTCCTCGTGTACAGCTTGAGTCTCTGCTGCGTCGAGGTAATGGCAGACAGCACCGAGAGCCTGTTCACGCGGGACTTTATGTTGGACGCGGTACCGTACTCGTTGGTAAGCATACCAGTAATCCGCGATATCTGGTCTTTGGGGGGAATGACAAGTGAAATCATCGATGTTCCATTTCTACATATGTTTGGCAGAATAAATGCGAGTAGACCAAAGAAGAGGGATTCACTTTATGATTTAGCTAACAGCGGCTTCCTTTTCCCCTTTTCACCTATTTAACTTGCTACTGGATTTGCATTTTGCTTGTTAATGAACTTACCCTCTGGCTGCTGCCAAACTCTTGATGAGTTTTTTCATCTTCCACAGCTCGACATGCTGGTCAACTTCGTCGGTAGTGGCACTGCTCATGATTCCAACCTTTGTCTTACTTTTTTAAATTAGTAAAGAAGTGATATGAAAAAGTATGAAGACGAAAAGAATAAAATAAAGAAAAGAAAGGCGAAAAAGAGAAAGAAAAGAGAAAGAAATTTCGTCTACACTAAAAGAAATGAGAAAAAGAAAAAATAATTTCGTTGGGGAGAAAACCCAATTAGCTGAACAAAAAAACGAGGACTTTGCGCTCCATTAAGCGTCTGAGAATAAAGACGACATCACTTTTTAGCGGTGTCGAATACATGAGCTTGTTAGTGGTACTGCGATTCTTTAATAGAAAAATTTTATTTCTGTGGTTGCAGATATATGCATATATACGCATTTTCCTCAAGTCAGCCAGAAACTATAACTTAGCATAACTCATGGGATCATAAATTATGTGAAAGAAACAAACCTGTTTTTTTTTTTCTGGCTCTGAACTGTGGATAGAAACAGCCTCAATTGCTAGGAAACGTTAAAACAAGTTAGATGGTACTGGATCCAAAGGTATGTTTCTATTTACTCGCAGGCAACTAGGTTGGATCATTTGAAAAGAAAGTTTCATGCAACACTTTTGATTTCGGAGCGCATGATCTAATTGTGTCTGATCCGTTGCCTAATCCGCTGTTGAATTGGGCGTTGATCGCCAGCGATAACAATAGGAATGTCTCCCTCTCTCTCTTCGTCGTTTACTCTTCAGCTCTGGCTTTTCCTTTTCAATATTCCCAGCCCTGGTTGCCTTTGCTTTCCATTCTTTCTTCGATATATCCTTTTTTTCTATTTTCCTGGATTAAAGTCTAGATTCGTGAGATTCGTATTTATATAGATAGCTAGCCGTGTATAAGAAGGGGGAATGTTGTCGTCCGTTCGCGCTCTTTGCAATCAGCAGTCCATCCGTAGCAGTCGTAAGTTCGCTGGAATGGGGTTTAGGAACAGGGCAAAAGGAGTGCCAATGCAAACAATGCCAGTTTATTTTTTTACTTCACGCACAAGTGCCACTTAAAGATTCATTGTTTTCTTGCGAATCATCTGTAGGAATGCTGCCGAGACTCCTCGCCACAGTCAAGCCAGCAAGTGGCGTAGCAGGCGCTCGCTATGGATTGGCGTCGTCGGCAAACATCCACACGTCGCGGATGGCCAGGGAGGACGAGGACCACGTGAAGAAGCTGGCGGAGGCAGATCCAGCACGGCGCGAGGGCAACACAACACTGTATGAGTTTGGCAAATACATAGCCAGCGTGCTGCCCAAGTACGTGCAGCAGTACTCGGTGTGGAAGGACGAGCTGGTGATCTACACGGCGCCGTCGGGGCTCTCGCAGGTGCTGGAGTTTCTGCGGGACCACACGAATGCGCAGTTCAAACAGTTGTCGGATACCACGGGCGCCGATTACCCGACCCGTCCAAACCGGTTCGAGGTGATCCATAATCTGATCTCGTATAGGTATAACGCGCGTATCCGGGTCAAGACGTATGCCGATGAGGCGCAACCCGTGCCGTCGGCCGCCCCGTTGTTCTCGTCGGCCATCTGGGGCGAGCGCGAGGTGTGGGACATGTACGGCATCTTTTTCACCGGTCACCCTGATCTGCGTCGCATCCTCACGGACTATGGCTTCGAGGGCCATCCCATGCGCAAGGATTTCCCGATCCACGGGTACACGGAGGTGCGTTACGATGAGGAGAAGAAGCGTGTTGTTTCGGAGCCCATCGAACTTGCCCAGGCCTTCCGCAACTGGGACTACTCGTCCGCCTGGGAGCAGACGGGCGATGGGCGCGACAATGCGCCAAAGGCCTTTGAGAGACTCAATAAGCCTGCTGCCGGAAGCACCGAAAAGGCAGCTTAGGATCCTGCTTGGGTACTAGCAAAATGTGGACTACTCTTTAATTTTTTTCAAGGCTTCTTTCTTTCTCTATATCTCATTCTTTCACAACGCATATATCGACCACGCATAAAGAAAGGAGAAAAGGGGGAAGAAAATTAGGATTTGGGGGTTTCTTTTCTTTCTGTTCTTTCAGCAATATTTCTTGCTTTTTTGTTTTGTTATTTTATAATACGAATTTAAAAAGTACAAAATGGATGACTTTATGATTCGACTTGCCACCGATGCAGCCGAGGCCGAGGGCAGCAGCGGGGTCCCAAAGAAGGAAGAAAAAGGACATGCCACAAAAGAAGAAGAGCCGCAGGGTTCCGCGACAACCAGCGAGGAGCAACAGCAACTTCCCAAAGGAAACGAGCAGCCGGGGATCACCACCGACCAACCGCAGCAACAGGGGAGCGGGGGAGCACAATCGTTTGGCAGCAGCATGTTTGGGTTTGCAGCAAGCTGGGGCAAGCGGCTGCAGAACGAGCTTCACTTGGACCAGCTGGTGGACCAGGTGAAACGGCAGTCGGAGGAGGTGACTAAGGCGTACAGGGATGATATTACAGAGTTTGCGCAGGCCGTGCGGGTCGGTGCGGTTCGTGGTATGGATGAACTGTCGACGCGGTTTGAGCAGATGAAGACGGAGCTCGGAGCTGAGTTCCAGCGGAATGGCGAGGAGAGTAATGCCGGCGGCAATGCGAGCGAGAGACAGGTGGCTTCTGATAATACCGGTAGTGAGGGTCCCGGCGGAATTCTGCAAGGGCTTGGCAAGCACTTCCAGATGGATGCGCTGAAGCAGCAGCAGGAGAGGGCCAAGCGTCTGATGGGCAAACTCGGAACCGAGCTCGAGGACCTTTTACGCGACGCCATAGTCATCGAGGCACCCGGGTCGGCAGGCACCGAGGAGCAGAAATCGGCGGCCCGCAAGATTATCTACGACCGTCGTATGGCCCAGTTGGCGGCCATCCAGGAGTCCGAGGACACGTATCTGGTGGATCCTGCTACGAAGGAAGGCAATGATGGGTCAGACTTTGCTACGTTTGCAAAGGAATTTGGTCTTGACGATACTAGAAAGGAGGATGCGGATCTTCTACTCAAGGAGAACCCGGCAATGGCTGCGCTTCATACACAACTTGTGCCTGAGAAGGTGACGGATTCGGTTTTCTGGACACGGTACTTCTTCCACGCTTGGATGATTGACCAGGAGGAGATTAGGCGCAAGAAGCTGGTTGAGGCGGCGGTGGCGGCGACCGAAGAGGACCAGTTCAGCTGGGATCTGGACGAGGAGGAGGACGCAGATAAGGAGAAGGCAAAGGTGAAGAAAGCGGAGAAGGAAAAGGAGAAGAGCGCAGAGACTCCAGAGACATCTCAGCCCAAGGACAGCGATAACGGGTCTTCTAAAGCCGCTGTGCAAGAAGGCACCGAGAAGACAGAGCAGGAAGCCCCAAAGGAAAAGCCAGCAAAGACACCCTCCCAAAAGGAGGCGTCCAAAGCTGAAAAGGACGGCGGCAGCGGCAACGATGACGATGCGTGGGGCGAGTGGGAGTGATAAGCAGCAGTATCAACACTCAAATTAACCAAGCGTTCTTGTTTCTTGTCTCAGTTCATATTTCTCTTTATTTCCAACAATGTAACAAATAAACGAAAAAAGAAAGCGAAATATGCTTGTGGATGGCCTTTATTGTCCCAGCTTATCTGCAGTAGTTGTTCTGGTCAAGAACAGACAGCGAGGCACCCAGACACCAGCCGGTCTCGGCGTCCTTGATCTTGCTTGCACTGCGCACCACACGCGAATCAGGCATACCGACGCCGTCGCTCAGCAGCGCATACTGGAACGACAAGTCAAGACAGTAATGGTTCTCAGCAGCGATCTCGTGCTGCTGCTCTTTGGACGCAAACAACGAGACGTCGTGCTTGCACACCTTGTCGGTCAGCGCCTTGACGTCGGCCAATTTGAACTCGTCGCGCACGCCTAGCGGGAAAGTGCGGTCGTAAAAGTACGAGAAGATGTAGAACGGGTTTGACGCAAACGTCTTGTCCAGCGCTGGCTGGTAAACGCCGTTGAAGGAGCAAGGTTTCAGCGGACAGTGTGCGTCCTTGGCGAAGATCTTGAGGATGGTCTTGTGGCAAGCATCCTCGTTGGAACCAGCAGCAGCAGCAGCAGCATCCTTAGGCGTCCCCTTGATGGTGACCTGGGTCTTGCCGTTGGCAATCGACACCTCCTCACGGAAACCCGGCGGGAAGCACGGGTGCTCCACGGAGAAGCGGCCGCTATTGGCAGCCTCCTCGGCGATCAGCGTCTTGATCTTCATGCGCGCCTGCATCAAACCGTAACCGAGGTACGAGTGCTGGTACAGCGTGTAGTTCTGGCCACCGTAGGCCACGTTGTAGCGATGCTCGCCGGGGGCCATCTGCGGCGCGCCCGGATTGCTGGGATCCCAGGCCTCGTACCGGGGCTCAAAGACAATCTGCGTGGATCCGCCGCCCAGATCAAAGGTGGCCGCCGTGTTGTGGGCGGAATCGCCAAGACTGCCAAGCAGGTAATTGACCGTGATCCACGCGTAGATGCCCTCGTCCTTGCCATCCATGATCTCGACGGGGGAGCCCGGGATCAGTCTGAACGGGTAGTCTGTGCGCAGATGGGTCTCGACTGCGCTCAGGATGCGTTGGCTCTTCTCAGCGCCCAGCATCCGCAGTCCTGCCGTTGCCTTGACCGCAATGGGCGTGCAGGCACGCAGGCTCTCCGGCACACCACGCATCGCCACCTCCAGCAGATCGTCCAGACTATGCGCAGCGCCATCCGCGTTATCGTCGAACGACGACAGTCCCGGCTTGCGTTGCTCGAAGATCTCATCCTCCAGCTCCGGCTGGCTCTTGCAGTAGTTGAACTTGTACACGTGGATACGCGACCCCGTGGATCCGGCATCCACCATCAGCACGTACTGGACCAGCGGCCGACCCGGGTGCGGAACGTCGCAGTGCTTCGACTGCAGTCGCAAGTCAATCGTCTTACTGTTCCCACCCAGTCCATAACTACTGCTTAGACCTTCTCCAAACCCAGACGACCGCATGCCGGCGATTGCAAAGTACCCGACACCGAGCACCGCAATCACTATGAGCGCCAGTCGAAGCATCGGTCGTGTGCCCAGACGATTGCGTTTGGCCGGGTACTGTCCGAGCCCGTTGTACGGGTCCGAAGAAGAGCCCAGAACCCCACCACCACCACCGGTCGATGGCGAGGCGGATGAGTCGCGTCGGAACATCTGCTGTGAAGTGTTGCCGCCTATTGCGATGCTACGGAGCTCTACGTTTGCGCCGGTGTTTTCGCGCGGTGTTGAGCCTCGTGCCAAGGGTGTTCTATTCCGAGATGACACGGTTGCTGATTGAGATGAAGTAGTGATTTCGTTTTTTTTTTTTTGGTTGCTGTGGCCACTTTCTTGTACGCGTTCAAATACTAGTGTATAAGCAGCATTAAAAACAAAGACGGATGAGAGAGAGCCGAATGTAAAGTGTACAAGGGAAAAAATAGAAGGGAGAGTTCCTAACAGGAAAGAAAAGCACCAAATATGTCTGATCCCTTTCACCCAAAAACAGCAACAATAACAAGGCCCTTTTTGCATTTTTAGAACGCATATGCATCAAAGTGTGTGAATGCGCTTCTCAATGATCTGAGCGGATCCAATCCAATCCAATCCAACACTGTCGCTTGTTCCCAACAAAAATCTTGGAGTGTTACTGCTTGGAATCTTGTTCCGTTTATTTTTATTGGGCCCGCCTTGAGAAACACCAATAAAAAACGAACAAGCTAAAAAAACCCACAACTTTATGTAATGTGTTGAAGCTCACTAATTAATCCCCTTCTTTCACTCTTCTTTCCGTCCCTCCCACACTTCCTACACGCTTGTCACAACAACCATTTCTAATTCCGACCAACAAAAAAAGAGCACCACCTACATCTGGAAGGATGGCTGACGACCACAGTAAACGGGGCATCGAGGCGTTCGAACGACTCGCACGGGGCGACGACTCGCACGGCGCAAACAGTGCGCGAGGGGCGTGCAAAAAATGCAACAGCGTCGGGCATCTCACATACGAGTGCAAGAACACGCTCAAGCTCGGCGCATCGAACAGACCCAATGCGCTTACCAACATTAAAAGCAATAAGCTGGATCCGATTGCAGCTGAGAAGGCAAGGCTCCGTGCGGAGATCGAGGCGCTGAAAGCGGATCTCCACGGTCGTCGTAGCACATCGTCTGGAAGTCGCAGCAAAACAAGCGACAGAGGCAAATACAGTGAAAGATCAAAAAGATCAAGAAGCAGAAGAAGAAGCCGATCACCCGATTCATCATCATCGGAATCAGAATCGGAATCGTCATCGGCATCGGAGTCAGAATCCTCTGCAACCTCTGATAGCGATTCCGACGCAGGATACTCCAGCGATAACAGCAGCATTAGCAGCAGCAGCAGCAGCAGTAGTAGTAGTAATAGTAGCGCATCAGAACACAGCGCCCATCGTAGCAGGAGCACCAGGAAAACAACAAGCAAACCGCGTCGCCATCAGAGTCGTCGTCGCTCGCGCTCTCCAGAAAGCACCAGCTCAAAATAGACAGTCCATGCGCCTGAACAACCTGTAAGGGCCTTCCACACCACAAGCCACAGTGCCCGATTTGGCGACCATAAAACCAGGTAGACCAAAAGAGACCGCGTGCAGAAGGTGCATGAATGCTATTTAAGCACCCGCTCAGTTGGGACGGGGGATCCCAAATGATGATCCTTCTTCTTCTCTTCAAATGCTAATTTCATCTGGTAACTTTTTTTATTTTTATATCCTTTCTATCTGTTCTATTTTTAATACACGCGAGGTTTAACCTTCTCTGTGGAAATAAACCCTTCCACTCCCCCGGTGTACTTTGTTTTCTTGACATTCAACAATGGGCACCTCTGACGAGAACGCCGGTAAGAGCACCATCGGGGGTCCAGTGTATGCAGTGGTATCAGACCCTGAGCTAATCCAGTACCTCAACGACCGCGACCACCGGATTATGACGATGATTGAGGAAAGGATGGAGATAATCGATGCGGCTGCACGGAGGCGGATGGACGGGATGGTCGCCGAACTGGAGAGAAAGATGGATCCGTTGGTCCAGCAGATAACAGGCTTGGCCCAGCAAGTGCAAGCGGCCGCAATCTCGCAGCCACACGCCGAACCAGCGCCAGGAGCCGACCAGCGCTCACCACCGCACGGTGCCTCCGTTGCGCAGGGCCGGAGCACAGCACCCGTGCGTGGCGACAGCATGCCAGACCGCATGATGGCACCCCGTTGTTTGCCGTGCTTCCCCCACCGATCAAGCGAAAAGTGGGGGACGATCCCCTGTCGTTCCTCCAACGGTACGCGGAGATTGCCGTCAGCTACGGAGGCACGCTTGACGACCACGGGAGGCGGTGGTTTGCATCGCATCTCAGGGACCCCTACTTTACGCCGTACATGGCCGCTATGGATCCGCGGCCACCGGGCTCCTGGGCCGAGGTGCTTGGTACATTCATTCCACCAGGCCTGTCCGCTGGAGGCCCTGGAGAGCACGCGCAGAGAGGGCGCTTGGTCGTATTCGAATGCACCAGTTCGGTACGTTGGTGGGATTCAACGCGGAGTTCGCTCGGCCGATGCGCAACGCGGAGTATCCGCGCACGGATACCAGGCTGGTGACGAAGTACCTGGCGGCGCTCGATCCCGCAATGCTGGAGATGGTTTATGCTTGGATCGATCGCGGCGGGTTTGTCCCGGGCCAAGATCCAATCATCCGCCTGTTCACGTGTACGTTGTCAAAGGAAGGATCCTACCGCATACGAGCACAGAAGCTGCGTGACAACTTGGTTGGTCGCCGCCATTCTTCAAACGGCACACAGCCGCCGCAGAGAGATCCTCGGCCAGGTTCGCGTTACGCTTCAGGCAATACCACTAGGAAACCAGCACGGCAGCCCAGCGGCCGTCCAGTCGCGCCTGTTGCTGCCGAACAGCTACGCCCGGGATACGGCGATTCGGAGGAGGAGGAGAAGGACTGGTTTTGGCGAGGCGAGTGAAGACACGGATGCCTATTAGGTCTTCCTCATAGCGGGGGGCCCCAAACAAGGAGCTCTCTTCAACATTTCCCGCTCCAACATCTCCGTAGCAACCTTCGGTTCCCAGTCTTTTACTTTCCACTCGGCATTTAATACATGCGAGGCCAAACGCTCTTTGCTGGAATAGCACGCCCCGAGGCGTAGTTGCCAGCCGCTGCCGTGCTCTCCATCCAAGCAATAAAAGAGGGAAATCCATTAAAGCCTCTTACCAAACTATACAACAGCAGAAAGAAAGAACACGCTAATTACGAGCACTCGGGGGCAGAGAAGAACATGGAGCTGCTGGGGGACATGCGCCCGCGCCAAACAGTGACAGCATGGCGCATAGTGTTAGCGTTGCACCAGGCAGCGGCAAAGCGCATCCTGAGCTCCGTGTGCAGCCTCCTCCTCAGCGCCAGCCAGCGCAGCCTGTGGAGCACGGCGCCGGCGAGCTGCCGGCCATGCACCCCGACAGCAACATCCATCAGGCGGGCGCGCCTCACCGACTCGGCGCCAGGGGACCGGCGGATCAGAGCCACGCGGACAGCGTCGCTCGAGCACGCCTGCATCCACCGCACCAGCGCCAAGCGCGCCTGGCTGCGCCAGCGGAACTTGAGGCCGCGCACGAACATCTCGCGCTGCGCACCGAGCCTGGCACTGTCAGCGGTGTTCTGGCGGAGCGTGCTCCGCCACTGCAGCAGACACGAGCGCGCAAGCGTGCCGCTGGCCATCACCTGCGCGTTCTCGCTGTGCTGCTGGTGGAGGAACGTCTGGAGCCTCCATTTCGCGAGGGCCCGGCGACACACAAACCGGTGCTCCAGCTCCCGCAACCCGGCCATCCGCGCGGCATGCTGCTTGAGCGCAGCAATCGCGCTGACGCTCATGCTGTGCTCGGCCGCTTTGGCGTACAGGCTGCCGATGTGCATGGCTGTCCACCGGCTAAACACCCGCCGCTTCGTGCGCAACGCCTGCGCTGCGCCGTACAGCGCCTCGCGCCGCCGGAGAGCGGCATCCCGCGATGGGTCGATTTCATCGGACAAAGCCGTGTTATTATCCTCCACACCGCCGAATTGGCGGGGCTCCTGGGTCCTCCGCCTCTTCGGCGTCGCCATCGCGCTCGGCGCCGACGCGCGTGTGCGCCATGCCTGCAGGCACGAGACAAGGAGATGCGTGGAGTAGACAAGCTCCCACTCAAAGCACCCGCCATCCCCAGCAGAGCCAGCCGCCGCTGCCCGGCGCTGGAACATGGGCGGGAGCCAAGTGATAACGCGTTCCTGGACGTCGTGTATTTCCTTCGCATACAGGTGCCAGGCAAGGAAACAGTGGGCCAGCTCGTTCTCCTCCACGTCGGTCAGCGCATAGTCGCCAGCACCGGCAGCTGGTGGATGATGGTCGTTGCGTCCATTCCACGAGAACTGCTCAAGCTCCACGGTTTCCACCGTGCGCTCGCTCCCAGCGTCAGAGCCCGCGATCTGCGGAAACGGCGCGCCGTGGTCCGGCAGCAGCTGCGCGGCCTCTGAGTCTGCAGCGCTGTGGGAACGATTCCTCCTATGATACATGCACGTGTTGAGGTTGGTCCAGAAATTGACAATCAGCATCGCGTACGCGTAGTTCCGGGCCTTCGCAGTGCCAGCCCGCAGGCCGTCAACAACACACAGGGCCTTCTCAAGGACCCGCTGCTTTAGCCGGAACGCATACCTCGTGTCGGCAGCCAGAAGAAGCTGGCTGCGCCTCTTGAGCCGGCCGCGCCAGACACAGATACTGGCACGACAGACCGCCGTGCTGCGAGCATACGCGGCCTTGCTGATAAACGCGTCGGCTCTCGCGTCGAGCAGCCCGGCCGTGCGCACCACTGCGCGCCAGCCATGGACGGCCTGGGCGAGCGCAGCCATGTTCTCCGCGTTGCGCGTCTCCGCAGCCAGCTGCCTCTCCACGGTTCTCCGGCCACGCAGCGCGGACTGCGCAGACGCACGGGCCCTGGCCACAAAACTCGCCATCGCGCGCAAACGGGCCCTCGCCATCCACTGGTTGAGGGCGGGCTCCAGCTCCCGCATCCGCGCATGCAGCGCGATGGCGGCCTCGTCCAGCTCGGCCACCAGCGCCTTGTAGCGGTCGGCCTCATCCTGCGCCGCTCTGACGCGCTGCCGCAGCTGCACCGTCGTGGTGCGGTTGCCCGTATCGTCCTCGCGGTCGCTGTCGACGCTGGGAGCACTCGCAACCGTCGAGGTCATCGTCTGCGCATCCGCGTAACGGCGCGCATCCAGATGCCCAGCCAGCTGCCGCCGCCGTTCTTGTTCCCTGTAGGCTGTCGTTGTTTCTGTTCCTGCATGGCCAACATAGAGGGAGTACCAGTGTCTGAGACACGCGCGTACCAGATGCCTGTTCCTTCGCACAACCAGCCTGTCCGCCAGCGCTTCGTTCCTCCCGTGGTCCTTGACAACAACCGTGTGCCAAGCAAGCAGCAGCGCACGCCGCCTCTTCTGCTCGTTCCTGCGGCGCCAGTCACGCAGCGCATGCGCCTGGATCTGCTCATCCCTGCGCAGCCTGTACGCGGTTCGCAGCCGATCCAACGAGCGGAGCGTGACGTTGTGACGGTGGAAGCGGTCGGCCAATTCGCGCTGTTCCCTCCGAACCAGCGCGGCATTGCCCAGCACGCTGATTATTTCAGAGAACACCGACTCCCTGCTGAACAGGTCTGCCATGTACGTGGAGTCTGCGACTTCGCGCGCTGCGTGCCGCCACCCGCGCAGCACGTTGCGCTGTATGGTGATTCTCCTTTCCATGAACTCATCCAACGCCGCCTCCTCCTCGGTGCTCTGAACCATCCGCTGCTGATGCTGATAGTCGGTGTCCGGTCGGCGGTCGCGCACTGTCTGGCGATCTCGCGTGAGGATCCGCGTAGCATGGCCGTCCTCCTGAAGGTACCGCCTCTCGGCCACTCGGGCGCGTAGCCGATGCACAACACCGGCAAGGTACCTTCTCTGCTGGCGTCCCCGGACCAAGGCAAACGCCGTCTTAATAGCCATTCTCTTCCGATAGGCAGCCAGGCCTCTCCACGCCCTCAGGGACGCAGCAACTGTGCTCCTGTTCTGCACAATAGTCCACGCAACAAACCGCTGACGAAGATCGTACTGATGAGCCAACCGGTCAACCGCCAGGCGTAGCAGCGCCTTGCGGTAATGCGTATCAGCCAACCGGACCAGTGTCCTCTCGTACCGCACCTGCGGATCAGACAGTACCTTTCGTGTGACCGTTTGCCATTTGACAAGCACTTGGGTCACCAGCGTTCTCTGGCGATGCCGGAACGCCTCCGCCCACATTGCCATTAAGTTGTCGCGACGAAGCTGCGACTCCTGCGCCATCCTTCGCCACCCGCGGAGAATAGCAAGCGCGCCGATATCCCACGTGCTCTGGAAGTTGCTAGTGAAGAAGCCCTGCAGCCTTGGAACAAGCTGCTGCTGTTGTTGAGCCTGGTGCACCCGCTGCCGTCTGGCGCGTGGCTTTGGTTGACGAGAATAGCGTCTGCGCACCCGGCGGCTCTCCTCCTCCTCCTCAGTTGCGTAAATACTGCGTGGCTGGGACAACCCAGGATCCACGAGCAATTCGTCTGCCCCGTACTCTTCCCCCTCATGCCCGCTGTTTACTATTTCTATTTGCTCGCTCTCGAGGTCGCTGTGGGACTCGAACATACGGCCGCGCGTGGTGGCAAAGCGCGTCGATGTTTCTGCTGGCGAGTAGTAAGGTTGTCGGTCCGTTGCCTTGCTCCTGTGTGCTGGCGTGTTGTTTCCTTGGCCCAGAATGCGGTGTCCCCGCCGTCTGTGCTGTGAATTGTGCTCCATCGTAAAACAGGGTTGCTAACAAAGTATAAAAATTGAAAATTAAATGTATTGTTTACGCGACAAGAATATAATAATAGAAAAAATAAAAGGGGAAGTAAAAAAAAGAACAGCGAATGAGGGGAGAGAAAACAACAGTGAAAGAAAAAGGGAAGATCGCCTAGCGTGTTTATTATTTTTTTTTTCAACCACAACAATGTTGTGTCTTGCAACGGTTTCCAGATATACTAAACTGACACTATTAAAATTTATCTTGTCTATAGACTATTACAGCTACCTGTCAAAAACTCACATTACCATGTATTTGGAATGTTTTGATGTAGTCCCAGTGTATTAGGTTTTCATTAAATTATTTTGATATAAACCGGATGATAATATTCTAAGAAACCAAAAAACTTATAGCTGAAGTCAATATGTGGGAACTTTTCTGGCAAGAAACTTTTTTTAACAATCTCGCTTTTTCTATTGCCAATATTGATCTTCCTTAAAGTTGTTGTTCGCAAAAGAATATGGTTGAGGATGGCAAGAAGATTGTACGGATCTTCCGGTTCAGTATCATAAATGAATATATATTCAAGTCGCGTGTCCAGATACTCAAATTTTCCTTGGTCTTCTTCTTCTAGCCCAGTTCGTATGATTGACAATGATTCGCCACTTAAAGAGACATTCCCAACACTAAGAACCCGAAGTTTGTAAAAGTTGGGAATATGCTTTAACAGTTTGTCAAATCCAATTATGTGAAGATCTAGAGAAGTAACATTCACCCAGGATACTGTCCGCTGTATGTCGATTAATAGATCAATGTGGACTGCACAGCTACTTCCAATCTTGGTATATCCAAAATAACGGTCTGCTGCAATGTAAAAAGCATCACTGAGCGTTTCTTCGTCAAATAAAGCAATTTGCATTTTGTTGACGCTTGTAAACCGTAATCTGCTGGCGGCAACAACTGAATTGCAATCTCCTTCAATGTGCAATGAATCCAAATGTGCAGGTATTTTATCGGTATAAAACACATCGCAATCCACTGGAGGTCTCATCAAACTTAAACTCTCGAGTTTTGGAAACTGTAGCATATGTGATCCGTATGGTCTAGCCTGCTGTGAATACTTTTCCGAAAGTATTTGCTCTTGTTCCGTTTGCTCTTGATATGATAACTCAAGAGATTTTAGGTTTGTAAATTCAATACGCCCAGGTGTTGTAAAGTCGTGGAACATCCACCACGAAAAGTTGCTGATATATAAGCCGTAGAGGTGCAAGGATTGGAGTGATTTGGCATGGAAGGAGGAATGCCGATGTTTATACTTTGCAAGGTTCAGCGTAAGATATGTTAGTTCAGTTGGGAACTGCGGCAAAGGGTGTATGATTGGATGGGAAATGCGTAAGCGTTGCAACTGTGGTGCATAGTGGTCAATAAGGATGGAAATCACTGATGACGCAAATTTATCCTTCACAGCACTCAAATGCAAGCGAGTTATATTTGGTGCTCTGTTCTGGAAATCATGAATGTACTCTGAGACATCCATTGAAAGTTTATCCAAGTTTGACACTTCAAACTCTGAGCTGCCTTTATATCTAAAAGGATATTTGAACTCAATTGAAGAAAGATTGAGCCAATATCCAACGCCAAGTGTGAAAAGCTTCTTTAGAATATGGCCATGCTGACTAATATATAGGTCTCCAGAAAAACCAACACTTAGTTTAGACACACAATCACAGTTGTATTTGTCACGTCCAGTGATTATGCCAAGATTGGATTTGCAAACAATGTCGTTGTCGGCGTAGTAAATGCAGCTGTTAATAATATTTCTTTCCGAATCTTCAAATTCATCCAGAGAGTAAACATCAACAAAGCCTTGAGCAAACACATAGCCCTTCAGCAAGTCGTACCACTTGGTACACACTTGAAGCAAAGTGAGCTTGTGCTTCCACTTGTCAATATTTTCAGCTGGCTCACCAGATGCAAGACAGAGGATACAATAGAGAACTTTAAGGTCAAGGTCGTTTATATGAAGCATATTGGAGGAAGAAAGTGTGTTTAAAAACAACTATACAAAATAAAGGAACAGAGAAGCAAAAGTGGTTGTCATGTCTATTGTGTTGTCATTTTATCTAGCAAAAATTGGTATGGCTGCATACCAAATGCAACATATCTGCAGAAATGCATTGACAGCTTATTGTCCTGACAATAATAACGATCAACGCAATATTAAGCATAGCGTCTAAAACATTGTGGTTCCAGCAGGTAATGTTTAAATGGTAGAGAAAGACGGGATTAGCATAATTTACATCATGTTTTTACGCTTAGAATAATCACATAAGCAATTTATATTAAGAATGTTGGCTCAACATCGAGTCTTCCCAAATTTAGTTTGAGTTAGACAGGAAAACGCAGCATGCAAAGTTAATTGCCATTTTTTAATTCAACATATTGCTTTTCAACATTTAAGAAATGTTTTTGTAAATGTAGACAGACTAGATTTGCAGTATAAAGTTATTTATTCTTATAGGTTACAACAATTACTTGTCAAATCTCTATTAACACGTAGACAGGATTTTGGATGTAGTCGCAGCGTATTAGGTTGGCAATAAACCATTTTGATGTAAAGAACAGGTAGAAATATTAATAAAACAAGCAAACTACTAGATAAAGTCAATATGTGGAAACTTTTCTGGCAAGAAACACTTTCCAACAATTTCACGTTTTCCAGAGTCGATGTCAATACTTCTCAAAGTTGTTGTTCGCAAAAGAATATGGTTGAGAATGGCGAGAAGATTGTACGGATATTCCGGTTCAGTATCATTAATGGAAATACATTCAAGTCGCGTGTCCAGATACTCAAATTTTCCTTGGTCTTCTTCTTCTAGCCCAGTTCGTATGATTGACAATGATTCGCCACTTAAAGAGACATTCCCAACACTAAGAACCCGAAGTTTGTAAAAGTTGGGAATATGCTTTAACAGTTTGTCAAATCCAATTATGCGAAGCCTTAGGCTAGTAACATTTACCCAGGATACTGTCCGCTGCATGTCGATTAATGGATCAATGTGGACTTCACAGCTACTTCCAATCTTGGTGTACCCAAAATAGCGGTCTGCTGCAATGTAGAAAGCATTACTGAGCGTTTCTGCTTTGTAAACTACAGCAATTGTCATTTTGTTAACGCTTGTAAACCGTAATCTACTTGCGGCAACAACTGAGTTGCAAGCTCCATAAATATGCAATGTATCTAAATGTGCAGGTATTGTATCGGTATAAAACACATCACAATCCACTGGAGGAATATACAAAGCTAAATTCTCGAGTTTTGGAAACTGGAGCATATGTGATCCGTATGGTCTAGCTTGTTTTGAATACTTTTCCGAAAGCTTCTTCTCTCTATCCGTTTGCTCTTGATATGATAGAGCAAGAGTTTTTAGGTTTGTAAATTCAATACGCCCAGGTGTTGTAAAGTCGTGGAACATCCACCACGAAAAGTTGCTGCTAGATATGCTGAAGAAGCGCAAGGATTGGAGTGGCTTGGCATAGAAAGAAGCATGTCGATGTGTATACTTGTTAAGGTTCAGCGTAAGATATGTTAGTTCAGTTGAGAACTGCGGCAAAGGGTGTATAATTGGATGGAAAAAGTCTAAGCGTTGCAACTGTGGTGCATAGTTGTCAATAAGGATGGAAACTGCTGATGACGCAAATTTATTCTCCCAAGTACTCAAATGCAAGCACCTTATATTTGGTGCTCTGTTCTGGAAATCATGAATGTACTCTGAGACATCCATTGAAAGTTTATCCAAGTTTGCCACTTCAAACGCTGAACTGCCTTCATTTTCAAAATGATAATCAAACTCAATTGAAGAAAGATTAAGCCAATATCCAACACCAAGTGCTGAAATGTTCTTTAGAACATGGCCATGCTGACTAATATGTAGTTTTCCAGAAAAATCAACACTTAGTTTAGATACACAGTCGCAGTTGTATTTGTCACGTCCAGTGATTATGCCAAGATTGGATTTGCAAACAATGTCGTTGTCGGCGTAGTAAATGCAGCTGTTAATAATATTTCTTTCCGAATCTTCAAATTCATCCAGAGAGTAAACATCAACAAAGCCTTGAGCAAACACATAGCCCTTTAGCAAGTCGTACCATTTGATACATACCTGGAGTAAGGTGAGCTTGTGCTTCCACTTGTCAATATTTTCAGCTGGCTCACCAGATGCAAGACAGAGGATACAATAGAGAACTTTAGGGTCAAGGTCGTTTATATGAAGCATATTGGAGGAAGAAAGTGTGTTTAAAAACAATTATACAAAATAAAGGAACAGAGAAGCAAAAGTGGTTGTCATGTCTATTGTGTTGTCATTTTATCTAGCAAAAATTGGCATGGCTGCACACCAAATGCAACATATCTGCAGAAATGCAGACAGCTTATTGCCAAGATCAACGCAATATTAATCATGGCATATCTAAAACACTGTAGTTCCAGCAAGTAATGTTCAGATGTTAGAGAGACAGTATTAGCATAAAATACACGCTGTTTCAATACTATACATGGCCAACTCAAGTGATAACTTTCAGAAATGTTAGCTTAAAGTCGATACATTCTTACTCGAGTTTGAAACATGTGGACAAAGGCTATCTGAAAAGTTGAGCGCCGCTCTTTTTTATTCAACATGTTTTTAACAAGTGGTCCAAACTGCCAAAACTGCATACCCTTTTAAAAAATAGGGGTTGTCCATTATTTGGGCATGGCTTGGCGTCGAGATTAAATGCGAGTTTATTTTCACATTCGTTTCTTCTCATCCATCTCTTTTACCTTATTTACTTTTACTTTATAATATATTTCCATGTTGTCGTTGAATTTGGTAAACTAATTTCATTCTCTCTCACATCCTTCTTCACCAGACAAAAGCGACAAACAAAAGATGGCGTCAGCGATTTTTATTCTAGATTTAAAGGGCAAGCCGCTGATTGCGCGGGATTACCGTGGAGACATTCCGCTGAACGCAATCGACCGGTTCATGCCGCTGCTCCAGGAGCGCGAGGATGAGGAAGGCACGGGGTTGCCGGTAATGACGGAGAATGGCGTAACATATCTGCATTTACGCGAGAAGGACGTATACTGTGAGTATTCATGAAACCAGCAAACCCGCACTGCTTATGCTGCTGCTGCTACTACTAAAACACTGAAGGGTCGACTGTCTATCTACCTTATCCTACCTATCGTTTTTGTCATTCTGTTAACTACCACATTATCATAACGTAGTGGTTGCGCTGACACGCAAAAACACAAACGCCATGACGCTGCTGCAGTTCCTGCACCACCTGTCAAAGGTGTTTACAGAGTACTTTAAGACGCTGGAGGAGGAATCGATCCGCGACAACTTTGTGATAATCTACGAGCTGCTTGACGAGATGATGGACTACGGGGTGCCGCAGATAACGGAACCAAAGATCCTGCAGGAGTACATAACGCAAGAGAGCCACATGCTGGAGATCACGCCGCGACCACCAACGGCGGTGACCAACGCGGTGTCGTGGCGGTCGGAGGGAATCAGCTACCGCAAGAACGAGGTGTTTCTGGACGTGGTGGAGTCGATCAACATGCTGGTCAACCCGAGCGGCACGGTGATGAGCAGCGATATCCAGGGCGCCATCAAGATGAAGGTGTATCTGACGGGGATGCCCGAGCTCCGGCTCGGGCTCAATGACAAGGTGATGTTCGAGAGCACGGGCCGCGCGGCGCGTGGCAAGGCCGTGGAGATGGAGGATATCCGGTTCCACCAGTGCGTGCGGCTTTCCAAGTTCGAAACCGACCGCACGATCTCGTTCATCCCGCCCGATGGCGAGTTCGAGCTGATGTCCTACCGCCTTAACGCGCAGCTCAAGCCGCTCATCTGGTGCGAATCCGTCATCGAGAGCCACCGCGGACGCATCGAGTTCATGGTCAAGGCGAAGGCTCAGTTCAAGCACAGATCCACCGCCAATAACGTCGAGATTGCCGTCCCCGTCCCCGCCGACGCCGACTCGCCCAAATTCAAGTCCACTATTGGGTCGGTTCGCTACTCGCCCGAGCGCGCCGCCTTCGTGTGGAAGATCAAGCAGTTCCAGGGCGGCAAGGAAGCCCTCCTGCGTGCGCATTTCGGGTTGCCTAGCATTCGCGACGAAGACCCCGAGCGCCGTCCGCCCATCTCTGTCAAGTTCGAGATCCCCTACTTCACCACGTCGGGGATCCAGGTCCGGTACCTCAAGATCGTCGAAAAGTCGGGGTACCAGGCGCTCCCGTGGGTCAGGTACATTACGAAGAACGGCGATTACCAGCTGCGGCTGCCCGATGCGCTGACCTCGGGCGAGTCGCGTCTTCCGCCCATCTGACGCTCTCCTTTAGAAGCAGGAGGTGGGGGACAAGCATTTGATATTATGTTGTGCAAGGTGTGGAGGGAATACTTGAAAATAAATAAGGGGCTTTTTGCATTCCGAAATTAAAAAAAGGATATGAGAACCACATGAGGGAAGATGCTTTTTTTTCATATGATGGACCATTTAGGCCGATCACTCATTGCTGGAGGACGCTGTGGCGCGGTCCAGGATCCACTGGGCATAGGTGTCCAGCAGATCAAAGCCCAGATCCTGCTCAAAGTGCAGCTCATGGTAGTTGCACTTGACCTCGGTGAACTTCTTGTCCAGGGACTCTGGGAGGCGCTCAAAGAAGCGGCGCGTGCCGTCGCAGTCGGTGGCCTTGTCGCCGTCGGCGTGGACCAGGAGCACGGGCGTGCTGAACGAGGGAGCGCGCTCGATGGCGCTGGCGCCTCTGGCAATGATGTCGGCCAGCGTGCGTAGTGCGCAGTGGCCGATGATATCGGTGGAGGCGTTGAACTTTTCGACCTCGGCGGGATTGCTCGTCAGCATATCGACGGAGATACCGGTGGATTTCTGCAGACTAGGCGCGAGGCGCGCAACCTGGTGGAGGGCGAAGACGACGGGACGCGGCGGGAGCAGTGGTTTTCCGGGCGCCAGGGCGGGAGCCGACGCAATGACTCCGCGGACATGCGCGTCGCCGTTCTTGTGCAGCACGTAGTTGATCACGTTGAGTCCGCCCATCGAGTGGCCGAACAGGAAGTGCGGGACCTCCGGACGCGCAATACGCGTGTTGATGAATCCGATGTCGTCGGCCACCAGATCCATTCCCTCGCTGTCGCCCAGCCGCCCACACTTCCGCCCGGTCTTGCCGAACCCGCGCTGGTCGAAGCCGATGCTCTCGATCCCCTTGCGCGCCAGCGTCCGTGCCAGCTCCTCGTACCGGTCGATGTGCTCGCCCAGTCCGTGCACGATTGTCACCGTGGCCACCGTTGCCTGTGCCTCTTGCTGCTGCGGTGCCGCCTTGAATGTGCGTGTGTAAAAGTGCCGTCCGTCGTGGTCTACCCATTCGGTGGTCTCCTCCACCCCGTCCACTGTGACTGTCTTCTTGTCGCCGCCTGCTGCGTCTGCCATATTTCTCGGGGTAAGGTGTGTTGGTAAGCGATATTAGTTCTGGGCAGTCTTGTTCGATGATGCTGATGATATTGAAGAAAGAGAGGTAAAGAAAGATGGATGTTGAAGCAAAAAGAGAAAAGTCCCTCTCGTTCCAAGCCCTTCTTCCATTGCACGCAATGACCCTCGCTTTTCTTCTTTTTTCCCGTGGCCTTATTCTCCCTTTCCGTCTTTTGTTCATGTGATTCTTTATTCCTTTCTCC
Source organism: Coemansia sp. RSA 1200 (assembly GCA_027578915.1). Classification (NCBI taxonomy): domain Eukaryota; kingdom Fungi; phylum Kickxellomycota; class Kickxellomycetes; order Kickxellales; family Kickxellaceae; genus Coemansia; species Coemansia sp. RSA 1200. The sequence continues at coordinate 55,474 of JANBTT010000002.1, forward strand.
CTTCTCTTTCCCGCATTGGGACTAGATGACAGAGGTCCAGGTTCATCGTTTGTTGATGTTGTTCCATCCGCTCTCACTTGTCCTTTCTCTCTCTATGAGCCACGAGCTTTTAGCGAGCCGGTGGAGCAATATCTCCTGTTCTGCCAGCAATCAGTTTCGTCTTTCTCTCTCAATGTATCCCAGACGAAAAAAACAGTGGATGTGGAGCACCACTAAATGTCCTGCATTTCCTATTAATTTTCTGGCACCAAGGAGCATTGCTTGATGTAAGAGCAGCAGCAACAATGATCTGCAAATCCACATCTGCTTAGCGAAGCAGAGGTGATCCCTGCTGTGGAAGCTGAAATAAATAAAGGCCCTGATTTTTTAATTCTGCTCTGCTGAGCATGACTCAAAAAGTGCGTTTAAGGCTAGGGGAGAGAAAGTGGAAGAGGAAAAAAAGCCCCAGCACATGAACAACAGACTTTATACTGAGCAACCAACAACTTTGTGTTGTTTCTTTTAACTCTCCCTACTTTACATAGTTATATTTCAAACCTTACATTATTTGCTCTAATTAGCTAGGGTCAGCCCTTTTTTCCCTTGTTGCTGTTTGTTTGTTCGTTGTTCCAAGCGAGCAAGTGAGAAACAAGAGGACTGATAAAAAAAGGGTGTCTAAAGACAACCCTTCGTAAACAGCTTGCCCACTATTTGTACCCGAATCCCTTGGCAATTACTATCATTTTATTCTTCTTTCCCCTTGCCCTCCCATTCAATGAACAACCTGAACTTTAACGCTGCCGCAATGCAAGCACCGAACAGTGGAGCCGCCTCGGGGCTGAATATGCTGAACTTTGGGTACTTGAGCCAACCGGCGGCAGTGGACGGGCTGGGCGGGGCTGCAGCGTATCCGGCGCCTGTGGGAATGTTATCGCCAACAAGCGCTGCGCCGGTAGCAGCGCCGCCATCTGCCGTCGCACAGCGCCCACTCGGCTCCCAACGCAGCTCTAGCGCTGCCGCCGCTGCTGCTGCGCAGGCCATGGCCGCTTCCACTCCACTGATTCCACCACAGCTATTGCTGGCTAACGCTGGGTCCTGGGGACTGGTGTCGCAACAACAGCAACAGCCTTCCTTATCCTCCTCCGACGGCCCCAGTGTTGGCATCGCCCCACAGTCTCTCCTCCTCCATCATCAGCATCAGCATCAGCAGCAGCAGTCCCACGCTGCCGGCAACAACTTTCTTGCCCACATATCCTCATTACAGTCGCAACCGCACCCTCAACAACAGTCGCCACCTCAGCTGCAGTCGCAGCCGTTGCAGGGTTCCGCACTTGCCGCCCTTGCTTCCAACCCGGCTCTGCAGGGGATTGGTCCGCATCAGGCGCACTACATAATGATGATGCACCAACAGCAACAGCAACAGCACCTGAATGGGACCATTGCCTCAGCGTCGCCGATGATCCAGCACGCCCATCCGGCTGCTCCTGCGACCGCCAGCGCCTTGAAAACACCGCAGCAACAGCAGCAACAACTACAGCAGCAACAATTACGGCAGCAACAACAACAGTACGCACAATCAAAGGACCAGAAAAAGCCACAGTTCTCTCCTACGCCTGTGCAGAAAAGCTCTCTGCCTCCGCCACTCCCCCAGAGCTCCACGGTCCCCGCCATCACAGACACGCCGCTATCTTCAGCTTCGGCTCCAGTTCCAGCACAATCAGCTGAGCCATCGCCACTTGTGCCACCGCTACCAGCAACAGCTCCAACTCAAGCACCAGTGCCAGTACCGGGCTCCCGGGAAGCAGGCAGCGCCAGTCCCGCTCCCAGTACCGAAACACGCAAGTCACGGTCGTCGCCAAGGCCACCTAGACGCACCACAAAGGAGTCTAAGCGCAAGCACCCGGCCGCCAGAAGAGACGGCGTGTCGGCGACAGCAGCAAAGGCCGGCGGCGCACCGGCCAAGCAAGCACAGACAACGTCATCGCCGCCACAATTGCCGCAGAAGCCTGCCGACAGCGAGCCAGCAGCAGTCATGGAGCCCATAGCGATGCCTCGAGCGCGCAGTTTCCAGAAGTCTCTGCCGCGATGGCCGCAGAGTGACGCGGTGCTGGGTGCAGGCACCGAGAGACTGCTGGCGTTCCACAGCGCACTGGGACCGAGTGGCGAAACGCGCGACCTGGACCACTGGATATCGGCGATCAGCAGCAGCTTTGCGCAGGGCGGGACGATTCGCATGGAGATTGGTGGCCAGAGCTACGACATGCCAGCGGCCACCGCCGGGCGTTTCTACCACCGGCTGTTTGGCGACGGCGGCGTGGTATCGATCCACGTGGCACTCAGTAGCGCACAGGTGCACATGCTGGGCAACGCTGCATCCATCGTGTCATTCCATGGCGTGCTGCTGACAACGGCCTACGCGAACGGCCGTCGTGTGCTCGAGGCCGGCGATCTGCGCGTTATCTTTGACCCGCGCTTCCGTATCCGCGTGTGGGCCTTCTCGTGCGCCGATGCCACCGTCTGTCTGCCGCGCAAACGACCCAACGGCGCCGACGATGCGTTGGCGCGCTCCAGCGATGCAACTATTGCGCGCAATCTCGATTGGCCTGACACGTCCCCTGCGCCTGCGCCCAAGCGCCGCAAATCCGCGCATGGCCGACAGCCGCCTGACGAGTGCGCAATCCCCGCCTGTGCGCTGCAGCACCTTGAGATTGCCAACACCATGGGACTTCTGCGCGATCTGATTTCCACACAGGCGATGCATCCCGCCGCGCCCTCCGCCGACGTCCTTGCGCTGTGGAAGCTCTCGCGCGCCCGCGATCCCGCCATGCTGCTGGCTCTTGCGCCATCTCCGGCCACACCGAGTACTGCAGTTGCTGCTGCTACCGCGTCTGTTGAGCGGAAGCGCGCCAGGCGGAGATCTGTTGCCACTGCTGCTGCCAAGGACGCCAAGTCTGCTGGTGCCAGGTCGGCTGGCTCCCCTGCGCCTAAAGAAGCACCAACTACACCTGTCAGGAAACAGCGCGCAACCCCCGCGCACCAAACAAAGCCGGGCTCTGGAGCCAGAAAGTAGACGGCTCTGCAGTGCTGCCATTTTTTCTCCTATCCGTCTCTCGTGTGTATATCCTAATTAATATATTGACTCCATCCTTATTCAATGCTGAGGTGTACGCTTGTCTCCATCCGCCCTCTCCCACGTTCACGTCCGGATCTCCAGTATCGCGGATAAGACCTTAGGTGGGCATCGCTGGATCCGCAGCCACAAAGTCCGCAACCATGCGCCAGAACTGCTCGGTGAACAGCTCGCCATCGTGGGTGCCAATATCCTTCACAACCAGCGACACATCGGCGCATCCTCTGGCAACGAGCTGCTGTGCCATGCTGGCTGCCTGCACCGAGGGGACAAGCTCATCAGCCGTGCTGTTGACCAAAAGGAACCGTATACCACTTGGTAGCTCATTCTGTGTGTGTGCCACATGATAGGGGCTTGCCGTCACACGCTGGGTCTCCGTGAATGCCATGTCGATAAAGTCTGCATATGAGGGATACGTGGCCACCAGTTCTGGGATATCGTAGATACCGCCCACACCAACAACACCGACAATAGCCGTAGCGGAACGCTGCTGCAGCACTACCAGCATCGCCAGATGCGCCCCAGCCGAGTGGCCCACCAGGACTGTGCGCCTTACGTTGACCCTATCACTTCCCGGGTACTTGGCCCCCAGTGCCGTCAGAAACCGAATAGCCGCCAGCACGTCGTTCAGATGCATCGGATTCCTCGTTTGCGCGTCTCCGCGGACACTCAGTCGGTAGTTGATTGCCGCCACCGCTACGCTTCCACCCGTGGCAACCACGATGCCTTCGCACAGTGCGCTGAACTCCCGCTTGTCTCCGGTCCGCCATGCTCCTCCGTGGATGTACACCACCAGCTGTGGCGGTTTCTGGTGTTGCTGTTTCTCGTCGTCTATGTACAGATCCAGTCTGTGCTTGGGGTCGTTGTCGTCTATGTACGGAATATCTCTGTATATGTGCATTCTCTTTGTGTTGGACAGCAAGGGAGGTTGTTATTATAGACACAATATAAACAATGATTAAGACGATGATCGAGAGAAGAGAGAAAGAATGGGGGAAATGAATCTTATTCTGCCACCCCTTATTTCTTAGGCATTGATTTATCCTCTTTGCAACGCATGCACCGAAATGCCATTGTGCGGTAGTAGTTTTATAAAACAGCCTCTTTTAATGCAACGGACTGGTTTCAGATACAGTCTGTGACTATCATTGGTTGAATATATTTTTATGCAATTAGAGATCATATGACGTTGTAGAGAAAGCCAAGCTTGTGTGTGGATGGCAGCACTATTTTCATTGCCATACAGGGAAGGAGCAGAAAAACAGAGCCAATTTAACATGAGTAGGTATAGAAAAAGATCAATAGCACATTTTCACATATTGCTTAATAAACAATCTTACAAAGATTCAAAATTGTCCATATTCCCTCAAAGCAGGGGTGTATTCCATTCCAGAGTCATTAAAATCTGTGGAATGACAATAATTGATTAGTCTGTGCATTGACATTAATATAAACTACAGTGTTTTGTAATAAATTTGTATTAGAATCAATATACCAGAAATTACTTGATAAAAACATTATAATTGTTTATAACCTGCATATGTGATAAGGACTGCCTAGAACAGTAAAAATCACAAAAGAGCAATCTCATAGGACTCCTTTAATCCTATGAGTTTCTAGGAAGGAGTCTATTCAACCAGTGAAGCTGATCACACTATTAAAAAGTGTGATCAGCTTGCTTTTTATAAGATTGGCAGATCATAGGAGCCCCAAGCCGTGGATGGTGGGCAGATTCCAATGGATGTCAATTATGCACCTGCTAATTGTGATATTCATATTCATGGCTGCTGGTTAACACTGCATGCCAGCTTCATAATGGTTTGCATTTACTGCATATCAGATGTTGTGCAGGGGTATTGTAAACTTTTTTTATAATAATATTTTTCCTCCAAAACCAGCTCCCCCCAACTTCCCTCGAGACATAGAATATCGGTGCTTTTTATAGCCACCGACTATCCTATTCTCTTTCAAAAGAATACACCTATTTAGATCACATCCTAATACGGAATTATATGAGTACGATCAAATGTTAACATTCCGCTCAAATATTAACATTGTCGTACGACATCATAACATATGTGCAGCTTCTGTATGAGATGTTGGCATAACATCATATGTGTGCAAAGGACACAATGATTCTTTCAACAAGCAGGCAGGGTCCCAGACTTGTGCCTTCTTAGCATGGCAGATTTCTGACAATAACTGACCTGCCATTTTATTAGAAATTTGTTGTGCATGCTCCTTCATGTGCAGAAGTTTGTTTACAACACTGTTTAGCATTTTGGTGAAATTGTTTTTGACAACAGTTTTGTAACCCACTTCCATTTGCACCATCTCAAAGTTGGCAACTTGTGTAGGCACCTTTACATTAAAATCTAGGAAGTTGCCAGCCTCATGTTTGTACCAACCAACATATTGTTGGACAAGGGGACATGCAAAAACTTGCATTTTATCTGTTATTGTCATATATCTTGCAGTTGAGAGTGCCAACAGACATTCCACAAAAAATTTCTCCATTGAAATGTTGCCATTTCTAATTAAAATGGCAATATTCTGCTGATGTGCAGGCAGTGAATCCTGCTGTGTTCCATAGAATGTCAGTTTTAATTCAAATTTGTTTATTAAAATAAATCAAGTGAACACATAGTGCATAATATCTTGCCACTTGGCACAAATTACTGATCCAGTGCAATGCAAATTGAGATTATTACAAATGCAAATAATTCCACAAAATACAGTAAGTGCGCAGGTTATTTCCAGTTAGCATGCCACACTGTAAAGTGTGATTGGCTTTGCTGGTTGAACAGACTCTTTCCTAGGAACTCATTAGATTGAAGAGCCTTATAAGCTTGTTTTTATGTGAATTTCACTGGTTCTAGGTGGTATTTGTTACAACTGTAGTAGTTCACTGATATCCTCTCTATCTCATAATTGGTAGCTTGCTCTATTGTTAAAATGTTGAAATTAATGAGATTGTTAGCCTCTCTTTTGTATCTATCAAGATACTGCTGAGTAAAATTGCATGCAACTACCCACCTTTTTGTTACTGATTATCCTAAATGTGGTGGCTGACAGCACCATTAGGCATTCTTTTAAAAAAAACAACTAATATTAATTTATTTTTTAGTGATAGAATATTATCCTGCAGTTGCAAGAGCAGTAAGCCCTGAGGCATCTCATTAAACTATTAATTTATGTAAACCCCATCAAGCAATATAAAATGTGCATACTGGCTGACATGTGTAAGCCTGCCATGTAAAGATTTAACATATTTCTTGAGATACATGCAATGTTCACTGTGCCACCCAATGGTAGCAATGGGCATCTTTATTATATGCACATTGCTATCTATATTGATGTTTGAAAATGTATATAATAATGTTTTTAGAACACAGGTAAGTAGCAAAAATGATATTATTTAGTTAGTAATAAAAGAAAAAACATGTAGAAAAGGAAATCCTTACTGAATGTAGTGAGGAAAACAATTATCTCAATTATGTGAACATTTTAACTAACAACAATAACCAATGGAACTCCCTCTTAAACTCATTTTTAATTATTTTATTAAAAATAATTAATGGGCCATTTCTGCACCGAAACCTCCCTCGGGATCCGCCCCCACTTTCGGTGCAAGCTACCGAAAGACAACTCTTTCAGAGTCTTGAGGGCAGATCCCTTAACAATTTGATAATATTTAATATTTATATAGTATTTAATAATTTAATAGTGTTTAATAACGATAGTATTTAACAGTTTAATAGTATCTTTATACTTTTAGTTGATTTCCAATAGTTAAAAATGTAACTATGCTAGTTTGCAAGGGGTCTGGTATAATGCTGCTAGGTCTGCCAATTTTCCAGTTGCAAAAAGGAAAAAGCAACAGTCCACAAATTGTAGAAGATAGAAAGATAAAAAGATAAAGAGATGTGAAGACAAGAATAAGACAAAGAAATAAGAAGAGAAGGATGGAAGAAGAGGAAAAATGACAAGAGTAGAAGAAATGGGAAAGACAAAGAAAAAGAAACAAATTATTTCAATATTCAAACAAAATATTATTGTACAAATGCATATTATTTATTAAGCAAAATTAAAAATATAGTAAAATAGAAAAGATACATGTGCCAGAGAAGATGTGAAGACACAAAGACACATAGACATGAAGATAAAAATGCAGAGACACAAAGACTGAGAGGCTCAAAAAACAGAAGAAATCACAAAAATGAAGAAAGAGCAAAAAGATAGAAAAAATAAAGGAGCAAAAAATAAGGAGGAAAAAATGAGGGAAAAAAGAAATGAGGAAAAGATGCCAGCAGCTGCTTTTGAAGAAAAAGCATCCATGAGGGAAAGAGCAATGATGCCATTCCAAAGTTTCTGTGGATGAGGCTTGGAAATAAAAGCATACAATAAGTTTTTCTTTAAAAAAAAATTAATGTGTCCATTTGGACAAATAAACTCTACATCATTGTTGTCTTGGTTTTATTTTTTCTTGTGTTAGCTGTTGTTTTTGTGTGTATTTTTCTATTTTACTTTTTCTTGTGTGGCTACAGTAGCTGTTTTTGCCTTTTTCTTTTTTTTTTGTGCACAATTAATAATAGTTTGATGGAACATGGCAATGACACAAACAGTCGGTATATTACTTCTGATGGCTGGAAAACCCTCAGCAATAGTGTTATTTTAATGTTGTCCTTATCCCACATACCCTAGCATATTTCTCTTGTTAAGCGGGTGTTATTTTGTTTTAATAAAACTGTACTAAGAAAGAAACAATGTCTAAATTTGAACATTCATTGGTAAAAGTTTATTGTTTACTAAACAATTTGTTTCAATGGAGTTTCAAGTGGAATATAAAAAGTATGTTATTTCCTATAAGGAAACCTATGGAAACTACTATTCAGGACAAGTTGTTGCTTTTATACTAAAGCGCTCATTGTCAGGAATAGCTTATAGCACCCTAACTATCATTATTGAGGAATGATAAGTGTCAGACACCGATCTTAAGTCATTGCCCATTGTTCCGAATCACATATCATTTGGAGGGCTGATAAGTGTCAAACGCCGATCTCCGGTCCTCACTCATTGCTCTCAGCAACAAATTTTTCTCTTATAATATCATGTTTTCTTACAAAAAAGAAAAGTAGAAGAGGAAGTCTATTTGTCATGATTTAGTTATTATAGGGATGTGATTGATAGGCATAACCCCCAAAATACATTAACTGGGCTTCATTCTAATTATTTTCTTAAATCATTTACTGCACCCACATAGGTGAATAAACTCAGTATGTCATTTTACTTGGTGCTATGCTTATACATTGCATAACATGTCTGCTACTGATTTACCTGTGTGCTAAAAAAGTTGTTATCCATGAGACACAGGTAGAAAAGCAGTTTTTTCCTCATTGATAAGTTAGACACAGTTGGATGAGTCTAGTGAGCCAGTACATTACATCATTAATTTATGTATGAGGCAATTAAAGTAATAATTAGCAATGCACTCCAAATAGACATGAATGGGTAATATATAATTAAGCATGTAAATGCATGCTGTGAGTTTTGCTACTATGAAATGACTCCATGGTGATGCCAAAAAGTGAACATGTTGGATTAAATAACATATTCCACATAAAAATATTTTTTAACTGTTGTTATATAAACATGTGTTTCAAGTTAAAAATAATTGCCCAATCATGGTTTAGTCATTTACACACAACCTTTAAGCATAGGCGGACTGGATGAGCTTGCACTTAAGCAGATAATGGCTTTAGAGAAACTTTAGCGTGTGCTCAAAGCTGGGACCGAACAGCCGTATGCAATAAGAAAGTAATGACCACGAGAGTATTCCTTTAGACGGGGCTTCGGATATCCCAGTATCATCTGCGCATGTTTATACAGTTTTATCATATCCAGATCCATATCTATTTGGTGCTTTCTTTCACATGTGAATGCGGCATCCCTTGACTTCCTTAACTTTTCTTTCCTCTTTTAATGATCCATCATTGTGTGTCTTTCAACAGGATGGCAAATTGTTCTTTCTCCTGTCGTTTAAAACCATGAGGTTTTTGTTCTGTCATTCAAATACTCCTCTCTTCGTTTTTTTCTATCTTGCTAGATTTCTTACTTGTATATATCTCCTTGTTTATCGTTAAACATTCTTTTTGAACACACTTGCTGCTAATATCCTCTATGAGCAACGAGAGGCGGTTCTCAAGGCCGCGATCCTGGCTGTCGGTCGTTGCAAGACAGACATCCATTGCGAGACCAGCAGAGCAAAACGTCTCGAATACACGTGCCCAAAAAACGGGACCATCCTCCTATTCGTTCAGCTACAGCAGTCCATCGTTGCTGCACAACCCAGCGCCCCCGTTGCCTCCAAGAAGCCGCACGGACTCCTGTGCCTCGGACGACACATGTCTGGCCTCAACGCTAGTGGAGCCATCGCCACCGTTGAACAAGACACTGTCCATCCATGCAGCAAAACCAGCCGATGTTCTGTGTTCCGCGCACCCACACGGCGGAAGCGAGCACTACTGTGCAGCCCAGCTGATCGACCCAATGCGCACAGATATGGCGATTGCCACCGCGCTCAGAGCTCGCCAGGAGGACCGTGCTGGAAACCACGGGGAGGCCGTACGGCTTCTTGTTGCTTCGATGGAATACATGGCCACCTCTGTCGAAGCGTCCAACTGCAATTGCACTTGTAGCTACAGTACTGGCGCCGATGACCGGCTGTCTGCTCTAAGGTGGTATCTCCAGGCATCGGGTAGCGGCACCACTGTGCCACAGCAGACACAAAGCACAGCCGGTTCTAGGAGCTCTGCCGAACACTCCGATTGTCCCAACACTTGCCCTCCATCCAATACACACAGTGTCTGCAGAGATGCCAGTGGAAACGAGTTTTATGCCTTTGAACGGGCCGCAGACGGTCTACGTTCCACAGTGCTGGTCGGAGCAGCAAAGGCGCTGGACATACTGAATCAAATTCTTGTGCTCTGGCTCGTTGTTCTGGGCAACATGGTTGCGTGGGCCGCAGTTCGGTTCAGGGAGTCGGAGCTCCCAGAAACGGTTGCGCAGTATGCGCTCGGCGCCGGCGTCTGGATATACACGATGAGCAGGCAGTGGAATGTTCATGTCTATGCCGCGCGGTTTGGTCGCCGTCTTGTGCGGTGGCTGGCATCTGTTGATAAGGAAACAAGGTTCTCCAGCAAGATCGTTTGCTCGCTGGCTGCTATTCTTGGCGCTGTTGCTCGTGTTGCCGAGGAGTCGACCAAGGCTGCTAGTGACTCGGATTGCTCTGACGCCACCGCATACTAATTATTCCGTTAGCTCATCGATCTTTCCTTTGTTTTGCATGCTGTTCAGAGTCCGTTTGAGCCGGTAATAGGAACATTTCATTTCCCCACATGTTCCGAATAAAGGGCCATACGATTTCTCGCGTGCCCAAATCCCAAAACTATCGGACCGGATATCATGCCAGTGATTTTCTTAACCGTCTGCAGTGGCAACACGAGTAGATTAGCTCTCGCAACAAGAATATTCACGGCTTTTTCTATTTCCAATCCTTTAATTATCTTAATGCTGTCTGAAGAACGCAACGAATAGACATTTCACCCTTATTCCAGTGCTCGTGGAGATGAATATCGAGTCCGCCGACGTTGTCAGACTAATCGAGCAGTTCCTCAGGGAACAGAACCTGCACAAGACGCTTGAGGTGCTGCAGCGGGAGAGCGGCGTGTCGCTGAACACTGTAGAGAACGTCGATAACTTCAAGAGCGACATACTCAGGGGCCGATGGGACGCAGTGCTGACCAGTGTGCTTCAGGCAAATCTGGCGGCAGAGCGACTAATCGATCTGTACGAACAGATTATCATTGAGCTGGCGGAGGCCCAGGATCTGGTGCCGGCACGCGCGCTGCTCAGACAGACGGAACCCATGGATCTGCTGCGGTCGTCCGATATGGACAGGTACTTGAGACTGGAGCAGCTCCTGTCACGCACATCGTTTGATCCGCGCCACGCGTATGGAGCGATGACCAAGGAGTCCCGCAGAGAAGCGATTGCCAACAACCTGGCTGCGCATGTGCGCTCAACGGCTCCGTCCCAACTGCTCACCATGCTTGGGCAGGCGCTGCGGTGGCAGACGGAACAGGGGATCCTGTCCGCCAACACCGGATCCCACGGTCTGTTCCACGATCGGAGGCAAGGAGCGCAGAGAAGCGTGGTTGATAGGGCGCCGGACAGCCTGCTTGCCACAATCAAGCTCCCGAAGAAGCAGCACCCCAACAGCGTGGCATTCTCGCCCAGTGGCGCCTATCTTGCCACCGGGAGCACCGACGGGTTCATTGAGCTGTGGAACTTTAGAACCGGAAAACTCGCAACCGATCTGGCGTACCAGAACGATGGGACGCCAATGATGATGGAGGAATCGGTGACCGCCCTGGCATTCAGCTCCTCGGGCGAGCTTGTGTGTTCTGGCGCCAAAAACGGTAAAGTCAAGGTATGGAAGGTCAAATCCGGATCGTCTTACAAGCGGTTTTCAGCCGCACACAGCCAAAGCATTTCATGCGTCTGCTTTTCCAATCAAACCAGCAACGGCGACGATGGTAATGCACAGCAGCAGCAACAGCAGATACTCAGTGGTGGCGTTGACAATATCCTTCGTATCCACGGACTCAAATCTGGAAAGATGCTAAAGGAGTTCCGTGGCCACTCGGCTGCTGTCACAAGTGCCATATTCAACCATGACAACACCCGTGTGCTGAGCACCTCTGAGGACGGAACTGTTAGGATCTGGGACACTATCTCAGCCGTGTGTCTTCACGCTGTGGTGCCTGGATCCGAAGACCTCGGCCTTTCTGCACCACCCGCGCACACCGTTCTCGCTATTCCCGGCAAGCCAACAGAGTTCATTGTGTGCACAAAATCGCCAAAAATCTACGTTATCGACATCAGCGGCAGTTTAAAGAGCACATTTACAAAACCGGAGGAAGAGGAGGGTTGTCATCCAGAAGAGTTCCTGGCTGCTGCGGTTACCCCGGGAGGCAAGTTTGTTCTTGCGGTGTCAGACTCTTCGACGCTTCATTGCTTTAGCATCGACACTGGCAGTGCTCATGTCGCAGCGCACTTGTCTATTCGTCCTGGATGTGTTACGGGAATCGCACAGCATCCGTCGTTGAATGTCTCTGCATTCATCTCCAACGACAGAAGCGTTCCTGTCTGGACCGGAGACAGTGTAGATTAAGAACCCTCCAAAAAATACTAGAAGCATTTACCAGTAAATGAAGAAAGGTCACACGTCAGGCCATGTGAACTCTCCCCATTATACAGCGATGAGGGAGGTTAAATTAAATGTTGAAAATGTTATTCCATATACTCACCGGATCTTCATTTGCGTTTTTTCTTTTCTCAGTTTTGTCATTACCTTGAAGTGCTTGCTTTAGCATTCCGTGTTCATTTTTTATTTTCTTTCCCATTAGCATTTATTGGCCTGTATTTGATATACGAAAAAAAAAGAGAATGGCGCTGCACGATGATCTGCTGGCCGATCTAGAGGAGCTGGGTGGCGGAACTGACGACGAAGCAACCATGGACGTTGTCGACCGGAACAATACGGACAGCCATAATGGCGAAAGCAGCAATGCAAGCGATGACGATGGCCATGACAATTACACAACCGGTTTACATGGAAGCAATGCCGAGGTAGCCGCACTGGGTGAAGCCAGCAACAGCGGAGCTATCAACGAGGACCACGAACAGCTGATCAGCAAGCTGGCAACGAGTTCCGGCGACATTCGCAAAATAGCCAAAGTAAGACACAGCAGGGAGCTCCGGACCCTACTGGCCGATATAACAAGCAGCCAGAGCGTGCCCGTAGAGTCGTTGCGGATTGTTGGGCGGATCGAAGACGACCCCGAATACAAGCTTGTTCTGCGGGCAAACGAGGTGTCGTCGCAGATTGCGGGCGAGATCCTTGTTGTTCACCGGTTCCTGATCGACCACTACAAGGAGCGGTTTCCGGAGCTCGAGACGCTTGTGCGCAATCCGATTGACTACGCCCGCTCGGTCAGGGCAATAGGATATGCGGAGGATATCACAAAGGTCGGGTTTGAAGGCATTCTGCCAAACGCAACACGCATGGTCGTCACTGTTACGGGATCCACAACCGCCGGACACCCGCTGCCCCAAGAGGACATGGACCGAATACAGGACGCCTGCCACTGTCTGATCGATCTTGTTAATGCGAAAATGCAGATCGTCGGCTTCATTGAGACGCGCATGCCGCTGATTGCACCCAACATCACGGCCGTGGTCGGCTCGTCAACGGCGGCCAAGCTGATTGTCGAGGCAGGCGGACTCACGGCGCTGAGCAAAATCCCGGCATGTAACATCCAGGTGCTTGGCAAGTCCCAGCACGGCGCAACCGGCCTATCGTCGCTGTCGACCAAAAAGCACGCCGGCGCGATCTACTACTCGGAGGCGGTTCGCGGGGTTCCCGAGGACTTCCGAAACAAGATGCTACGCAAACTGTCTGCCAAATGCGCGCTTGCCGCCCGCGTTGACGCGCTGCATGAGTCGGCCGACGGTGCGCTGGGCAAGAAGTTCAGAGCAGAGTTGGATGCCCAGGTCGAGAAGCTTCTGGAACCCCCGCCGCTCAACGCCGTCAAGCCGCTTCCGGTTCCCGACGAAGGCCCAAAGCGCCGTCGTGGCGGTCGTAAGGTCCGCAAGGCGCAGGAGCCATTTGTGATGACCGAGCTGCAGAAGCAAAGGGACCGGCTGCAGTTCGGCTCGTTCCAGGACGAAACCATCATTATGGACGAGATGGAGGGCGCCGGTATGATGGGCCAGACCGTGGGCCGTGTGCGTGCTACCCAGATGAACAACAGAGCAAAGGCAAAGGTTGCCAAAAAGTACGAAAAGTACTTGAAGACGCCCTCGTCCGCTGCATCGGCCGCTCCCGCGGGCATTGCGTCGATTGCGTTCACTCCGGTGCAGGGATTCGAGCTTGCAAACCCAACCTCCGGGGGAGACACACATCTGCACAAGAAGCCAAGAACCGCAAGCGACAAGTACTTTGCATCCAGCACGCCCTTTATGAAAAGAAAATCATGATCCTAAATAATAACCAAAACCATTTTGTAATACCCCCTAAGCGATTAAACCACAATAAACCAAGCAAAGAGAATCAAACAAGGCAAATAGCAAACACAAAACTTTCTAATGATAAAAGGCCAGATCCGTGTTCTGCTTGCTCACATTCGACTTGTATCCGGTTTCAATGTCGGAAGGAAGAACAACGTAGCGGTTCTTGCGCACGGCCTGCATACCAGCCTCCTGGCAGATAGCAGCAATCTCAGCGCCGCTGAGCTTGTCTGGACGCGACACAAAGTCCTCCAGATCAACCTCCTCCGACAGGTTCATCTTCGACGTGATGGTCTGGAAGATCAAGCGTTTTTGGCGGCGGTCGGGAGTCGGGAACTCGATCTTGCGGTCCAAGCGGCCGGGACGCAGCAGCGCAGGATCAAGCGTGTCCGCACGATTAGTGGCCATGATCACCTTGACGTTGGAGGTCTGGTCAAAGCCGTCCATCTGGTTGAGAAGCTCAAGCAGGATACGCTGCACCTCGCGGTCGGCTCCCGTCTGTGCGTCAAACCGCTTGGTGGCCACCGCATCGATTTCGTCAATAAAGATAATCGACGGCGAGTTTTCGCGCGCAAGACGGAACACGTCGCGCACCATGCGCGGTCCCTCGCCCAAGTACTTTTGCACAAACTCCGACCCGTTGACGCGGATGAACGATGCTGTCGTGTGGTGCGCAACCGCCTTGACCAGCATGGTCTTGCCAGTCCCGGGCGGCCCGTACAAGAGCACGCCGCGTGGCGGGTCAATACCAATTTGGCGATACAGGTCAAAGTGGGTAAGCGGGAGCTCAACCGCCTCGCGAATCTCCTGCTTCTGCATATCAAGACCACCGATATCGGAGTAGCTCACGTCAGGGCGCTCATTTGCGTCGAGCAGAGCAATGCTAGAGTCCGCCTCTGGCGGAAGAACCTCGACCACCGCATACGAGTGGCGGTGGAGCGACACCGACGTGTTTGGCTTCAATAGTTCTCGGTTAATCGTTGACAAAATCCGCACAAGGTAGGAGAGTCCGGTGGTCGACCCAACAATACATGTGTCGCGATCAATTGGCTCAAGAAACTGTCCAAGAACAAGCGGCACTGCGCAAATGCGCTTCACTTCCTCTTGTGCCCGCAGCAGCTCAACTTGGAGATTGCGCTGCTCGTCCTTGATGTACTCCTCCTGCAGGTCAAGCAGCTCAAGGTGGCGCTCAAGACGCTTTTGGCGCAGATAAAGGTCGGTTTCGTTTAGCTCGGTGAGAAGCTCGGGGCGAATCAGCGAGATCCCAAGGTCTTTGATTCCTGGCGCAATCTCAACTGGGCGGATGCCGATTTCCTCCATTGCTCTGTGATTGCTGTTGCTTTCTTTGATAGTGTTGCTGCTCCTGCTGCTGCTGAGAAATAAATGTGTGTTGTTGGCGACAAGTGATAGTGTGGAAAGAGGTGAATTGTTTGCTGAGAAGACAAGGTGCAATTTAGTGCCAGGTTGCTGTTGTTGTGGATGCTTTCGTGGGCTAAGGAATTGAACGACATTTCTACCCGCCTGTATGACGCAAGTCGTGATCCACAATAAATAATCAGCCAACATGATCCTCTGATCGCGGTGATTTTGGTAATCTGTTATTTAAATAAGCGAACGTTTGAATATACAAGCGATTTCTACTGCCACAAAACAGATCGAGCTGAAACGTAAGAAAATGTTAAAAGATGCTGGTCTATCATTATATTGAATAGAAACAAAAGAAGACGGTGGAGAGATGAAGATACAGTTTGGTCTTTGCTTGTTTTGGCCACGAGTATGCCAGGCTTCATGTGATGTACTTTACGCACATATACACATGTCTTGATATTTCACCAAAGTAAAATAAGGCGCCTTCTGTCTCCTGCTCGAGTTGAGGCATCCATACCATAAAAGCAATGTCGATATCTATACATGGCATTTGTAGAAAAGGAAAAAAACATATGGCGAAAAAGCCAAACAAACCGGCTGACCGCTCATTCGCGCATCTCCTGATCAGAGTCGGACTCCAAGTCATCGTTCATCCGACTATGCTCTCCACCAGTCTGTTTAGAATTATCCAACACCTCGATATGTGGTTTCTTGCCCTGTCGCTTGGACGAGATAGACGCAGCAGCCGGGTCAATAATTATTTTTGATCCAGGCAAACCACGTATGCTTTGTTGCTGTCGCTTGCCGGCATCCGAGTCGCTATTCTCATAGTCGCTGCTATCGCTCTCACTAATATCCGCATCGGCGTGGGTACTAATGACAATATCCTCCGGATTGCCTTTCTTTTTGGGCTTCATGTCGAATACGCCGAGACCGAGATCCATTTCAATATACTGCTTCGCGCTGTCATCCACGTTCTCAATGTCCACCTTGCTAGGATCCTCAGCCATATCGTCTTTGAGTTTCTTGTTTGCTTCGGCAATCTGCGGCAGAAATGATTGGAGCCGCGAGAGAAGCGCAGACGGCGGTTCTACGCGAAATGTTTTTCTGGACGAAGAACCCTCCATGTCATCGTTTTGTTCCTGTGACTTGCATGCCGGTGATTCTCCACAGTATCCTTTGCCTGCAAGTATCGACGGTAGTTCGGGCACATCGTTGTCGTTGCTGCTGCTGCTATCGTCGGCTATGTTTAACAGTGACTTGTCTCTCGTCCTTTTGCCCTTCTTTGTGCCACTCATGTCTAGTATATTATATATAACAGAAATAATAGAAATAGATTAATGAAACAAATACAAAGTGCAAACAATGAAACCACAGAGCCCAAATAAAATTTTTTTCCTTGAGCAAGTTTTTTACTTTTTTTTTTTTGAATGCCATCATCAGCAAAAACCCGCAGCCACAGCAACTACTTGTGGGATACGTGTTTTCATCACAAATTTTGAATCATCAGCACTGTAATGTCAGGAATTTTTGTTGTCCTTTTCGATTCTTGCCTTCTTCGCTTTCTTCTTTCTTTTCATTATTTGTTTTTTTGTTATTGGACTAACTTTTCATTAGTCCATTCGTTTTGTTTTTCTGCATAAAGGAACGTAATTACTTGGCAGCAAGAAAATGTCCGTGCTGCGAAAACTGCTTATCCAAGGAATTCGGTCCTTTGACCCACAGAACCAAGACATTATTGAGTTCTACGCACCCCTTACCATTATTGTCGGTCAGAATGGATGTGGCAAGACGACCATAATTGAGAGTCTAAAGTATATAACTACTGGCGAGCTCCCGCCCAACAGTAAAGGCGGAGCATTCATCCATGATCCAAAGGTAAGTTTTTCACATTGCCATTGTTCTTTGACATCTATCACCTGTGTACTGCTGCTGTTTTTCGCTCTTTTTTCCAATTTATACAAATACCTAATAAAATTATATGAGATTATGCTCTTCTAATGTGGTAGCTTGTTGGCGAATCCGAAGTAAAGGCACAGGTCAAACTGCGGTTCTATAATGCAAGCCAGCGCTCCATGACGTGTGTGAGATCGATGCTCCTGACACAGAAAAAGCTAACGGTGACGCAAAAGACACTTGAGGGAGCGTTGTCCTTTGACAGCACGGCTACGGAAGACAAGGTGAGCATCAGCAGTCGATGTGCCGATCTGGACGCAATGCTTCCCGAACAGCTGGGCGTGTCAAAGGCGGTGCTAGAGAATGTGATATTCTGCCACCAGGAGGAGAGCAACTGGCCGTTGGCCGAGGCCTCTGTTTTGAAGAAGAAGTTTGACGAAATATTTGCTGCTACACGCTACACAAAGGCACTTGAGTCTATCAAGACGTTCCGCAAAACCCAAGCAGTGGAGATCCGCGTTCAGCGTGGCGAGCTTAAGCATCTTGAGGAGAAGAAGACCAAAGCAGGTAGCGTTCGCACAGATCTTGGAAAGGCCAAAAAGTCAATCGAATCATATACATTGCGGATCAATCTAGCGTTGAGTCAAGAAGCCAGAATTACGGCGCAAATCGAGGCACTCACAGAGCAACTGCAGGAGTACATGAGTCTGCGCACAACGATCGAGGGGCTTCAGATGAGCCTTGAGCAGAAGTCTGCTAGCTACAAGGAGCTTGAGGCCAATACTGTGGTTCTTGACGTATCTGACGAAGAGCTTGAGTGCATGTACTCTGAGGTTACTAAGAAAATTGAGTCCCAGGGTTCTGACACGCAAAGCAGACGCGATGAGCGTGACTCGTTGAAGTCTGAGCTGTCGGAGGCACAGAGCAACATGTACAGTATCCTTTCCGAGATAGGTCACCTCCAAGCAGCTCAGGCAAGCCTTGAGGAAAAAATAATCAACCAACTTGCCGCAGTAGACGAGCTTTGTAAGAAGCACGCCATCACTATTGATGTCCCATCGGATGGCGAGAAAAAGGTGGACGAGTGTTCTGCCCATCTGTTGGACATGATTGATGGTGCAAATAAGGAGCGCGAAGATGTTCAGCTCCAGTCCGAGGCTGAGGAGAAGAAGCTGCAACTCGAGGTTGATGGTGTCCAGCAAAAGATATACTCGTTTAAAAACACTGCTGAAATGTGCGACACACAGCATGGGTCTAACGTGGCTGAGATTGCCCAGGCGCAGTCAAAGCATGATTCGCTTTTGGTAGGCGAAGCAGAAGTTAGAAAGATTGAGCTGGAACTGCAGTCTGAAAACGAGAACCTGGCAGGCATTAATGAGGGCAATTCAGAGACTACATACAACGAGAATGCCAAGAAGAAGCGTCTGGAGCTTGTTGGGATTGCAGAGGAAATAGCAAGACTGAACGCCGAGATCTCGCACAACAACATGCAAGCCGATACGCGTGCAAAGTTGTCGCTTAAACGTCTAGAACTGGAGAGCAAGCAGAGTCGACTAAACGAGCTAGCCAAAAACGCAGAGTTAGCCAAATGGGCGCCAAATGAACAGAATTTTGCTGATAAAGACAAACGCACTGTAGCAATTGCGAATGCTATTCAGGCGAAGAAGGATGCGATTGCCGAGTGTAAACGCAGGACTAAAGAATCTCTGAATGCCTTGTCTAGCACGCAGATGCGGCTAAAGCTGGCGCAGCAGTCCTACGACAAGCAGACAGCCGATATTGCACAGATGAAGGAGCGCATCACGAAGACCTGCGGCACACAGGAGTTTGATACGCTGTACTCTGATGCCCAGGCAGATCTTCATGAGCTGATGGAAATGGCCGGTCATTTTAAGAGCGCATCTTCAATGTACAAGGCATACATCCAGAAGATTGAGACCGACCACTCTTGTCCTGTCTGCCAGCGGGGATGGAACAACAAGGACGACGAGCAAAAGATTGTGTCAAAGCTGCGTGTGGACTATACGTCTGCGCCAACAGAGCTGCTTCGCATCGAGGCGGATATTCGTGAAAGTGAATCTCGCCTTGAAGAGCTCAGTAGTCTGCAATCTGCTGTTCGGCAGACCAAGTCGTGGGACGAGGAAGGAAAGGCAGATATGGAGTCGCAGATTAGCGAGCTTACGAGGTCTGCGGAGGTCCAAAGCACGACCGTTGACGATGTAGACACCGAATCAGTTGTGCTATCCACCGAACTGGACGATTTGGTTGTGTTATTAAGCAGCTCAGAAGAGATTGACGGTTTGCAGAACGCCTGTAACGATCTTGTGTGCCAGATTGGGTCTCTTGAACACGAACTGCGTGCCACTGGTTCTCTAAAGACAGTCGAGGAGCTGCAAAAGGAGATTGCAGGCCACCAGGCCCAGGACGCCCTTGTGCGTCGAGAGCTTGACAGGATTGGCCAGGATCACATTCTGAAGCAAAGGGAGATTGGGTTCCGTCAAGAGAACATTCGAAATCTGCAGAGCAGGCTCGACGGCTTTGCGCGTCAGGAGGTGGAACGCAAAGCGCTGCAGCAGCGCATAGCTGAGCTTGAGACCAGATGCAAGGAAAATAGGACCAATGCAGAATCTGCACGAATGGATGCAGATGCTCTGGTGCCTCAGTTAGAGAAATGTCAGAAGCGCTTGGCAGAGTTCCGTGGCAAGGCCAAAGCGAAGGAGTCTGCTATTGATGACCAGGTCAGAGAACTGACACAGAGCAGGGACCGGCTTACGATGATGAAACACGAGGTAAACCACGTTCGCGAGTCTCTTCGCTGTCCGCAAGGCGACAATATGTACCCAGATCGGCTGGCAATGGTCAACGCACAAAAGGATACACTGCAGCAACGGATGAACGAGCGGAACGCGCAGCTCAGCAAAATCGTAGTGGCTCTTCAGGAGACGGATCGAATTGCTGCCAATCTTGTGACGAAGCAGCGCGAGCTCTCTGACAACATGAGGTTGCGCTCTTATATTGCAGACCAGAGAAGGCTTGAGGCAGATCTGATGGGGGCCTACGAAAAACAGGCGATGCTGGACAGCAAGTTGTCAGAATCCACAGACGATGGAGATGAGCAGACAGACATTGCTGATGACGACAACATTGTTCCTGTGGGCGGTGGCTCTCTCAAGCGGAAGCATGGCGGATCCGACAAGCAGCACGCCAACAAGCGACGTGGCGGAACGCGGCTGCAGCGTCGCCGCGAAACACTGAATGCCAAGCTATCGCAGCTCACTAGCGAGCGAGCTGGATTGCAGGGCGAGGTCAAGCAGCTGGAGGACCAGGCGGGCAGGCTGACTCGCGAGCTTTCGACGGACTACAGAGATATCGACAACATGTATGTGCGGCAGCTGGTGCAGTGCAAGACAGAGGAGCTGGCGAACACAGATCTGGAGACGTACGGCAAGGCGCTGGACGCGGCAATCATGCGCTATCACTCGCTCAAGATGCAAGACATCAACAAGATCATTCGCGAGCTGTGGATTAACACGTATCAGGGAAACGACATTGACACTATTGAGATCCGTTCTGAGGTCGAGGGCGCGCGCAACAGCCGGTCGCACAACTACCGCGTGGTGATGATAAAGGGAGGCCACGCAATTGATATGCGCGGACGTTGCAGTGCTGGGCAGAAGGTGCTTGCATGTTTGATCATTCGGCTGGCGCTTGCAGAGACATTCAGCGTCAACTGTGGTATTCTGGCGCTCGACGAGCCAACAACCAACCTCGATCAGGAGAACATTGACAGCCTTGCGCATAGTCTTGCACGAATAATAAAGTCGCGGCAAGGCCAGAGGAGCTTCCAGCTAATTGTCATCACTCATGACGAGACATTTATGCAGCTTCTGGGCAAGTCGGAGTACGCAGACTACTATTGGCGCGTGTACAAGGACGAGCGCCAGCGGAGTGTGTTTGCTCGTCGCCCGATATCCAACAACTGACATTTTCGCTGGACTCATTACATTAATTTATGTGCCTGTTGACACTCATGTATACCAGAAGCGCTGTCATGTGTCAGTTTGCCAGCACCAGCACCGGCAGCATCGTCTTCATTCTCAAGGATAGCCAGGATGCTGCCACCCGCTCTCTTTAATCTCGGCCTTGTTCCAGCCAAAGAAAGAGCTAGCTTGTAGTTTGTTAGTTGGGAGCCCCTAGTTTCTTTTTTGGGCTTGCTTTTTTTTCTTACTGCGTGTCTCAAACTTTTTTCTTTTTTTGTGGGGCTACAGAAAATTTTCACCCGTGTTGCTTTTTTCAGGCCTCTTGTTTGAGCTTCATATTCGCTCCTCCGTATCTTTTCTTCTTCCTATTTCTTGGAGGTTGCTGCCTGACAAAAAAACTGCTTTCCGTTGTTCTTTTCTTTTTTCTTCTCTTTATTCTGTCTATAATACACAGCAACGCAACTCTCAGACCAACCCACCAGCAAGCCTGTTTACGAGACAGTTCTTTTTCGCCAAACCAGCACAGCCCAAGCAAACGCCTTTTTTACCCTATCTTTTTTCTTCAAACTTCGCGCTACGAGCAATACAGCATAACAATGGTCAACACATATATTACCAAGACCCTGCACAACTGGTCGCCCACGCACGAGAAGCTTGCGGATATGGTTCTGAACAGGACTGGGGAGGTTCCTCTGTCCCAGCGCTACCGCGCGCTGTTCAGCCTCAAAGGACTGGGCGACGATGCGGCTGCGGAGATCATTGGCGAGGCCCTGAGTCTTGAGGGCGATTCGGATCTCTTCAAGCACGAGGTCGCGTACTGTCTGGGCCAGATGGGCAAGAAGGCGGCGATTCCAGCGCTAGTGAAGGCAATGGCCCTGGTTGACAGCCACGACATGGTTCGCCACGAAGCCGCCGAGTCGCTGGGAGCGATTTCCGATCCCTCGGTCATTCCGGAGCTCGAGAAGTACACGAACGACCCATGCCAGGCGCTGGCTGAGACCTGCGTGTTGGCAATCGAGAAAATCAGATACGACCATTCAGAAGGCGCGCAGAAGGCCAATCCCAAGGCAAAGGACAGCCCCTACACCTCGATTGACCCTGCTCCTGCTGCAACTGAGACAAAATCCGTCCCTGAGCTGCGCGCCGTTCTGTGCGACCAGGAGGCAAGTCTGTGGAAGCGGTATCGTGTTATGTTTGCCCTGCGCGAGATCAATACCGAGGAGGCCGTCTTGGCACTGGCTGATGCCATGGAGGAAGACAAGACAAGCGCTCTCTTCCGCCACGAAATCGGGTTCATCTTTGGCGAGATGCAGCACCCGGCGAGCATACCGGCTCTGGCGCGCGTGCTTGCCAACACCGAGGAGGCATCCATGGTCCGTCACGAGGCTGCCGAGGCCCTGGGCTCCGTGGCCACACCGGAGGTCAAGGCTATTCTCGCGCAGTACATCAACGATCCGGAGCCTGTTGTGCGCGAGAGCTGCGTTGTTGCTCTCGATATGTTCGAGCACGAGACGAGCGGCGAGTTCCAGTACGCTATCATTCCTGACGAGACCAACCGCACCGAACCAACTGCCGTCGTCTAACTTGATTTAACAAACCAGTTTCCTTCTTTTTACTATTATTACCATATTCTCAAATTTATATATATTCATTTCTATCGATAACACAGAGTGAGTGATTAGAGGGCGGGCAGTTAAAGGTTTACAAAGTGCAAATACCAAAATTTCAAAGGAATAGCAGTCACTGGCTCTCTCCCTGGGGTTCCTGTTGTGCAAACAGAACATTCCTTATCAGCTTTGCCACAACATGCACGTTAAGGCTGTTGCCCAGAAGCTGGAGTCGTTGTCTTTGGGTGATCTCCGCTGGAAATGCGAGCACAAAAGGCTTGTCGTCCTCTGTCGATACAAGCGGGAAATGGTGCAACAGCGCAACCTCTTTTGGGGAAAAGAACCGCAGACCAAGCTCTAGGAGCTTTTCTGGCGCACCAAACCCGTTTTCCCTAGTATCAAAGTTCTTCGTTTGTAACAACGATCCGGATCCTATCAGATGCTTAGAACCATATGCCTTTGTAAACGTCGATGTCTGCTTGCTTGCCGGCTGTACTATGTCGAACTCCAGTTTTTTACGCTTGATAATCGATGATGCCGGCACCAGCAAGGATGGTTCGCTGTCCAGAGACCGATCAATGTAGCGTTCGAGCGGCTGTGGCTGCATGGGTGCTGTCTGTGTTGACAAAGACCGAGATATGGCAGCAGATCCAAATGGCCATTCAGTGTGTATAACATTGCGTTTGGATTGCAAATAATCCTCTACATAGCTATTGTATTCGGATGCGCCGGGTCCGTTCGATGTGCTGTGTCTCATCGAGGCTACCAGATAGTACCGAACTCTGTTGTTTGGTATCCCAAACTGAAGCGGCGAGAGGAGATACTCATTGATCGCGAACCCCATGCTCCCCAGTGTTCTTACCAGAATGGATCGAGACTGCGAGTTCTCAAAGTTCATGACATTTTCCAGGAGAATGTGGGTAGGCTTGTGATTCAGCTCAGGAAGTAACTTTATCAGACGGATCAGGCCACGGGCACGCGGATCCTGGTCGTCCAAATACTTGCCGCCACGCGTGTACGGCTGGCAGGGCGGACTGAGCAGCCAGCAGGTGGCCTGGTATTTGTCAATGTCAGTTGGCTCCAGATAATCAATCGCCTTGTTGTTTGGTCGCATCCCAAAGTTGTGTTCGTATACGCAGTTGGCATTCTCATTCATGTCAAAACTCATGGCCACTGTTCCTTTGACACCGCTGGCCTGCAGTCCATAGTGCAGACCACCGATCCCGCTGAAAAACTCGAGACACACAACACGATTGTTCTCCTTGTCGGTTTCCATGTTGCTTTGACCTCGCCAAAGCGGCTGCTAAATTAGAGTAAGCAAGTAATTCGGTGCTATTAATATCTACGACTATAGAAATACAATACACTAAACTGGTAGGATCAGAAAAGAAAAAAGAAAGAAAAGAAAAGCTAGAAAGAAAAGAAAAAGTTTTTTCCATATGAAACAAACCGCTAGTCATATAGGAGTTGGTGGATCAGAAGGCCATACACCTGTCTTCTTCCATCCATATACAATCATGGGAATTGCTTCTTCTAACGGCAGAGACTGCTTTAACGGCTGCCACTCCAACACAAGCTTTCGAAAGGTGTGATCGTACATTTTTCTGCTCAGCGACTTGCGATCCTTCTTTTTGCCGCCCTGGACCACAGGCGACTGAGTGCAATTCAGGGGGCTTTGCCCTTGTCGCCATCGTCTGTTTTGCGCTAGCCAGTGCTCGCGGCCAACCTCGGCTGGCAAGGACTTGCTAACCATTCGGCGTGGAATACAGCTATGCTCCCCCTGTGAAATGGTGCTAAACTTTATGTGTCTGAACAGAAGAAATAGACCTCGCTGATTGTCGGTTGCATGAAGCTAGAAGTACAAGTGGAAATTCGCATTGATTGAACGAGCAAAAGAGAAAAGCAAGCCAAGAAATCGTTTCTTTGTGTCTCTTGGTTTTGTCGGGTATGAAATCATTGTGCTTTTTTTGCCTGTGCAGCCTACAATGAGAGGCTAATTGATTTTCGTCAAATTACGAGCCGGTGTGAACCGAGTCGTGTTGATTTTTTTGCGAGTGTATTTACCACTTCTTTTCATTCGAAAACGGCTCCAATCTTTGCCCGCATCTCGCCATTGACAACGTGCCATCAACTGCTAGTAACATCTGTAGGATTCGATTTTCTTCCTCTTTCTTCCCACCCACAGATATAAAATTATCGTATAACCTTGATAAACAATGGTACGTGATGGATTGGATTCGCCGCCATGGATTCGGGACGATGGATACGACTTTTCTATATTGGCAGAGTGGTGTTGGATTCGACAGGGTTTTGTGGCACCAGAACCACAGCAGAAAAGACGAGTCTGAGATTTTCCAATTTGGAGAAATGGATTCGCAATTCGGATTTTAAAGTGTCTAAATTTTGCAGAATGGGCTTTTGGAGGAGAAAGCGTGCGTTTCTGGACTTGCTTCTGGCACCAGCCAAAGTGGCCTGCTTTTGCGTGTCTCTCTGCATTTTGTGCGGTAGATGCCGAAGGATGCCGCTTGCAAGTGAGCACACAGGGTTTCATGTTTTGGAAAAGCGGAATGATGCCTGCATTAACTGTTTCTACAGATTCAGGCTTGCATTTTTCTCTACTCTGTTTTTCTGACAGCCAGACCGCGTCAATATGTCTCCTTCTCCAAAGTCTGATATGTTTGCAGCAACACCCAGGTCGTTTTCAACTACTTGTTACGCACAGCGAGATGGCGAACAGTGACATCCACAGAGATCATAAAGTTCCCTTCTGAGCCAGACCATAGTCCAGCGACCAAAAAAACTAAAGCACATATCTTCTGCTATGCCATTCAACTGCTTTTCTTCTCATGAAACCATTTGTAGGAAGCCGCCAAGCAGAACACCAGCATTAAGCTTGCCAGAGTCATTAAGGTCCTTGGCCGCACTGGCTCCCGTGGTGGTGTCACTCAGGTCCGTGTTGACCTTATGGACGACTCGGGTCGCTCGATCATCCGCAACGTCAAGGGCCCCGTTCGCGAGAACGATATCCTGACCCTTCTCGAGTCCGAGCGTGAGGCCCGTCGCCTTCGTTGAGACAAAAAAAGCCGCAGTTTATCCGGGAGATACAGGGGAATTGCTTTATTGCTATTTTGTGCTTTCTTTTTTTCTCTTCGATTTTACTCTTTTTTTTGCTTGTATAGCGAAGAAAAATTCCAACTCATTTTGCCACTGTGAGATGCGACCCGATAATTTGAAGTAGAACAGAACTACTTTGTCTGCCTTGGCTCTAGACTTTTTAGCACTTTTAACATTACAAAGCAGACGGCTCTTTTCTTCAAGGCAAAAGGGAGAAAGTCACGCAAATGCGCTTTCTACAAACCATCATAATAGGCAAATAAAGGAAATAACACCCTTTGTCATCTGTAGATGACAAGAATTGTTCAAAGAGGCAAAAGATGCAGTTTACATCTGTTATTGGTGAGGAAGAAATATATAGCAGGATAACTGCAAACAAAATCTCGCAGACAAGGCCAACTTTCGAGAAAGCACTTGTTGTCTAACATATTGCTTATTCCTTTTTATTATTATTGTTCCAAAGGGTGCAGAAATTATGTTGCCAACACCAACAGCAGCTATTAACAACATCCCAAGCGAGATTCTGGTGTTAATCCTACGTAGACTCACCAGCACGTCAACCAGGGTCGTTAGGAAATGGCACTATGGATTAAAACTGCTCAGTGTGTGTAGAAAATGGAGACTGCTGGCTACTCCGCTGGTATATAGACAGCTGAATATCAATGTTTTGTCCTGTGTTGACACGGAAGGAGACATTGCTGGCGCCCTAGTCTATAAAAGCATGGTCACAACGAACCTGGATTTGATTACTGCGCTTGGATATTGCTCTCATCTTCGAGATCTCACAGTTTGGGTTGAGTGCCTTAAACCACCATATACCCACATAGACAACGTGTTGCAGGTGTTGAGGGGCAATGCTTTGGCTTTGCAAAGAATAACCAAGCTAGAGATTGAGCTAGTTGACGGCTTGTTTGAGACGGACAGCAGCTCCTATAACGCTGAACTTGACAGGAGGGTCGCATGTTCTATGGCAGACGAGTTTGTAGCATTGGTGCCTAATGTTGTGTTTCTTGCCTGTTCGCCAGAGATTGCATTGGCGAGTCGGCAGAACTTGTATTTCCTATGTGAACTGACAAATAGATATAAACCACAGGTTTGCAGTCTCGATGCAAGTCTAGCAAGGCTCCAATATGTAGACAGATTTCCCGATATATTAACAAACCTTCGTTTGACCGCATCTGAGGACGGCGCAATCCCTGAATTATGCGTTAACCCAGCTGTCCTTAAAATACTTGTGCTTGGAGACACATTTAATAACACAATCTGGAAGATATTTGCGGATAGATCGAATAATGCATGTATCAACTTTTCAAACTTGATCTCTTTGTCCATCAGTTCAGTGACGCTTCTCCAACACATTTATCGCGTCCACAGAACAGTTAACTGGCAAGGGAACAACAATGCTTGCCACTACCGTCTTCTGGCTCCTAGTCTCAAGTCTTTGAGCTTTTTTATACATCCGCCTATATACAGTGTGCTACTGTCGATATCTTTACCAGAATATCTGGACACGCTAAATGTTATTATTGGGAAAAGCATGATTATTACAATGAGAAACGTAGAATCCAGAAAGGCACTAAAGGTTATAACTGAACGAACCTCGTTGAAAATTGAGACATTTGGCCAAGAGGTTCTACTTGCAAACAAAATACTCAATATTCCGAATATGGCACATCATCTTCTGCTAACGTTATATGTGACAGCAGATACCCTTCCAGTTCATGCTGTTAACTGGAAAAACCTTTCTTCATTGCGGATTGTCTGGAGAATCAAATTAGTGACAGTTTTAGCGCTCCTAGAAAAAGCTCCAAATCTGAAAGATCTTAATGCTGACAGCGTGGATTGTGTAGACCAGCAGGGTAATTTTGTTCTTCCATCTCTTCACATGCTTCAAAAGGACAAGTTTGAGCCGATAAACACAAAGATACAGCAGATAAATCTTTACTGTATAATATTTGACAAGCCGCAGGACAGCAAAGTTGACGCTATTTGTGAGTACCTAAAGGCAAGAATAGCCACGCTGAAGCAATTATGCATTACAACACCCACCACTCGATCATTAAGATTGTTTTAGACATTCGGTATTATGCCGACGTCTGATGTGTTGGCAACAGAATTCCGCTCTCTGTGTAAAAGCAAACGTTTAAAAGCATTGTATGTGTCAAAACGCTGGTGGAAAAATTGATCCCAAAACAGTGGAGGATTTACCTTCTTGACTTTCGAGCAAATGGTCTGCGGCGCCGAGCATCAAACATTAAGCAAATGAGAAGCCCTAGAACCGCGGTGCTTTGATCTTAATACTAATGTACTAATGGCCACCAATCCTGTAATGGCAAACCGACATTATTTTCCCTTTTGCTTTACTTTAGTCACTCACAAGCTATTTTTTACGTTTAATTGTTAACTCATCATATATATTTTTTGTCTCATACATGATCATGACTCGTAACGATCCAAAGCATATGTCCATCAATCAGACGCGCTTCTCACCGTTGGCACTTGGATGCGGGGCTTTTAGCGGCGCCTATGGTCCTGTATCCCAAGACGGAGTGACCAGTGCCGTGTGTGAGGCTCTGGATAGCGGGGTCACCCTGCTTGATACGTCTCCATATTACAATGACAGCGAGATTAAGCTTGGAAAAGCCCTAAAGGTGCTGGAGCCAAAATTTCCACGATCGTCGTATAAAATCTGCACGAAACTCGGGCGCTATGGATACCACAGCGCCGATTTTGATTACAGTGCAGCACGCGTGGTATCAAGTGTGCAGGAGAGCATGCGCCGGCTTCATACCAGCTATCTTGACATTGTTTTATGCCACGATGTGGAGTTTGTCGATCTATTGCAAGTAGTTGATGAGGCTCTACCACAGCTATTCGATCTAAAAGAGAAGGGCGTCATACGCTATGTAGGGATCAGTGGGTACCCACTAGAAGTACTCCTCGAGATTGCTCAGATCCAAAGCAAACGCGGCAATCCACTAGATGTCTGTCTATCGTATTGCAATCTCAACCTGCATTGCCAGCTTCTCGAGGAATACGTTCCGCGGCTCCGTGCAGCTGGCGTAAATACAATTATAGCTGCAAGCCCGCTTTCAATGGGCCTATTGTCGGAAGAAGGACCGCCAGACTGGCACCCGGCAAGCCCAGAGTTGAGACAGGCGGTCAAGAAGTGTGCTGATCTAGTACACACTTACAATGTGTCTTGCGATCACTCTCCTAGTAAAATAAGTCTTGCTGCAATTGCAGAAAACTACGCCTTTTCTTACGATAGCGTAGATGTGCACCTTGTTGGTGCCAAAACTGCATCCGAAGTAAAAGATGCGGTGGCCGCCTATTTGAGATCCAGGGCGCTGAAGGCGAGATCGGCTGGGAGTTATCCGAACCCAATTATTGATAGCATCTACAAGCAAATTGTGGAGAATTTACGACCCTTTTCTCGATATACCTGGGCATCGCCGCCTAGCGATGCTTAAAATACCATTTGATGCCAGCGGTTTGTTCAAATATATGTAAAATGATTGCATGTGTTTGTTTTTACATAACAGAGACTATTCATACATTGAGAAATAAACATACATTTCTATAGAGGAAAAGCAAATGCAAGAAGAATAATGAAAACCAGTATTTTCTCAAATGTTACAGCTCCTTTTTGGCAAGAGCCTCGCGCGAAGACATGCTGCTACCTGCTATCTTAAAAGACGGCAGCTGGATGCGCTTCTTCTGTCCACGCGTTGCTGAAAAGAAAAACAACCACGTCTCCGCAAGTATTATCAGCACTGCAGCCAAAAGCCCAAGCAGCACTCTCCATCCAATCTCATCGGTCAGTGTATAAGACGCGTAGGCAACAGCAAATCCAACACCCAGCCCGCTAAACAATATGTTAATAATCACCGTAATCTGCTGGTTAGCTGCCTTCATATCCTGTCTGACAGTTGCAAGCCCCATCGACTGGCCAACACGAACACCAGGTACTGCAGGAAACAGAGTCTCAGCGTAGGAACCAGCTGTAGATTTCTTATCGTTCTCTGTATTCACAGAAGGAAATGATGTGACATTCGCAGTCATCTTCCGGTACTCATGCTCGTCCAGCTGTTTTCGTATCGCGTCCAACCGTGCATCCAATGCAGGATCCCGAGGCTTTCTCACCGGCTTCTCTATGTGAATGCGGCTTTCTCGAAGAAGCTCATGTACCCAAACCCCCTCCTTTGAGCCTTTGTCGTCGCCATGCGCACGCAAAAGTTGTGAAAGAGTCTTGATACCAGACAGAGAAATAACCTTGGTAGCTGATGCCTTGCTGTTTTTAGAATTGTATTTCCATTTGCTAATGTCAGCGATTTCCTTTGGCCTTTCACAATTTTTGGGCAGCACTCGGATGCACATGCGGCAGGCATCGTGTAGCCGCGGTGTCAGCTCGAAATACAGATCTGGGGATGAAGTTGGCATTATCTCAGGGCTATCAAGTGAACTTAGAGAAGAGAAAACAAACAACAGTGATATGGAGGCTAGAGAAAAGAAGAGGGTATTGCTTTTGAAAATCCGCCATCACAAACAAACACGCCACTGTTGATCAGGATTAGCCGTTCAGAGCTGTTAATGAATCAGGACTGGAAAAATAAAGCGTCTATCATTTTTACAGATCATTGCGATTCCTCTTTTGCTAGTCTTTCACGCTGGATTTGCTATTTTACACAATTTTATTAATAGAAAATCTTTGACAAAATGTTTCGACTTCTCTCTCAAATTTCCGCCAGTCCAGCCAAACTTGGCATTGCCACAGGACAAGGTCGCCGTCTATTGACCACTTCGACACACACAGCAAACATCCCGGTTGCGCCAAAGCCAAGCGAGCAGGGGAAATTCTGGAAAATCACGCTCAAGCGGTCGCCAATTGGATTGCATCCGCGGACACGCGAAAACGCGCGTGCGCTGGGACTGGTCCGCCGAGGCCACATTGTCTATCGCCCGATCTCCAACGAGCTAGCAGGAATGATCTTGAAGCTGAAGGAGCTTGTGAAAATCGAGCTGGTTGACAAGGTTGAACCATTGAAATCGAAGGCAGTCGATGGGTTTGAGGTTATCGGTCGCATGAATCCCCAGATTGCCTCTGGATCAAAGGCAGCAAAGTCTCTGTTGCCTCTTCGGAAGAGAGACTAGAGTTCTTTATCTGCTTATCAGCAAGAGAACAGATAATAAAAAGATAATAAACATTAGAAAAACGCAAAACAAAAGCGGTGGTGTATTTTGAACAGTAGGCGGGAAAAGGAAGGAAAATGTTGGTTGATTGAGGTGATTATATGAAATGGAGATTTTTGGCGGCTTCTTTGTTCAACTCTCTACAACGCCCGCTTTAGCTGATGGTGCAGGTGCTGGTTCATGGTCTGGGCTCTTCGCTTGCCAGCCAGAGCAGTCACGGTGCTCACAACTGTTGCTGCGGAACCAGAAGACGGTCTGGCCAATGGGTTAGATGACGCCAAGAGAAGTGACTCTGTTGCCTGGCTGGAATAGCTGGATGCGACCGACTGTGTTCCCTCTTCTCTGTCGCCGCTGCTGCTGTCGCCATGGATCGCCGAGTCAGGGCTATCAAGCTGCTCAGAGGGGATAGACATCTTTCTGCTTGAAGAGCGGCTACTTCCAATGCTTGTCACGCTCAGTCTATGTGCGCTATACTTATCGGCGCGCAGCAGACGAAGAGACGCGGAGTGCGGAGAGTTTCTCCTGGTATGGATCCCGTCAGGTCGTGCGCGAAGTACATGTGCGCCAGACATTGTTTCGTGGAACCCCATGCTCGAGTGCGGCCGTGTCTCTTTGGACAGCAGCATATTCCCCTCCGATTCTGAAAAGGATCGTACTCGCTGCTCAAGGTCAGAGCGCATGTTGAGCCCCAAATCCATCTTTGCACGGATATGTGTTGGATGTCTGTTCCTCCCCGTGTGTCTGCTAGAAAGAGAGTGCGTGCTACTTTCGCTAAAGCTGCTGTTGCTAACACTAAGGCTGCTTGATCGCGGGGGTCGGGTTGCAGCTACTGCTGTTGTTGTTGTTGGAACAGAGAGATTGCTCAGTGCGGCAGCCGTCAGTAGTTGCTGTTTGGCAGTTCGTGACGATGGATCCTCAATGCTGGACACTCTTGAACCATATATCCCGTCCGACAGCGTTCTTGCTGACGATGAGCTCCAGGTCGACAAGCGTTCAGTGTTGCTTCGTGACCATGAGCCCATTGCTCTCGGCGCATCTGCTACAAACCGCTGTTCAGAAAATGCCGTATTAGTAGTATCGGCATCAACAGCATAATCAGCATTAACGTCAACAGCAAAAGAGGTCTCCAAGTGTGTGTTATCTGCGACCGCACTTGCTTCCTCGACACTGTTTGGTTGGCTGTGTGCTGGAGACAAGGAGCGTGAGCGCGGATACATAATTGCATTGACAATGCTGCTCAGCCTTTTCGCTTCAATATCAACATCGTCAGGCGTTAACATGGCAGGCTCGGGTGTGTCTAGGGGTTGCTTCGATACTTCCGAATGTGACGATAAGGATTGTCTGTCTGGCGAGCCAGAGTCCGAGTGATCCAGTATGGCCTGTCTAAGAAGACGTGTAGCTTCAGACGGATATTGCGTCAAGGATGTATGAATATTTGCTCGTGGCGGATCGCCTGAAGTAACTACGCTCAGGGAATTTGTGATTCCTGGAGTTGAGGGTGAACCGACAGGCGTTGGTGATAAGTGCGATGGCGTAGATGGCGAGGATCCAAGAGACGAATTAGAACGCAGAGAAAGGCCACGAGGCAGCGATTTTGGCGACACAGTGACGCCTGGAATCCCTTTATTCGAAGGAACAAGCAGCTGCAACCCCTTTGTGGATGAGACGGAGGCTGCAAGCTGACTAGGAGATGCCACAGATACATGTCGGCTGCTGTGATGCTGTGCGTGCGAAGACAAATCTTTTCTGCCAGCATCACCGCTGAGCTCTGTGGAATTAAATGGAACGTCAGGAACTGGGTCCAAGTCTGTGGTGTCTACAGTGCCAGCACACTCCTGCTCATCAGATATACTGTCGGTATGCGTACTGTACTCTTCTTCGACATTTGCAAGAGCAAGATGTGGTAATGATGCACCGTATCGAGGATTCCCAAAGGCAGACTCACTGACTCCAAGTGACATTTGTGGCGACCATAAGACCTGCTGCGTTGATAGCGATACCTCGCCACGAGAATGGCTCCCTCTAGAGTCGATATAAGCAGATAATACAGATGCAGGGCGTTTGGGGATACCAGAGTCGGTGGCGTTGCGCTTTTTCAGGGGACGTGTGTTGTTATGAGAAGCCAGCACAGATAGGCTTGTCGTCTCTAGATGGTTGATTGCTTCCCCGTCAAAGGACACACGATGTCCACAGTCGGATATAGGAGATGATGGTGCGCTGTTGTTGGCTGAGCCCGTGGTTACGTGGAGACTGCTTTGCGATCGTCGATCTGCCGGGCCACTTGAATATATTCGGCTAGAGCCTGAAGAATGTCCTTGGCGCATTCCAGCAGTAAGATGATATGGACTGACCCGTGGCTGCTTAGGATGTGGATCAGAGTAGGATACAACGGACCCTGATCGCGAGTGTTGTGACGATATCGATGTTGAACGAGGCGGGAACGAAGGCATACCGCCCTTCTTTGCCACGATCCGACGGCGCAAGGCTGTGCTCGAATGCGGCGACGATGTTGGCAGCGAATGTCTGCGTCTCTGCCCAAGCATCTTGGCAAGATGTGGGAATTCTTCGGGTGCGTCGCTGTCTGTCCCAAAAAAGCGCTCATTCACAGGCAAGGCAGCCTCCAAACGCTCAAGATCGTGGAGAATCTGCTGCACCAGCTCGTATGACTTTTCCGTTTGACGCTGAATCAATTTCAGAACAGACAATCCCTCTTGGTCGTTTCTAGAAAGCTGGTATGCGTGCATAAGCTTTGCATTCGAGTCGCTCGTTCTCGCGCCAATGTATTTTGCGGCATTCACAAACTGTCCCTGTCTGTCACACACATGCTGAACGCGGTTGGATATGTAATCGCGGAAGCTAAAGCACATTCCAGTAAGCTCTGTCTCATCCAGCTTTAACTCTACAGCGTTGACAATAGAAAACAAAAGATCGCAATTGTACTCGGCCAAAGGAAGCAGTAAACAGACAAACGTAGAAATTAGGTGCCAGAATTCGAATGACAAAGCAAGGCGAACAAACAAGCAGAAGGCAATTAAGACAAGTACAATTGGCTTATTTGATAAGCACAATAGACTCTATGAAAAATAGTAGCATGAGCAGGATCTGGCGCAGTAGCAGAGAAGTGAAATTAAACACGAAATCCATTGTTAAACAATCAACACTTACGCTCAGCCGTGGGCTCGATGTAGCGGTACCCTGAATGAAAGAGACCAGTAAGGCGGTTATTTGACGGCGCCAGAACAAGAGGCCGATATCTGGGGAGGCGGTTCAAGGCGTCGAGATCGGGGTCCAATGCTGGAGGCCTTTGTACACCGCTAAAAACGGTGACAATGCCTTGCTACAATGTGGAATTTGCGGAGGCAATAATAGGAAATAGGATACAATCCCCAAATAAACGGGATTATATTGGAAAAATTTCAGTCTTGTCAATAATTCCTTTCCGTATGGCTGCCAAAAACAAATAAACGAAAAAAGGGCAACATAGAGTAAAAGACTCAACCTATTCCAATATCGGCTGGTACTTACCTCAGAAGACTGCGTCCGGCTGCGTGGTCGAGTAGTTTCGGACGGTGTTGGGTTGGATAGAACACGAGAAGGCTTGGTTCCTTTGACCAAAGGATCCAGTGACAAGGGTGTGCCATTATCGGCTGTATTCGAAGAAAGCAGGGTATCCTGATGACCGGCCATCGAGAGAAGAGAGATGCGGCTGTCGTTAATGTGCATGCCCATCTGCGAGTACGGATTATTTTTTATGCTGCTATGGTGTGTTTCTTTAAAGCTGGTGGAGGTAGGAATGTAAGACAAGCGAGACCTGGAAGTCGATGGACGGGTGCGCGGATTGGGAAGATCGATACCTCCTCGTATAGAGGACTGCGACGAAATGCCTATTACAAAGTAAGACGAGAGAAAGAAGAGTTCACAAAGAGATGGTAAAAGCGAAAAATGCAGCAGGTGAGGATGTTAGCGCATGAACAAGCAAACACCCCTTCATTTCTTTCTGCTGAGCAAGAAGACATTGTTGTGAATAATTGTAGCATATGGAAAAGACACCGTAGATTGTGTGATGCACTTGGTTACATTCCTGGAAGAGACAAGGAGCTTCTGACATGCCGTGAATGAGATGTACATGTACGTGTCGTATTCTAGGCGAATTAGTCAACGCATGGCGTCAAGGGTGACTGGCAAGAGAAGGCAGAAAAAGGCCATGGCAAGCACTCCAGCAGATAAATTCAGGGTGCAAGGCCTGCGCCACATGATATTGACAGATAATGGGAGGCTGTAAACACCAGTACATGTTTAGCTTCGTTTACTACAGCCTAGAAGGCAACCTGTGTTTTGGGGGTGCTTACATACCTGAAAGCTGGTGAGAACGCCGAATGTTTGCAGCCATGCTACCGCCAATGCTTTCGCCGCGTGCGTTCCCTGTGGAACTGGCAGGTGTAGCGCGCGCTGCATTGGTCCTGGATGTCGAGCTGGAAATGGCGGTCTTCCTGTTGCTTCCGCTTCCTGTCCTGTTCTTTGTAGTCGAGTGGTTGTTTCCCTAAAATGGAATAAAGAGTCCAGAATTAAATTGCGCCAACGGCGTAAGCCACTGGGCATACGACAAGAATCGGTGGATGAAAGAATCCCCAAGCACAAAAGATTCAGTTCACATCCTTTACGAAAAAGTGCAGAAAAATATAAAATGCATTTGACACTTGCTTGCCCACCGTACATATACGCATGTATGTATGTATCTATGTTGTTGTTTCTGTTGCCACTGCTTCTTTGTGAAAGACGATGGGTTGGTGCAGACAAACAAAATGCAGGCACACCGGATATGAGGCGACAGATGAGGCACGCGCTGATATAGAATACGCTTGAACATTTTGCCGTCACAACAAAGAGACACCATTGCTTGAAGAAATGAAAACAGCAACGACCAAGGCAGCATCAAGATAATAACAATGACAACAATGCTCGATAACCATCCCAGCGCATGTGTCTGAATGTCCCCTTTGTTATTGTTATTTCATACCGTCTAGACAAGCATGAATGGTAACTTACCATGGCCAAAAGCCCAAGGGCAGTCTTTTATGGGCTTTGCGGATATAACGGTGATAGTAGTTCGCCGAGAGTAGACGGACAGCAGGCTGGAGAGCCGGCCTCTCTGCAATACCTATTGCCGTGTATGCCAAACGGTCGCGTGTTTGTACGAGTGACTCTGAAAAAGGCCCAGAACGGAGTGTTAATGTGCTGTTATATTATACACGGTTGTGTTGCTCCGGAGGAAGAAAGACAATAAATACAAAAGGAAACAAAGGACAGAGCAATAGAAGAAGGAAGAAAAAACAACGCCCTCAAGCGCAGAAGGCGTGTATTACAGAGAACCAAAAGTCTCTACTATTTGTGTATATGCTAGTGCTATTCAGAAAGACCGGCGGCAGTACGAGCAGACGGAGTGCTAAACATGAATAAGAAAACCAAAAAGGAGAGAAAAAAGGGGCCTCGAATTAGACCAAGAGTGTGTGTTGGCTGAGCCCGAAAGACACAAAATACGACGAAAAGAAGCACAAGAGAAGAAAAGCAACCTAACTTGGACAAAAAAGGGAGAGATGCAAAATAGACAAAAAATTATCACTTTTACATTCCCGGCATGCAGCCTCAGTGCTGATGAGCGTCAACACTGGGCTGGGACTGGCCAGCCGCTTTGTTTGTCCAGAACAAGGCGGCTTGGGGAGAAGAAGAGGCTAATAAATGGCTGCTTGTGCTTTGTTTTCTCTTTTTGCCTCTCCCTCTCCATGCGCCTTTTCAATGAGAAAAAAAGTCTATCCGAGAGCCTAACCGCGTCGGTTCCTGCCCACTCCATATTCCACTATATTCTCGTATGCTCTCTTTTGTATTAATTTCCCCCCAATTGTCTCCAAAAACTCTTATTAATGCAATGAACAATAGATGCGATGAGAACGCAAGAAAGGCGTCCAGAAAGCATGGTAGCGTGTGTTTCCCTTACTCTTCGCGACGCTGGTAGGGCATCCGGCGGTGGTCCTTTGACGCATTGCGCTTTCGCCGCTTTTCCAGATATCCATCGAGCTTTGAAGAGTCCTTGAGCTTGGAGTACCTCTCGGCAGCTTCCAGATCCTTTAGCTCGCGCTTCTTGAGGAAATACGGCTTCTTTCCCTGCTGCGCCGACTCTAGCTCCATCTTGCGATGTCTGCGCTTCAGCTCCTGCTGCTTTTTCTTCTGGTTCTTGGCCGAGGCTTGGGACTTCATTGAGCCTAGAACCATTTTGATCTTGCGTGCCTCGTCTGGATTCGAACTCTTCAGCTTCTGCGCCTGCTTCTCCAAGACATCCATTTCCTCCTTTTGCTTCTCATCCAAGAACGCATAAGTCTTTTCGTATAGATCTTCATTAAAGTTCCCAGACAGTCCATCGAACCGGGGATCGCGCGTGTTTGTCTTTGCTATATCAACCACCTGTCGGAACCGACCTACTGGCCGCTTTGAGGACATGACTGTGGGCTTGTTTTTGTCGCTGCGACGATGCTTCTCTCCTGGGGTCCTTTTGGACGGCCTCCCACCCTTCTGCTGCGGAGGGTTTATGGCCCTAGGTTCACTATCGCTGTTGCTGTCGCTGTCGCTATCAGAATCACTGTCCAAGCTTCGATCACTAATTTCAGTGCCGTCGCCTTTGCTTTCGTGCAACCGAGACTTTAGCGCAGAAAGAACCTCCTTTTTTCTCTGTGCCCTTTGTTCTAGCCCCATCGCATCATTGAATTTTTTCACGCCCATCTGCTGCTGTACACGGATCAGCTGGTTGAAAGGAACGGCTGCCAATCGTTTCCTCGCGGCCTCAGACTTGCTTTGCGCCCTGGAACTGCTTTCATCCTCACTATCCATAGAGTCTTCGCTCTGTTCATTTGGCGCATCACCAGTCTCGATATCACTGTCCTCCACAAGCAAGGATCCGTCGTTTGAAGAGCCATCGCTGTCATCGTCTGAGGAGTACTGTGTTATCTGCGCCTTCTTCATATTGGTGCCTTATTTCAACTAGAAGTAATAGTCAATTTAAAAGATACGGATTGAATATCATAGGAGTGAAAAAGGAAAAGGAAGAGAAACAGCAACGGTTAGCTGGATGAAATTTTTGAGCAGAAATAAAAAGGCGAACGCTAATTATATAATTGACTGATCCCAATGATCCGTCCTCAAAAAGATGAGAGGATGGTCACATTTGTCTTGTTCTGTTGTTTCACGTGAATTTTCTCACATCAGTGCCCGAGATAGATAATAAAACGTCCTTTATTTTTTTTATAGTTTCTTTTCTCCTTTTCCCACCATATTCAAGGCATTATCTTAATTCTTACTATTACTGTACCTGTACCATATTATTAATATTGTATTTGAACTATGTGTATGCGATACAGATCGGTCGGGTGCAAAGGATACTCTGTAGGTTTTACCATCTTTCATATACAAACGGACACTATCCAAACAGTGGACACCGCAGACAAAAAAAACATTTTGCGTTAAAAAAAAAAAACTAAGAAGACCTCTGGTTCCATTGTTGCACCCAATTTAGGTAAAATTTAGTCCATTCTCTGACAGTCTTCTGGCAGCGGCAACAAGTGCAAACTTTGGGCTAGTTGGCAATGGGAAGCTGTGTGTGCTGAACACGCACACGCAAGGACCCGCCGCTGGACTGGCGCCTCGACAGGAGTACGACACACAGGACGGGCTGTTTGATCTGACATGGAGCGAGATCCACGAGAACCAACTGGCAACAGCAAGCGGCGACGGAAGCATAAAGCTCTGGGACATTACGCTGGCCGGATATCCGGTAGCCAAGTGGCACGAGCATAAGCGCGAGGTGATGAGCGTCGAATGGAACTACACGTCAAAGGCGACGTTTCTCTCGTCATCGTGGGATGGGTCTGCGAAACTGTGGAATCCTAACACCCCGCAGGCCCTGAGAACGTTTGCGGAGCACACGGGTTGCGTCTACACCGCTGCGTGGTCGCCGCGCAGTCCTGACCAGTTTGCCACATGCAGCGAGGACAAGACTGTGAAGCTGTGGAGCGCAAACGAACCAGCCGCAAAGTCGCTGATGACGTTCGGCGGCCATATGGATCAGGTCATTTCGCTTGACTGGAACAAGTACATGCCCAGCCAGTTTGTCACATCCTCGGTTGATCGGACTATCAAAATCTGGGACATTCGCAATCCTAGAGGCCAGGTCGCCATGTTTGGGCCCTTTGAATTCTCCGTCCGCCGCGTAAAGTTCTCGCCCTTCTCACCAAACTTTATCGCCACTGCTGGCTACGACATGTCTGCCAGCGTCTGGGATGTGCGGACCGGGGCTGTGGTCTATGTCCACGATGCGCACAAAGAGTTTGTCTTTGGCGTCGACTGGTCGTTGTTTCATCCTGGCCAGATCGCCACGTGCAGCTGGGATGAGTATATTAACGTTTTCAATGTTCCGATTCCTCAGAACTAGCTATAAAAAAACCTATGGAATACAAGAGAAAATGTATAAAAGCGTCGCTAATAATACCCACACGTTCTTCTACACCGTGTACAAGCAGTTGCGCACCCAGCCGGCAAGCCCAGGAATGCTCGCCAGCGCCACCTTTTCGTCCACAGTGTCCGGGTTGATACCGAGATCCTTGCAGAACACGCTCTTCATAGCCAGGAGCTCCGGCGCAACAAGCTCCAGCAGATTGCACACGCCCACATCGTAGATATCCACGGAGTTTATATCCGACCAGATCGGACACATGTACGGGCTCGGGACATAGGACGTGTGGAAGCTTCCCGTGGCATTGGCGTTGGCGTTGGTCCGCATCCCAATGGCATTGGTGCTGCCATTGCTGTGCGTGTAAAATGTCCCGCCGACGCTGGCGCTGGTGTTTTCGGGCTTTTTGCCGGTGGCGCCGGTGGCGAGGCTCTCCTTGGACTGGTTGTTGCAGCCACCGTCGCTCTCCTTCTTTTGCTTGCGCCAGTTTCTGAACGAGTACGGGTAGCTGGTCTCGTCAAAGGAAACCACATTCGCAAACCAATTGTCGCCGCGTAGCGGGAACCAGGGGTCCTGGCTTATCCGCCGGTAAGCAAGATCCACAACCGAAAACGGTTTGCCGTAGCCAAGCAGGCCGGCCTTACCGCCAGCAGCAGCAGCAATGGCCTTTGTCTGCGTCCGTGGTTTTGTCTTGGGTGCTCGAAGCGACTCTGGCTCGGTGCGCAGCCATGTTGCGCCGTACACATCATCCATCTCCGAAATCTCGTCAAGATGGTAGTAAACCCAGATGCGATCCTTGTAGTCGACATAAAATAAGCACGGGATGCTTGGCCCGCCCGTCGCAGGCGCATACGTGTCGGCCAGAAACGCAGACACGGTGTCTTGGAACTTGAACTGAATGACACTTGCGTTAGTGCGCAGTCGCGAGACAAGCCCAGAAATATCGGCAAACTCGCTCAAACAGCCGTACATCGACGGGAGCACATGTCTTTGGTAGTCAATTGCTTCGCTGGCATCGTTTTCGGACCGACCTGCCAGGACATCGGCGTACGAACTCCCGGTCCGCATAGAAGCAGCCTCGGACGCAGCCATCACGCTGTTAGACCAGCGGGTTGAAAACATCTCGTTGTAGCTAGCAATGTCCATTATCGTGCCGACGTCGACAAAGTACGTCGTCCCCCGCCATGTGCTAACAACAAGGTGATCGGCAACGCGCAGACTGCGTCTAAAGTCATTCTTGTTCTCGCCATACCAGCCGATAAGCGTGGCTGCAAGATCGTTGCTGAATGCTCTTCGCATGTTGGCTGCCTCGGCCAGGTTGTTCGAAAGCGAGTTGGCGTTGGTGTTTCCGCCGCCGGGAGCATTCGACGATAAGTGCTCACCAGCACTGCCGGACCCCATGGGATGGGTGAAATCAATAGATGTTGCATGGACACGACCGCCGCCTGCATCTGCGCTCTCTCCAGCACCCGACTGCTTGTTGTTGTTGTTGTTGTTGGAGTCGCTGGAGGCTGGCTTAGACTCGGATGGGTGCATCTGCTGATGTACACGGGTGAGGTATCTGCGAGTTGACGGCGATAGCGACAGGTTTGGAGTGGTGTGCTCACTTTGCATAGCGCTAAGGCCGCTCCGGTTAACCGAGAGACGCGGCGTCAGGACTGGCAGCACCGCTGCCGGCTGATCTGCAGCGCCGGAACTCTGCTGGGTGCTGCCGCTAGTTGCCAGTTCGCGAAGCTGGTTGCCCAGATTGCGCACCGTTTGGCCAACACGGTGGTATCTTGTAAGACTATCGCGAAGCCTCCCATTAAGCCCAGTCTTTCCGGATTTCCACAATGCGCTTCCCTTTGGGAGTCCCGGGGACGACCCATCCCGTTTGGTTCCGCCGGTGCTCCTTTTCTCGCCAACAACTCCATAGCCTCCCAGTCGTGTTTGGCTGCGTACTTTCCTCACCATGCGTCTGGCACGTCTGCGCCGTTGATTCTCGAGCTTGTTGAGCAGCAGCACGCGCTCCTCAATGTACGACGCGTACTGCACTGCATGCACAAGGTCGTGGCGAGAGAGACCAACACGCCGGTATATTCTCTTTGCTGGGGTGCTGGACACCAGCTTGTTTCCAAAGGCATCGTCCTCCAGATTGATGCTGCCATCCTGCAGCATTGCCTCCAATGGCGAGGGATGCGCTATCTCCTCATGCATCTTGATCTTCCAAATACCCAGCGCCGGGTCTTTCGAGCTAAGACCAACGAAGTTGCTAACCTTGCGACGAGGATCGTAGCAGCTGATAACGCAGTCCATCGAAACCAGCGACACCAGCTCCTCTGTTTCAGACTCGTCAGAGTCGTCACCATTTTCTCCAGGCCTGTCATCGGGCTTGCCATCCGCGTCCTCCTCGTCTCCACCCGCGGCAGACAAAGCCGGATTGGTGCTGCACAGTATATCGCGAGGCATGTCTGACGGACCATCCAGAATCCGCCTTAGCCGCTTGCCAGCAGACACGCCTCCGACCATAAACGTCGTTACATCCATGGTTACGGGCTGCGGCGCCTCCTCAATCTCCTCCTCGCCTTTAACATCGTCAGTCGTGGGCAAGTAGTTGCCACTAGCACCCGTTCCCAAAGACGAGTGCGATCTTGCAGACGCCGGCTCCGTACTTACCCAGAATCCGTGGTGCGCAGAGTCTGGGACTGTCGCAACTGGCGCCCGAATCTCCGCAGCGGGGCTAGCAGTCTCCGCCTCTCCAGACAGAACCTTCGAGCTGTCATGATCCAAGCGGGGGATATCAGGCGCCGTCTCCAAGATCGCCTGGTTGTCTATTTCCATCGGGCCATGGCGCGGATTGTCAAGGGCGTTGTTGGTGCTTCGGGCAAGCTGCTCGCGATCTCTTATTGCGGTCAACATTGGGCCTTCCTTGTAGCTCGACCACGGGACCATCGACGGGCTGTAGCGCGTCATATGCTGTCCCCTTTGTGGAGATGCCGAGTTCCGCATCGGCGTTGCCGATCCAGCGCGATTCACGCGCGGTGCCTGTCTCGGGGTTTCATTCCGTAAAGCCCCCGCACGGCCGCTCGCATTTGTCGCAGAGGCATTCGTTGAAATCGAGGAGGCAAATACATGCGTAACCGGCTCTCGAGGCATCGTTCCGAAACCAATGCCATGCCCTGCGCCAGAGCTGAACGGCCTTGCGGATTGCTGGCCTGCAGAAGCAAAGGGAGTAAAGTAGCCAGACAGAAAGCTCGACTCATCCATGCGCGTGGTCGTCATCGGATTACCAACGCTGCGCTGGCGATTGATCCCGTTTCCAATGTATCCCCGCAGCCCAGCAAACCCAAGAAACAGTCTGTCATACTGGTTGTACGCATGTGGAAACCCATTGCCAACAGGCGTCATCGTTCCGCTGAGCGGCATTCCACGGTTAATAGGGCTTGGCCCATGGCCCGCGTTAAAGTTCTGGCTCCGCAATCCATCGCTGCTAACACGATGCAGACTGCGAATAGAGCGCACATTGGAACCAATTGACGTTCCACCAGCTGCGGGCATTGAGGTATGGAACACGGACGATGGCCCAACACTCGCAGCCGATCTGCGC
The DNA here is from genome assembly GCA_027578915.1 of Coemansia sp. RSA 1200. Taxonomy (NCBI): domain Eukaryota; kingdom Fungi; phylum Kickxellomycota; class Kickxellomycetes; order Kickxellales; family Kickxellaceae; genus Coemansia; species Coemansia sp. RSA 1200. The sequence goes on from JANBTT010000002.1 coordinate 98,954, forward strand.
AACTCAGATGATGGCATTGCCGGAAACTGCTGAGAAAGCGCACGCGCTTCTTGGCTTTCGGAAGATTTACCAAGAACTGACTTTTCGTCGCCGCTAGATGGGAACTGAGACACCATGGGCTCCTCTGTTATCCTGTTGGAGCTCATACCGGCAATATCGCCCGATGAATGGCGGCTATTCTGCGAATACGGCTCCACGCTGCTGCCTTGGATACCAACAGGGCTCTTAACCGGATGCCCAGGAGATCCAAAGGACGACGATCTGATGTTCTGCAACCACGGCATGCTCCCACTCTGCCAGCTAGGAAGCTGGTAAGCATACGAGCCGGATGTGCCCAGAACATCGGCCGTTGATGTCGATTTCAACGACATTCCAAGAGATGCCGCCAGCTGAGCATTGCGGACAGCATTGCTTGTGTCAACGTTCATCATATGAGCAGTGTTGCATCCGGTGAACGCTGACATTGGCACCGGCGGTGGTTCTACAGTCGAGAGCATCGCATAGTTAAGCATATCTATAGGCACAAAGCGACCGCCAGGCTTGCTCAGGATTAAGAACCGCTGAGGATTCTTTTTGACGACTGTCTCGTTTCCATCTTTGACATGGCCAGCGCCCGAAACACGCTTTTGTCCAGAATCGCCCCGCTCGGTGCTATCCAAATGCTCCTTTTCCAGACTGTCGGACGCTTTGTCGGACTCTGCAGTCGCTCCCTTTACATCGCAATCTGATATGTGCTTGTTGAGTGAGTCGAGCTCAAGCGGTTTTGGGAGATCCACCCCTGATTGTTCAGATACATTCAGGTCCACCTTGTATCCAATCGACTCTGCCCGACCCTTTGATCGTGTCGTTCCAGCGGTTTCAGGTCGATATGGGCTACTATTGAACTCCTCGCTGCCACACTCGCTGTCACTGCCACACATAGAACAGTCGCATGTTGAGCAACTGTACGACGACGACGAGTCCTCCTCGCTGTAAAGAGCCTGTCCTTGTGTGGTTACCGGGGCTCCAAACGCTTCGGCAGGAGCAGTGACAATAGACACGTTGCCCGGAATGTTATCCAAAAACCACGTGGCCACCTTGTCAACGGAGGTAGAAGACCAGTCCACGATTCCTCTTGAGGGCGGCAACTGTCCTAGTGCTTCACGGTCCATGTCGTCGAAATAAGAAACGTTGCCCTTGCCCTTGCTATTGTTATTGTCGTTATTGTATCTGGACAACGTGTTTACGCCGCCTGCATCGTTGACAGACTGCTTGAAGCCAGGCTTGAAATTGAGTTCTGCCAGTCTCTCTGTGACTTGGGAAATGACGCTATTGTTGTCATCGGTTGCCTCGGCATTGGTATGCGAGTGTGCAAATATGGGCTTGGAGAAGCTGCCCTTTGCACTTACAGCAGCCTCCAGTGGGACTGCGGGCTGTGTCGGATTACCATTACCGTGTGCGCTGATTTCATGGATGCTGATGTTGCTCGATATGCTTCCACGGCGACTAGTCTGAGAGCTATTGCCATACCGCATATCCATCGTGTATGTCGACTCTGGCTCCTGCACCATGGTGGATGGAACGCGTATGCGTGAAGACAGGCTCGCTATGCTTCCACGTCTGCTGTGCGCACGTGTCGAGGGAGCATTTGATCTACTGATGCTGCCGTTGCGGCTGGGTGCCAAGCTGCTTGTATTTGCAGCTCTGGTGGCATGCATTCCATTTAGTCTACGTGCGACATCTCCACCAGTGTTTCCGCCCGCCCTTCTTTCTGCCAATGACCCGACATCAGAAACGGCACCCACTCGCTCGGTGTTACCAGACCGCCGCTCAGGAATCGCTTGTAGCGCACCAATGCACACCGAGTTGGTTCTCCCCCTTTGCGTGCGCGTCTCCCCGGTAGTATTGTCATTAGCATAGGCGTATTGGGTGTGCTCTCTATGGCGAGACTCGTTTTGTTCATTGGCAGCGCTACTCTCGGCATCCGCTTCCGCACTCAGCTGACGCGCATTACTACCACATTCATCGCCTAGACTCGGTTTTCGCGAGTGCGCATTTGTCGAGTTAGCACTAGTGTTCCTTGTTTGCGCCTGCGAGTGCTCTGTGCTTGGGTTAGCAGTGTGGCCGCACGATTCGGACGTCCTTCGCGATAAGTCCCAGCCAGACACAATGCCGCTGAAGCTCTCTCGCACACGGCTGGAGATAGACATGCGCCGACCAGTGCTAGTCCGCCGCTGCGTCGATGCAGCAGAGCCTTTTGCGTCCGATTCCTGTGCCTCGCCACGGACTGCGTCATCTTCGCCTGGCTGTGCTGTTTCGCCCCCTCTTTGCCATGTATCTACCGCCTTGTCGCCAAGCGACTTTAGAAGCTGGTTCATCAGATTCAAATCGGAAGCGGACTCTGAATCCATGTTTTGGTCGGTCTCAGAGTTCTCCCCTCGTACCGCCTCTCCGCCCCTGCTCTGTCTATCAGCGCCATTCTGCTGCCGAGTACCGGCCACGTAGTCGACGGGGCCGTCCTGCTTCACGCTATCGTCGAAATCAAGGTCCGACGCATCGGGCGAACGAGGTGCAGACATGTGCAGATAGGGCGAGCCGTTGCCGGTGACGTTTGCGCTTGGTAGAGTCGTCGGTATGTTGCTCAGCATACCGAGCGATGTAAGCGTTGGCTTCACCTCGTGCTTGACTGAAGATTCGACTCTAAATATATACACAAAGCCGTCGGTGGCCGTCAAAACGAGCTCGTTCATCCCATCGCTGTCAATGTCGGCAACAATCGCGTGCTCGACATTTGTGGGTATGTTGAATGTCATGTCGGGTGAGTCGAGCACAAACGGAAACCAGTCCCCGCTCTTCTTGCCAACATTAGCGCCCCACATTTTCTCGATATCAGCAGCCTCCTCGGGCGTCAGCAATGTGCACTCGTCGGAATCAGATACAACGTCGCCGGGGTCCTGCTCGGACTCGGTGTCCATGTCGCCATAAACCATGCTTGACGAGTCGATCCCGCCCGCATCGGATACGTAGCGCTGGCGGTTGTTGCTGCTATTGCTTGTGGCAAGGCTGATCCCCCCGTTTGCAAAACCAAAGGTGGATTTTGCTGTGGGTGGCGATGTGGGGATATGCGTTACAGTAGGGCCCCTGACACTGCCACCCTCTGCAAACACACTGGTGTTCCCTGTCTCCTGGGCATCGCACTTGCTCAGAATAGCAAGCGGCATGTCCGGCTGGGACGATGCACTGCTGGCGGTTATTCCTTCATAGAATCCCATTGATACACCATCACCGCCCTCCTGCTGGATATTAGGTCCTCCTTGCGCCTCGACACGAGATATAATTGATCGCCAATCTGATTTTCCGCGCATGCCATCGCCCCCAGCCCTGCTATCTCCAGCAATGCTCGAGCCCTCCATATCGCCACTGGTTGGCATGCCGACATTTGTTTTGGCCTCCTGCGTGGCCAGCGCCAATTCCCCTAGCGGTCGAAGGTCGAGCGGTTCCAGCTGGTACGCTTCGTTGTCATAGCCACGCATCGTGGGGGTGGATTTGCTGTTAGTATGTTGCTTGTGGTTGTTGGTGTTTTGGCCAGCACTGGAATGAGGAAACTCGGACAACGCCGTCTTAACTCGTGCCAACTGGGGCTGGCCCAAGCTACTGCCGATCGCACCCAAGGACGGCGAATTCATAATCGCGCTTATAGCGCCATTTGCCGCGGCTGGGGTGGATATATCATGACTGATGTTTGCAGATGCACTGTGAGCGACATCAGCACCAACGCCTGTCGCTGGCTGGTTGACGCCGCCCGCAACGTCGTGGCCGTTGGTTTGGTGGTCCGGACTATCTGCAACCACGCCATCTTTGAAAAAGCGCTCAAGCGAGAAGCGGCGGTAATGGTTGCGCTGGCGTCTCCTCTTCCTCATCTCGGGATGGAGCTTTCTCTTGAAAGGGTAGTCGAACACGAAGCACTTGCCTTCGCCATTGACCACAACAATAGAGTTGTGGCCGCAGTTGGCAATATCGGCAACCACAACGGAGGATATCGTACCGAGCCGCTGGGCCAGGATCCAGGGCTTCCGTCCATCACGCTCAATATCCAGCGCATCCTCCCACTTGATGTGGTCGGTAAAATCAGCATCGAACAACGAGGACGGTCTTCTAACAGCGTACCCTGTTTCCTCATCGCTCGTTTCCATCGACCCAGCATGATGTGCGTGGGCCTGCTCGCCTCCTTCAAACAAATGAAGAATATCGTCAACGGAAAACGAGCCCCGGTTGGATGCAGGGCCATTTATCAGACTGTTGTACGTGCTCTGGCGTCTCAGACTCGCTGACTCGCTGCTCAAGTGGGTCAGTAGTTCGGGCGGTATTTGTCCGCTGGAAACAGCGTCCCAGCAGTCGTACTCGGGCTGGATCTGGTCTTCTGAGTGCCGCCATGAGCCGCAGCCACCGCGGCCGCGGAATATAGCCAACTCTCCCTGGGCGCTCCCAACAATAAACTCTTTGCACTACATGAATGAAAATATATAAACATAAATGCACGAAAGGGGAATCCGATACGTTTGGATTTGTGTTTAGCGCATACTGCTGACACAGAAGCAATAGTAGTTATACAACTGTATCTACTGTATGTTTACGTACACCGTCATTGTCGACATCGCCGGTCGCCAAAGCGCCTGGCAGCACGCTCCCCCGAAAGGCCCACTGCAGTCTTGACGAGAGCGATATTACGCGCATTTCAAAGGTTTAGAATACAAAATGTATAGAATACAAGATGTGTGTGTGCCTTTCAAGCGCAATTACGTAATGCAGTGGTGTGGATTACTCTTGTATTATAATAGTAATATTGGTAGTATTTTAAGGACATCAAAAGGGGGATGTATGTGAGCAAATGCAGACTTGCAATTAAAGTCCAAAGGATTGAAAAAAAGAATGTGTTAAAAAGGAGGGGGAATTGTCTGCCAAAATATTGCTGGCGGAAGCTTAAAAAACTTGACTCTTCTGGCGGAAACCTGTTGCAAATGGAATAAATAGATCAATTTAGGTGGATCTAATCGCTGCAGAAGTTGCTCTGAGTCAAAAAGCCCCACCACAAAGAGCAAGCAGTTTCACATGTCTCTGCATCAACAAGCTCAAGTTCTGGTAGACTGCATAAGCAGAAGTCCGTTTTGTAGGATCCTTTCTGCTCTTTGTTAGTTGACTTTGAGCACAAGAAGAAAGAAGGAAAAGAGAGAGAATGGAGTTGGAAACCGCAATGTGGCAGCGCCCCCTTCGAAGCAAGTACCTAAACAAACGACATGCAGCAAGAAGCAGTCTTCTTTCAGACTGCTGTTGGCCCTGCAATACACACGTGGCACGATGCTTTGGTTTTTGATGTTGATGAGTCTTCAAGCAAAAAAGGAGGAAGCTAACGGTGACATCATGCTTCCAAAACGCAATAACCAGAACCGGTCTGGACTCTCTTTCGTTTTCTCCTCTTTCTTGAGCTGTGGATGTTTCCTATTGCACTAGGCGACACCCCCAATCCGTCCTGTACGGTTTATTACGAATTCCGGATGTATTCCGTTCCTTGTTTCGTTCCTTCTCTCTTATTTGACTCAGTCAGTTGTGTGGAAAAAGGATATAAATAGAAATAAAGGCGATACCACGTTTTCCTTTTTCTTTCCCCAGATTGGAAAACAACAAACTTATTCGCAGCATATCTATTTCCAACTTTGAGCTTTCGATCCTAGTTCTTTTTCTATCGTTATCAGAAAATTATAAGCAGAAAAGCATGGCATCCAGTACCGACTTTGCGCCTAACAACACGCCATTCCAGCCGCTGATAGCGGATCACGAGGGCACGAACTTTACGTACGACTCGCTGCACAGCAGGGTGCCACACATCCTGACAGACATAATCAACGACTTCTACGCAGACATCCAAGAGTACAGCGGGCCGAATGCCGAAGAGACGATCAGCGAGGGCAAGGAGCTGACGAGCGCGCTGTCGAAACTGAAGCACGAGATGGTGACGGATAAGAAGCTGACGCCAATGGAGGATGACGGAGTCGGCGATATCGAGATGTGGAACAAGTGGCTCGAAACGTACTTCCCGTCGGCCAGTTGGTACACCACACCGTTTCTGACGTGGGAGACGTACCTGTACCGCCGTATCAGCAACATATTTAAACGATCGGCGCACTGGAGCACCCACGACTTTTTCGCCAAGAAGAAACACTTGACGTTTATGGCGTCGATGGTGGCGGTTGCCAAGCTGTGCAGCCGTGTTGATTCGCTGACGGAGGAGTCCAAGGACGGTGCCAACAAGGCGACGAAGACACACGTTGCGTTTGTTGATATGTTGCAGGCAAGTCTATGGGGCAACCAGACCGATCTGAGCATGTTCCCGGACCTCAGTAATGAGGCGCTGGAGGAGATGCAGGCGCGTATCTCGTCGGGCGAGAACGACAGCAAAGTGGTATCGAACGACACGGACAAGATCTGGAGCATCGTGAGCCAGATCAAGGGCGGTCGCTTCGATATTGTGCTGGACAACTCTGGGTTCGAACTCCTCCAGGACGTGCTCCTGGCGTACTGGCTCGTAGAACTGGGAATAGCCAAGAAGGTAGTGTTCCACACTAAGCGGATCCCCTGGTACGTGTCGGACGTGACCAACGAGGATTTCCACTGGCTCGTCTCAATTGCACAGAACCCGTCGCTTGCCAGGACAAAGACAAAGGCGCCGCTGAGCGATGAGCACGTGGCGGCGCTCAAGAGTCTCGGCACCAAATGGGCTTCGTTCCTGGCCGACGGTACGTGGGAGCTGAGGGACGAGTTGTTCTGGACCTGTCCCTACGGGTTCCGGTACCTGCCGACTATCGGAAAGGACGTATGGGAAGGGGAGCTCACCAAGGCCGACGTTGTCATCTTCAAGGGCGATCTCAACTACCGCAAACTCGTCTACGACCAGCAGTGGCCTGTTTCCACGCCTTTTGTTGATGCAATCGGGCCGATTGCCACCGATCCCAATGCGCCGGCCATCGTTGCGCTGCGCACATCCAAGTGCGACACAATCACAGGTGTTGCTCCTGACCGTGCGGAGGCACTATTCAAGGAGAGGAAGGACTGGATGTACTGTGGCCAGTATGGCATCATCCAGCTCAGCCCCGGGCGCTGGAGCAAGTAAGCACACCGTTCCTATAACAGTCTTCGTATCCCAATAAAAGCAACCTAACCACACAAAAGTAGAAATTAATAATGGTAAAAGAAAAAAGAAGGAAAAAAGAGAAAATGAATGCGAGGGTTTTCACTGGCACTTCTTGTCGACAATCGATGCGCCGTGCTCGTCGTACTCGGCGCGGGAGACCCAGAGCTGATGGAAGGTGCCGAGCGAAGCAAGCACGGAGCCGCCGAGCCAGGCGGTGACCTTGCGCTCAGTGTTTGAGCTGGGCGCATACAGCTTGATGCGGCTGCCGGGGCAGGCTTCCTGCAACGCAACGGAGAAACGGTCGTTGAACCCGGGATACAGCGTTGATCCGCCAGCAATAACAACGCTGTTGAGCAGCTGTGGCCGCAGATCAACATCGCTGGCCATCACGCTCTTCAGCGCAATCTCATGGACGCCCAGCAGCGGCTGCTGCGTGTTCTCGAGCCGCACAGGCCGTTTGGTGATGAACTTGTTGGGACTGAAGAGGATCTCGGGACCCGCGTATCGCATTGATCCCACAGACAGATTGAAACCGTCGGGAAACTCGAATGGTTTGGTGGGCTTGGTGTCAACGTATGCTGCGTCGTATGGCGACCGCTCAATGACCTCGCAGGCCGATTCCTTGAATTCCTGCATCACACGCATCCGCATCTCGTGCAGATACGAGTCGGTTGTGCCTTCCCTGTCGTAATGCTTCACCGCCGGCTTCTGCATGATGTCCACCGGAGCCTTGGCCTTGATGTCAAAGATCGGCGTTGGCTCATAACCGTAGTCGTCCTTGAGCCGTTCCAGCAGTTGGTCCGACACCAGGTCTCCGCCAGTCTGCTGCTTGCAAACCGTCTTTGTCAGACAAAAGCCCTCGTACACCGCACATGCGCTGGTGTTCTCGGCACCAACGTCAACCACAAGCCCAGTGTGGCGACCGGTGCCAAATGCAGCAAGCACTGGATTCTTGCACACGTAGAACGCGGGAGTCCCGAACTTCTCAAACGCCATCTCCACAAGCTTCGCGCGCAACGCGCTTGTGTTCCACGCAGCCTCGCTCACCATCACTGGATGCTCCTCGGGACGCACACGCAGCCGTGATTTGAACGCGTACTCCCAGATCTTCTCGTACACATCCCAATCCTTGATAAGCCCGTCCTCCATCGGTCCGCCCACCTCCATTCCGGCGCGCCATGTTGCCGACTCTGTGTCCCCCACAAAGAACTTGCGCATCTTTTGCTTCCGTTTCTCTGCTCCCTCGCCTCCTGCCTTCTGTGACGAGCTGTTGCTTTCCATCTCCACATCCTTGTCCTTCTCCTCGTTTGCACTGCTGCCATTGCCGCCGTTTTGTTTTGGCTCGTCTTCTGTCTCTGCTACCTCTGCCTCCGACTCAATGTATCCGACATGCGATGGAAAGTACGCCTTTGGCATATCCTCTCCTGCAAACCCTGCTCGCGTCCACGCGCTGCCCACGTCAATCACCAGCGCATTTACTTCGTCCCCGCCGTATGTTGGCATTTTGCTATCTTTATTTGACAAGCAGTGGAAATAAGCAAGTGTCTCTCTCTCCTCCTTTTATTCCACAGCAGTATACGATTGAGGTTTTAAAAGCTGGGATTTAAATGAATAAGTAAATTGGTGTAGAGGAGAAATATAGTTGGGGCCTTGAAAAAACGTTCAATAAACGAACAACAACAGTGGGTTAGGAACGCGTTTAAAGTAAAACGAACCGCGATCGTTGTGAGCCTACTCAAACAAAAAAGAGGGAAAAAAGGGCTAGCCGGTTCGTTGAGTCGCCTTTGATCGAGTCACGAATTATATAATTTTTCCTGCTGGACTTTTTATGTTGATTAAGAAAAATATTGACTGCGAGTTTTTTACAAAGGTTATTATTTCCTTTCCTTTGCTCAAACTTTTTTCAGTGTTTGCTATTATTGTTTCTATACAGCTGGCCTGCCTTGTTCTTGTTTTATTTTTCTTTCTTTCTCTGGCCCCGGTCAACAAGTGTCTGCTGTCTCAACGCCCACTTGCATTCACACGAACACACGTAAAGCATTCCACATAGAAAAGACTCGAAAAGTAATAATATTGTGTATACACCATGGTCGCAAAACGCAAGTCCTTGGGCGGCGACGCTAGTCCCAAGAAGATCAAGGTCTCCGTTGACACCTCCCGAGCCGCCGTACAGCCAGTGGTGGCCTCGTTTGCAGCCGCAGTCCCACCAGTAGCATCAACCTTTGCCACGTACAAAAGCGTGGATAAGAACAAGGCCAGTGAATGTATAGTTGTTAGCGAGACCGAAAAGATCGAATACGTGGGGCAGACGTTCGAGGACAACAGGCCTCTGTTTACCGGATGCCAGTACCTTGTCGGCGTATATGACAAGACAACCGACACCGTGACGTTCCGCACGGCACCCTACGTCCGGATTAACTCGACGATCAAGTCGCTCAAACATTCGACGGGTGTGGTTGATCGGGACATATCCAGCCGTATTATCCAGGCACGGAACGAGCTGGGTGAGGCGTTTGGTAACAAGAAGAGGAGGGCTCAGATCCGCGCGGAGGAGCGCAATAGGATCAATATGGACGCAGTTAAGGGCGACATGAGTGTCATTGGGGCGTCTATCGGGGTGCGTACCAGTAGCATGCCAACTGCCCAGGATCTGAAGGGCCTCGAGGACGCTAATAGACCTATTCCAAAGTACGATCCGGAGGCCACGAAGCCTGAGGATATCTACGATATGGACGATGTGTTGCCCAAACCCATCGCCTCTCACATCAACGTCACCCCGCTCACAAAGGCCACGGATGTCGATGGATACAGACAGAACCTTCCTGTGCGTTCACTATTTGTGCTCAAAAAGGTCGAGAATCTTCTTTTGAACCAGCGCAAACCCGACATCGACTTGCTTCGCCGTGTCGTCTACCTGTCGTACCTTATGAAGTTTTTCACATTCAGTGCCTCTGCTCTGAAGAACCGCGACAAATGCGTCGAGCTACTCATGTGCGCACCAGAGGTCTCTGACCAGATCTTTGAAAAGTTCACCGAATGTGTTGCTGGCTCCATCAACCCCGACGGCTCCCCCGTGGTTATCAGAACCCCGGCCAGCGAGAGCAAGCTTATTTGCCATATTGCCGTTCTGATGCTCGCCGTCAACAACTGGGTGGTGTATCCGTTGGAGCTGTCCTCTGATCTTGGGCTGCCTATAAGAAAGGCAGAAAGGTTCCTGGCCAGTGTTGGGTGCAAACTGGAGGTGGCCTCGGCTGATGAGATTGCCACCTGCGTGATGAGTAAGCGTCCAAAGGCCGGTGCTTCCAAGAAAGCCGTGCTCAAGGCACCGATTGAGTTCCCAAAACAATCAATGCACAGGGCCAGATGATAATCAGCCTGATTTTTTATTCGCAAGGTGATGGTTTTGTTTCGTTTTTCGTTGGTAATAAACTAAACGCCATTAACGTTTTGCCGTTGTCGTCATTTCTTGTAAGCGTGGAGCTATTTTGTTTTGTCTTTTGTGCTGGTTTGCTCAAGACGATGGAGGAGACAAGGCTAGTGCAAAAGCGCGTATATATTTGTTCCAAATTTGGAAAGGCATTCATGATGATCAATCGATCGGCAATGTTTATTTTTATCTTGTCTTTATTTTGTCTGTCAAGGAAAATTACAGGCGCTTTACGACGTCACGCCATCAGTACCAGCCAGTTTGGCAGACAGCTCAATGCCAATGTTGAAATATATCATTTTTTACCAGCAATAAGCATAAAGGACGGAATGTTTTAATGAATTTCACAAGTATCGAGCCAAACAAGCGATGACATGAACAACTGAAACTGACATGATTATTTTTGGCAATTCTTTTTTCCACCGCTGATATCGGTGTATCAGTTGTTTTATCCAGAAAAGAGCAAATGACATCATTTATTGACTGTGTGCCTTTTTGCCAAGCATACTCGACAATAATGGCAAACGGCGAACTAGCTGCCGCTGCGTATTGAATTTTGCCAGCTGCCAAAAAGCAAGGAGACGAGAGACATTTTTTCGTGACAGTGCAAGTGCGGTGCAGACATGTTGATTCATGGCTGAGTCAGGAAGGCAAGCAAATGAATGAGTGGATGAATGAAATGGGCCTTTTTACCGAAAATGTGGAAAAGCAAGCGCATCATGGCCTCTTTGAAGTGAGACAAATGACAAAAAGACGATCGCACCACACCCAGTAAAAAGCATCAACACAAAGCATGTGCAATGAGGAGAATGGCACCCAATCACGCTCTGCCAAGAAAGCAGTCAAGCAACAGCGAGGTTTTCTATGCCTCCCTTAGGTTTTGTAAAGAAGGGTTTCATGTTCCGCAATGAGCTTGCCTGCTTGTGCTGTGGCAATTGCAGAGTCGCTCATTCGTGCACATGACACGCATGGATATTTTGGAAGACAAAGCAGCACTCTTCTCATTACTCCCAGTATTGTCCAGGCAGCAACAGGACACGACGCTTTGACATCCACAGAAACCAGATGGATGGCAGAAGTGGCGGTGCTGCTCCCCTCCCTTATAAGCCTCTCCCTCCCTCCCGCCAGCTCTCCGATGCCACGATCTAGCCAGAGAGCAAAACAAGAATCATGCTATGAAAAGCGCCGACTCCGCTTACTCACGGCCCTGCGCTCGTCCTCCTGTGCCCAGCAACCAGAAAAAAATACTGTAAGAGGAGCGAACGCTTCTATGTACAAACATCAACCGGGGCAGCTCTTGCCAGTACAGATCCTTTTTGGCACACTAAACCCGCGTGTGCCAAAGACAGAGGCTTTTTGCTTTCTTTGTCCTTTGCGTCCGCATCATTAAACCTGAAAAAGAGCATCTCGGTTGCGTGCAAGCAGCCTTCACTCCCCGCTTTTTCTTATTTCTTGTTGCTTGCCTACTCCATTCTCGTCTTTTTATTTTTAGGCACTTCTTCCCCCCCCTTTCCTTGCTTTATTTTGCCACAAAGGACATTTTGGTAGGCTCTCCCGGACAGTATTTGACAAAGCTTCTACAATCTGTTACTATCCGCAAAAAACAGTGCTTAAATAAACCAGCTGTTTTTAAACTCTTTCTCCTTTTCCTTGTTCAGGCTGTTCTTTTTTTCGGTATAGTTTCTTTCTTTGCTTCTTTAGCTAACCTTCTCTCTTTTCTCTACTTTCTTTTCTCTTTTTCTCAGCGTCCTTTTTTGCGTGCGTTGCACTGGCAATATTATGATATCCACCAACAGTGTCGTGTCGCCACACAATCCGTCTGCATCCAGCCGCCGCTTTAATGGACATTATGCTCCAGTACCCTTGTCACTCCAACCATCTCAAACACCGTTGCCGCCACCGGCAGCAGCAGCAGCAGCTTACCTCCACCACCAACGAAAAGACAGCGCTATCGACATTGGCAGCTCTTTGGATGTGCCTTCTCGCCAGTGTAACACGGCAGCGACTAATAATACTACTGCTGCTCATGCTTTTCGGGCGAATAGAATCGGGACAGCGCAGAGTGTAGCGCTTGATGTCTCCCCCGCTTCTGCCACGTATGCATCAGCTGCTGCCTTGCCTGATGTCTCGCACTATGCGTCGTCGCCCAGCCCTTTTTCAGCGTTTGCCTCTGCCGCGGCAGCCTCTGGGGGCATAGGCATGAATCCCACGATGGCTCCGCTGCCAAGGGCTTCTTCATTCCACCACACAATGTACGCAAACGGTGTCGCCTCTACCACAAGCTACAACAAGGGTGTCAACAATCAACCGCTTGCTATTGCTGCTAACAATGCATTCATTGATACCGGCAACAACAACAGCAACAACAGTAGCAGCAGCAGCAGGCCTGGGATGATTGCCACTGATACAGCAGCCATTGCAGCCGTCACCGCTGCTGCTGCTGCCGCCGCCACAACCACAGCCACCAATTCCACCACGCTTGGAGCGAATTCTACAAGCGGCATTGGCGCTGACGGCCCGCTGGTTGCTCCCCGGCCCGTTCCCGCGCACCAGCTGAACCCGCCGTCCTGGCTCTTTGCAGCGCTGCCGCTGGATGTGCTTTTTGGGCTGGCTGCAGCACCAAACCACAAACAAAAGATAATCAACGATGTGTTTCTTACGCCCGAAGAGCACCACACATCGCCTCAGCTCACACCGGTCAGCTACATCGAGGACACTCGGATGCGACCACTGGTTCCTGGCGACGGACTGGAGATCATGGATCCATTGTCTGACCTGGCACTGTTTGCCGACCCGCAGGAGGCCGAGACTCGGCCAGAGTGGGGCGCCGACGAGATTGAAACCACCAGCGTTTGCTCCACCAACACCCGGCAGCCGTCGCCAACGCCAACTGTGATCTCCGAACACAATGGCAACGACGATCTTTTCTTGTCTGCTGGCATTACTTCGTCTGTCTCTGGCGTTGTTGTTGCCATTACTGATTACAGCGGCGATGGCAGTGACGAGATGGCAGATGCGGAAAGCTGCCATCTTCTATCGTCATTGTCCGCTCATGTTGCACAGTCAAAGGCGCAGTACTCTTGGTAAGTTATTGAGCATACATTTTCTCACCGTCCTTTCCACTCCTCCTCCCTACTTCCCCATCTGTAGGTGCTGCATCCTTATCCCTCTTCCCGAACAAAACGAGGATATAATGAAAGCAGTGAGAAGACTGACTGCAAGCAGTAGCAAGCAGCATTCGTTTTCTCCTTTTTTTATTTACACTTCAGATATGCTTTTTGTATACGCTGGTGAATGGGGCAAGCATTCTTTGGGATGGCTCCAGGCCCAGATAGCGTCTTGATGCCTTCTGTGGCTTGAGAATGGAGCACAGAAGGTGGGTGCGTGAAGCATTCCTTTGCTCTTATTCATATCATGTCTTCTGGCACACGCAGTGCCTCCAAGATCTTCATTTCCTCCCTCTTCCAATGCATTGTGAGAGAGCATGATGAACGGCTACTTTCTTTGCTGGCAGAACCTGACCACATTCTGCTATTGCTATCCAGATAAAAAAAAGTATGAGCGAATGAGCGGATGCTGAAACTCGCTGGAGATAGCCACCAGGCAATCGATACACATGGACATTGGCTGGAAAAAAACAGCAGCTGTGGGTTGGTTCTGGTGGTTGTACTGCATCATTGATCGGCATTCTGGCTTTTGGTGCTTGCTTTATTCTTGCATGTGTGCACAAAAACGAGGGACAAGAAGAAATAGTACCTGTGGGCACGGCTCTGGCTTCTAGTTTGTGTAATCAACCGATCGTCTGGATGCACTCTCTTACTGCTGTCAATCTACCTACCATTTTGTATGAAAAACAACAGCGCAAAAGCTACGGCAAGGATTGTTATTCTTTGCCTTGTCTAATCGGCAGTGTTCTGTGTGGATGCTGCAATGCCATATTTCCACCCGCGCTTATCGCGCAGTGAGTGGTCTGATTTGCCTCTTCTGTATGAACATCTTGCTTTCATTCTGCAAAAAAGCACACTGGATCTGCACTGCATTGCATCTGCCCTTATCCATTTTCACTATTTTCTTTTTATTCTATTCTATTTGTGCTTGTGCAGTGCATGAAGCATCTTGCGCTGAGCCCACCAGTCTCTTTAATTCACGATTTCTTGGCGCATCAGCAGACACGTGAATTGTTGACTATGATGATTCTAATTACCGCTTTCTCCCTCTCTCTATGTGCGTGATTTCTTTATCTGTTATTCCTTGTAGCGCTGATTCGGAAACAGCATCGCTCAGCGGGGAGTCGTGCGTAGACACCAGTGCCTCGATGCCCACGGCTGTTCGCGAGAGTCTGCGGCCAACGATCTTTGAGGATCTGCTGAACAACGGCGTTGACTGGTGCCGGTACTGTGGCACCACAGAAGGGATCAACTGGAGACCAGGCCCATGGGGAAAACGCACGCTCTGCAACAAGCACGGATGCGACTACAAGGGGTATGGATTTGCTTCGAAGATGCCGCGTCTCAACCTGAAGAGCTTTGTAGACGAATCGCTCGATGAGCGCATCCGCCCAGTGCTTCAGACGTATTGCCAGATATGTCAGCAGGACTACTCGGAGTGCGATAACGTGCTGATCCACTGCGATGGCTGCCATCGTGCGTACCACCAGTGCTGCCACCCGGATGGGGTTTCGGATTCCGAGGTCAGACTTGATACCCGGTGGTATTGCGAAGCGTCGTGCAAGGACAATGCACGCAAGCGCAGGATCGTTGTTGAGTTGCCAAAATGCCGTCTCCCCTTTATGTGCCCATCCCGCCATAACAGCAACAACAGCAGCAACAGCAACAACAGCAGCAGCAACAGCAGCAGTGCAATTCCGCTAGGTGTGCTTCAGACGGCTGCCAGCGGGTCGGTGGGCACGCGGCCAAACAGCGTTTCATCTGCTGCACACGCTGCAAACCCCACGCGCTCGCGGAAGAGAAAGACACTCAGTAGGGCGCCCGACCGCGTCAAACAACACAAAGGATCAGTGGTCGACAGAGTCGATACTGACAAAAAGAATGGCTCGTCAGCATTCAAGGTCCGCAAGTCTTCAAGGGTTGCAAGGCCATCTTTCAAACGCCTCGAGTCCTCGGACTATTCTGTTTAAGGGCGAAAAAGGAAGGAAAGAAAGATTTTTTTAGAGCTTCTGCTGGAAAAAAGAAGCAAATTATGTGTAGATTATTTAATGACGATATTTAATTTTTTTTCGCTTTAATGGAGGAAATAAAAAGTACATATATATTATTCTACATTGGGATGTTTGTGTTATTATCACAAGGAAAAAAGAAATGCACATGGCATAGTTTTGGTAATGCCACCACATATGCTCATAGCACCATGTTCTCAAACTCCTCGAGCAGCGGATGGCTTCCGTCGTAGCCGACAGTTGCAATGTTCGAAGACAGCAGGAGCTCCCAGACAAGCGGCAGCATGAACGATGTCCAGTCACCAGCACTGGGCTCCTTGCAGAGGACCGATATGGAGCTGGATCTGTCCTGGTTGTTCTCGCTGCTGATCACCGAGCCAACAAGCTCCAGAATCGCCTCAGTCTGCGGGCTGGCCAGGGCTGCGATCCGCGCATGAAAGTAGGCGACTCTTATGCGGAGCCTTGCTGCCAGTCGCACTGCGTGGTCCAGCAAAGAAGGGCGGTGGTTCTGGGGCTCGCCATTCTGCGTCCCCGCTTTCGACTCCCGGAACCCGCCGAGTATGGTGTTTGCCTGCAGCAACCCGTAGATGAAATGGGCGTTATCCGTGTACAGCAGATGGTCAAACAGAGCCAGAAGGACCGTAAGCGTATTAGCGTACACGTCATGCTCCTCGCGGTCCGCTGGCGAGAGGTCCTGGAGACTCGAGGAGAGCTTCGCGAACCGCCTGTAAATCATTTCGTAGAGCTTTACGAGTTTCTGCGCAATCGCCGCGGATATCCCGGTTGTGCTGTACAGGACGTTGACCAGAGTGCCAAGCGTCAGGTCGTGCAGATGCTTATCCTTCAGCTGCATTATGTTCAGCTGGAACATTCGCATGGTTTCCATAACCACGCAGTGCGAGAGCGGTTGCTTGTGCATGGGAGCCGAGGCGGTTGGCCAAAAGTCAACCGTGGTTCTTCGCAGCTGCTCCACAAACTGCACGTCCTCCGCCAGGGAGAGAATGACGCCCATCCAGAGATACACCTGCACGTACGGAACCGTGTCTGCCGTTATCGTGTAGGGAAGCATGGTTCCCTGCCGGAGCCTTGCGCCTAGTGCTGTATTGCCCGATGCTGCTGCTGCGGTGGTGGCCGTGCTGCTACTGCTGGCGCCTATTCCAGACGATCCTGCGGCCGGGTATGTCAGCGAGGATATTGACGGCGATGGCTGTGATGAGATCGATGACGACGACTGGGATCTGCGCCGCGAATTCTGCTTGGTCTTGGCATTGCTTGGCGCTGCACCCTCGTTTATCCGCGCAACATACGCCGCTCCACCACTTCCTGCTGGAGTATGCGATGTGAATACCGATGATATTGATATTGATGTTGATGCTAATGTTGTTGTTGTTGCTGTTGACGCTGATGATGTGAGGGGCATGGCTGTGGCCAGACTTACCCTCTTCAGCAGCGGAATAACCAGCGTGTCGGCATCAGTACGTGCCAGCACATACGTTCTGAATGTCTCGTTGCGCATAACCAGCATGTGGAGAAGTGCAGTCCACTCGACCGAATGGATCTCGGCCACAATCTTTGCAAATATTCTGCTGAACGAGATGCTTTTGCTCGATACCAGCGGATCCTTCGGAGAGTCGTCCAGTCCCTCAAGAGCCGCCATATACGGGTTTCTCTCCTCCGGAGGAGAGGAATCGGGCTGTGAGACCAAAAGAAGAAGAAGCAGAAGCGCGTGCTGCTCAAGGCCCTTCGATTGAGCACTGCTGGATCGCGAGAACAGATACGAGTATGCGCTGAAAACAAGCCCATGGCCGGATGATGGTGGCTGAGGAGCATCGACAGCGATATGCAGCAACGCGCGGATGGCCTCCTCGGCCAGTGAGCTCGACGCATTGAACGCAGCCGAGCATCCAACAGCAGTCATCAGCTCGTGAACAAGCACATTCCCCCGGTAGTCGGCCGACTGGGCATGCACCTGCGGCACAAAGAAATCCAGCACCATGGCCAGCAGATCCTGGTAGAACAGGTATGCAGACTGCGATGTCTGGACATCCAGTCTTGCCACCGCCAGCATCGCATACTCTAGCAGCTGGCAATGGAGCCTGCTGGTATCCGCCAGCGTCTGCTTAAACGCGTACGCGCGTATTTCGCCGTCCTCGAGCGCACCGACTTTGTCGATGATCAGATCAACTGTTCCCGAGGCAATTGGTCTGTCAGCAAGCAGCCTTTGCATCCTGCCATTATCATCCCCGACCGCAAGATACAGGCCCTTGAAAACCAAGCGAAGAATAAAGTGCAGGTTACGCAGTGCCGGTCCCACGGGGGCCAAAAAGTCCACTGTTTTGAGACATCGCATCTGGACAAGAAAGTGAATCATCGCCCAATGGAGGTTGCCAGTGAGCGGGTTGTTTGCCGCCAGCTGCTGCGCAAGATATGTCACGTAGCCCTCCGCCTCAATCCACTGTTCTCTGGTCAGTCCAGCAGCCACCGGCACTGCCGCCATCGCCGACTGTGCGCCTTGTGATGACGACGACGACGCTGCCGCTGACGCTGGCATTGCTGTTGTTGTTGCCGTCGATGCTGACGGGATCTTTATCTTTGCAACCTCGTCATACCATATTGACATGCTTTCCAGCCCAAACCGATGTGGCGAGCAGAAGCGCGCCAGGAAATCGGTCAGAGACTCGTGCCACGACGGTGGTGGAGGAGTCGATGGCACACTTCCTATTGTTGCTGCACCCGGCAGCAGCATCCTGAAATGCTCAATCGTGCGGGGCGTCGATAGCGGTACCGGACTACCGTTGCCGCTGTGTATTTCGCTAAACAGACCGCTGCTCTTCGGATCGCGTAGTTGCGCTCGCTTAATGATGTCGTTTGTCTGACTAGCAGTTATTCGGGTATCTGCTGCGCCGTTCTTGCCGTCCTTCGACCCGGCCACTCTCGCCGTCCCAGGCGCCTGTAGCCTTGTTGTGTCCGAAACAACAACAATGTTTGGCACGCTTCGTTTGCGCTCATTTGGTGTTGCTGACATTATCCCTAGAATACTCTTTTGTCTCCCTCTCTTAGAAAAATAACACACCTCTCCCTTTCTGAAAGGCAAATGTACCAGAAAAATACAAATTAGACACGCAAGAGAACCAAAAGCAGCAGGGGTTATCAAAAAAGAAAAGTATATGACATGCAAACGAATAGAAGGAAAAGAAACAAGTGCGAAAAGCGTAGTTTTAGGAGAAGAAAGAAGGGACTGGCAAGAAAAAGCGTGACATTGATTTTATTTTGGTCTTGCTTTGGAAAAAAAAAATCAGAATGTGGGGTGAAACGGGAGGAAGGAAAAAGCGTAGAAAAAGTCCTTACTGTTATTTAACACCACAGCCCAGCCAATGTTAACAAAAAGAAACCCATGCATTTCCCTGACAACACCATTGTTTGTCGTTATTTTACCAACACATTATTACATCGATAAAAAGACGAGGGCCACATGGGGCTTTTCTATTATTTTTACTCTCCAACGCCATACAATCATTGCCTGTTTTTGATATGGCTGCCAGCTAGAAAAAAACCCAATCCAATGCAGTGAGTGTAAAATAATGTTAATAGGAGGATAGCAGGCCCACAGAAGAGTATGTCAAACATGATTAGACATGTCAAAAAGACTGAGTTTTCTGACGACTAACAATAATATTTTAATTCAGCAAAAATGAGAGATGGAGAGACGAAGGTTCAAAATACGTAGCCAATTTGGACATGGGCAGCATAACAGATATGGAAAGGAAAAATACAGTCATCTTCCAAAATGGATGTTGGCAGCTATTATAGAAATAAGGCTTATACTAAGTACAATTGGGTTTACAATTCAAAACATGACCACATAGGCTTATAAAGTATTAAGTAGTCTGACAAGAAATATTAGCAGATGGCATTTCTTTTCAACAGAAAAAGCTTCCAGTTTGTATTTTTAGTTTATTAGTGATAATGACATCAATCATTTATGGAAGAAAATCCTCTAAAAATATTGCCACATGGATCTGGACAGCATAAAAAGAGAAGAAACCCCCCGTTCATGCACAATAATTTCTTATCATCAATCCCTTTGCCTAAACATTTTTTCAATAATACAAGAACTGACACTATCCAGCATCGCTGATATAAGCTTTAAAATAATTTGAACAATTTGAAATATAATTCTGTAAACTTGAAACGAACATGACTTCTCGTATTTTGGTAGAAAAGGTTCCTCGTGAACTTCCAGATTTGGTAGAAGCAATACAAGCCGGCCCTCTCAATATTAATTTAAACAGGACAGTAGATGTTTATAAGCCAACTAAAGTATAAACCAAAGGCTGGCACCCAAATATTTTGTAACAATGGTACCGAAATTAAACCATTTACTAATGCTGGAAAAAGAACTTTAAAATCTTATGGTCTGAAAACTGGCTCATACATCTTTTTATGTATTGTAGTAGATGGAAGAGAATACGATATTGCCTTTTCTGTGGTTGAGAAAAAGAAATAGTTTAGCCCAACAATATATTTTAACAGGCTTATCAATAAATAAATTGTTTACTTAAAGTACACATAGAAATAGTAGCATGTAAATTAGCAACAAAATGGTTTTCAAGGCAATGAAATAAGGAAATGCCACACAAATATTCAACATGCACAGATGGCGTCAAAATACTTCATTTAACCTGGCACAGCTGCTTGCTAACTGAAATAGTTTCAATCTATGTCGGTATATTACTGCTACATCTACAAATTGTGGAGTGTATGCGTTATAGTATTTTTTTAACATTTTGTCAATAACTATCGTTTCAAGGGTTTCACTGAAAATACTACTTGTTGGATTGTTTGTTTATTTAATTTAAGAAACTTGACCTTGGTATACTTATGTGGAAATGGCTTTGAAAAACAAGCTAATAATGTCACAAGAAATGTACTCTAGGAGTGTTAGGTCCTGAGCTAACATCCCTTTGTTTCAAGTCTCAGATAAACTGTTCAACACACTTTTCTCTTTTCATTCCCGTTGTTTGTTGGTTTCTCAGATAATATTATTTTCAATGCATGACCCAAGCCAGTCATCATAGTTCATTTGTTTTCTTTATAATTTCCAGCCCAGTCTAGCCTTATTAATCATATGACTCGGACTAGTCGTAGACCTGCGGCACCTGATTGGTAATAAAGCAGACCTTTTTGAAGTGAGAGAGAAGAAAAAGGAAAATTGTTTGTTTACAAAAAAGGATCCAAAGGAAAGCCAATCAATCAATCAATCCCCCGCCAACCCACATCTTTTTCTCTTCTCCATCCCCTTACCTTTTTCTATAACCTTTACACATTAACATCAACCACTATTTCTATTTTGTATACCATTGTTGTTCGTTCTGCGCACATTTGCGCCTCTGTTATTCATCCCATTCGCTTGTTTAGGACCCTATTGAACCAAACAACACTGCGTCTTTAGAGAACCACAGACAGTAGCACGATATAAATTAACAACACCAGAACAACAAATAAGCAAGAGGAGCTCGAATCGTGCTGGCTTAATCGGAAGCTACACAAAATGTCGCAAAGCAATAACATTAAGGTCATTGCGCGGTTTCGTCCGCCAAATTCGCTGGAGCAGAAATCAGGCGGAACATCTGTTATTGAGGTTGAAGATGAGACGACAGTTGGAATCAAGGTAATTATTATTGCGCTTGCTGCTTTTGCTTTTGTTTTTTGCTTCTTCTTTGCAGGGATGTTCTTCTATTTCAATAACTGTGTGCCGTTTATGCAATAAGGTGAACCACCATGTCATGTTTCTGTGTGACCGGTACTAAAAAGGCTTATACTTTCTCTTCTATTTTGCACTGACATGCATGGTGGTGTAGTGTGACGAGCACTCAGGCTCCTTTACGTTTGATCGCGTGTTCGGCTCGGAAACCACGCAGTCCCAAATATACAACTATGCTATTCGAGATACGCTTGAAGGTAAGGATCACAAGTACAGCGGAGATTTGCTCGCTTGCACACGCAAGAACTCTCCAGTATTGCCGAGATAAAGGTTGTGTTGAGGGGTTGGGAGGGGGGATCCAGGGAGCTGGTACTTTTTTTGGGGAGTGTAACCTGTGTTTAATCTATACAGCACTCTCCACGCATATGCGCTTTTTGTCCTCATTCCCCACACACAACAACGCATTTGCACTGCATATAGCCAAATGACTGCAATATATGTGCACCGCTTTTTCTTCTTCTTCTCTTTTCTTCTTTTATTCATTACTGATGAAAACCATATTATCGGGTGTTGCCAGGTAGACGTGTTCAATGGGTACAACGGCACGGTGTTCTGCTATGGGCAGACGGGATCGGGCAAGACATTCACCATGATGGGAGCGGACATCGACAACGAGGACTTGCGAGGCATTATTCCACGCATTGTCGAAGGCATTTTTGGGCAGATCATCGAGTCTCCGCCAACGCTGGAGTACATGGTCAAGGCATCGTACATGGAGATCTATATGGAGCGGATCCGCGATCTGCTGAACCCGGACGAAGTGAACCTTCCGATCCATGAGGACAAGACCAACGGCGTGTATGTCAAGGGGCTGATGGAGGTGTTTGTCAGCAGCATAGACGAGGTTTACCAGGTGATGCGGCAGGGCGCGAAGAACAGGGTGGTTGGATTCACAAACATGAATGCAGAGAGTTCGCGAAGCCACAGTATCTTCCAGATCAGTATCGAGCAGAAAGACACGGTGACGGGAAAAACAAAGGTGGGACGGCTGTTCCTTGTGGATCTTGCAGGGTCAGAGAAGGTCGGCAAGACGGGTGCTACAGGCCAGACGCTGGAGGAGGCAAAGAAGATCAACAAATCTCTGTCTGCGCTAGGCATGGTCATCAATGCGCTGACAGACGGGAAATCCACGCACATTCCGTACCGCGACTCAAAGCTCACACGCATTCTGCAGGAATCTCTTGGCGGAAACTCGCGCACAACGCTGATAATCAACTGCTCGCCGTCGTCGTTCAATGCGTCGGAGACAGTTAGCACACTGCGCTTTGGTATGCGCGCAAAGTCCATTAAGAACAAAGCCAAGGTCAACCAGGAGTTCAGTCCAGCCGAGCTCAAGCTTATGCTCAAAAAATCCCGCGCGCAGTGCATTTCGTTCCAGGCGTACATCTCGGCGCTGGAGGGCGAGGTCAAGATCTGGCGCACTGGCGGCTCGGTCGAATCAGATAACTATGCCACGTGGGAGCGGATTGCAGGCAAAGACAAGCAGCCGCCGGCGCCAGCGCCTCATCCACAGACCACCACGCCGACCTCATCCCGCGTCCACAGATACACAGGCGCACTGACGCCCCGCACAGGGACGCCGACTGCGGGGCGCCACTCGGTCAGCGCCGGCGTTGGCAACTCGGCGCGGCCGCTCAGTCCGACGCCCACGGGCACGCGGGTCAGCTCGCCGACGCCGACGCTGGGACTGAACGACTCGCTTCTGGCAGAGCTCGGCTCAAGATCCGGGTCCCCGATCACAGTGATGAGCGAGGACGAGCGCGAGGAGTTTCTGCGTCGCGAAAACGAGCTCAACGACCTCATTGCGGACAAGGACCACGAGCTGCAGGAGACGCTCAAGGCGTGCACATCGATGCGCGAGGAGTTGGATTTTCTAAAGTCCGAGGCCAGCGGCACCACACAGCGCAGCGACAGTCTGGCAAGCGAGGCAGCGCAGCTGAAGCTTGATCTCGAAAAGGTGACGTTTGGGCACAAGGAGGCGGAGCTCACCATTGACAGTCTCACGGAGGCCAACATCGAGATGACTGCGCAGCTAAGCAAGCTGAAGGACGAGCTGTCGGAGCTCCGTCGTGAGGCAACAAGCAGCCCAGTCGTCGACAAAGAGGAGGAGCGTGCGGCGCGCGTGGCAGCGATGCTCAACGGGCTTGACTCGGCCAAAGCAATCTCACGGCACCAGGCTGGCATGGGCGATCTCCTGCGTTCAATTGTCGAGGCCGGCGACGATGACAGCAAGAAGGCCGAGATGCTTATGCAGATGCGCCGTGAGCTGGACGAGGCCCGGGACCTGATGGGCGAGAGAGAGGCTGCAGTTAAGGAGCTTGGACTCAAGAACAAGAGCCTTGAGCTTCAGTGCAGCGATCTTGATGCGCGGTACGAAAAGCTCCTCACCGAGTACGAAGACATGCTTGAGCAGTCGATTGTTGCTGAGGAGCAGCAGGACAACCGCGACAACGAGACCATTATCGAGCTGAAGCAGAAGCTCGAGGACCACTACAACAACAAGATTGCCGCCCAGAAGGCGCAGCTCGACTCGATCCAGGCCGATCTCCAGCGCAGGGTCGAGGAGATCTCGAAGAGCGCGACCGTCGTTCGCGAGCTGCGCAGCGAGAACCGCGAGCTCCAGGCGCGCGTCGAGACGCTGGCCGAGGAAAGGAGCAAGGCCGATGCCGCCGCAGCTGCAGCTTCAGCCCCTGCTGCAGCCAGCGCCATCAGTGGTGGCGATGTGGCGGCAGCAACGGAGCATGCGATGCTGAAGGAGCGCGAGATGCACATGATGCGGCGCGAAATGGCGCAGCGCATCCTGGAGTACGACACGATGCGCAAGTCGCTGATGCGCGATGTGCAGAACCGGTGCGAGAAGATCATCGAGCTGGAGATGGCGCTGGACGACGCGCGGAGCCAGATCACGACGCTGAGCCATCGCACCAGCAACCCGAACCAGCCGCAGCGCATGCAGCTGCTCGAGAAGAACGTCGCGCAGCTTACGCTGATGCAGAAGGAGTTGGTGATGCAGAACTCCGACATCAAGAAGCAGGTCGCGCTGAGCGAGCGCAAGCTGCAGGCGCGGACTGAGCGCATCGCGTATCTGGAGAGCCGGCTCCAGGACAGCAACAACCAGGCCGATGCCTGGAGACGCAAGGCCGAGGAGCTGCAGAGCATGCGCAACCACGAGGCGTCGCGCTCTGCGACTGCGCACTCGTCGGGCGGCAATGTTCTTCGCTTCAGCCGCATCGCCAAGCCTATGCGCGGCGGCGGTGGCAACGCTGGCAATGGCAACGGCGCCTCTGTCCCAGTGCCTGTTGAGGAGAAGGCCACCGGCCGGAGTACTGGCTTTTTCAGCTGGGGCGGGAACTAGCTAGTGATCTAATTACAATTTGTTTTTTTTGTGTGATAAAACTATTTTGAAGGATAAGAAAGAACACGGGACCTTGCTAATGACGTAATTGGCAGAGCAGCAACCATGGTAGGGTGTTTTGGAAAGAAAAACAAACGATCTTTTGCTTTTCGCTTTTCTTTTTCGCTGATGCTTATATCTTTGTTTGTTTAATTCAATACTTTGTGTTTGAAATTTGCCCTTAATTAGAAACTAAGAAAAATGAGCAGCGATATTCCCGAGGGTGTTGCTGTTGCGGAGGAGGTGCCGGACCTTGTGTCCCTGGATCCAGCAGCTATCCAAAGCACCCCGATCCCGCCGCCACCAGCACCACAAGAAGCCGGGGACTCTGCAGACGGCAAAAGTGCAGCGGGGTCCAACGAAGCGAACAAGATAGTCCCAGCAACGATTCTGACAGGATACCTGGGAGCAGGCAAGACCACGCTGCTGAACCACATCCTCACGGAGGAGCACGGCAAGCGTATCGCGGTGATAATGAATGAGTTTGGCGACTCACAGGGGATCGACCAGTCGTTCACGTCGGTGGGCAATAACGGCGAGATGGTGGAGGAATGGCTGGATCTGAAGAACGGGTGCCTTTGCTGCACGGTTAAGGACAAGGGGCTCAGGGCCATCGAGTCGCTGATGCAGAGGAAGGGCAAGTTTGACTACATCCTACTGGAGACCACGGGGCTTGCGGATCCCGGCAGGGTGGCTGCAATGCTGTGGTCGAACGAGGAACTTGGCAGCGATATTCGGTTGGATGGAATCGTCACGATGGTTGATGCGAAGCACGTGGAGAGGCAGTTGGCTGAGAGTGTGCCTGCGGGCGAGACGATGAACGAGGCCCAGAAACAGGTTGCCTTTGCTGACCGCATTGTTGTCAATAAGACTGATCTGGTCACGGACCGCGAGCTGGCCGAGCTGGAGACCACCCTGCTGTCGATCAACGGATCCGCCCGTGTGCTGAGATCGTCATTTGCCCGTGTGGATCTTGATTCTGTGCTGAACATCGGCGCGTATGCCGATTCCACCACCACTGCTGCTTTGACTAGTGAAGCCCCGCTGTTTGTCAAAAACGCAACTACCGCACATGCCCACCACCAGCACATTGACGGGAACATCTCCACTATGGCACTTTCTGCGCCTGCCATGCTGCTGTTGTCGTGGCGCATGGTGGAAGATTGGGTCCAGGAGCTTCTATGGGACTCCAAGGTCCCTGGAACCACAAACGAGGAACCTAGCGGCACTATGGAGATGCTTCGTCTGAAGGCGCTGCTCAACGTGTCTGATTACACGCCCGTGGGTGAAGACAAGATGCACCCACAGGCCGTAGTGGTTGTGCAGGGCGTGCGCGAGATGTTTGACTCCTTTGTTGTTCCGCCAGTGCAGGACCCGACTGTCGATGCATCGTCGTCGCCCTACAAACTGGTCTTGATTGGGAGAAACCTTCCACACGACAGTCTGCGCAGATCGTGGGATTCTCTCGTAGCAAAGGCTACTGTTGCTGGTGGTACTGATGCCAGTTAGAGTCTGCTATTGCTATCTACTAGTGATTTCAAAGCTTTATTGGTAATTGCGGCTTTGCTGTACTATTTTCAATGGTGGAAAAGGGAAAAGGCAACGAAGAGTAAATAAACACACACACAAAACTAGAACTGCGATTGTCCTGCAAGATATCCGCGGAGGTTGGGCATGGTCGATAGCTTTGACACAGCATACATTGCCGCACGCGACATTCTATGGAGAGCAACAATATTGATGTTGAGAAGAGTATCGCAGTCGCGATGGTAGCAGGTGTCGAGTGGTGCGCGAGTCAACCCGCCATGATTCTTACGCTCATCGATGGACTTAATCTCACTAGCGCCAGTCAGGACGCCGCCTGCAGGGACCCCGTTGTCGATAAACGGCACAAAGTCCGATCCAGCGACCATGTCGGTGATCTTGTACGGGTAGTCGTGGCGGACGAAGTAGTCCTCAAATACCCGCTGGATCTGCTGCGAGCCCACACGCGTGCTGTCCGGAGCATCGGTGCCATTGTGCACGAGTGAAATGTAGTTAGGCGACGCAAGCATGTCAAAGTTCAGGTCAAGTGCAATGTCGCTCCAAGTGACACCAACGGGCTCGCTCTCGGTCCACTTGTTCTTCCACCCATGCGCCAGAACGCGCGCAAAGTGCCGCGACCCGAGGAGCCCGTCCTCCTCGGCGCCCCACCACGCAAAGACAAGGCGGTTGTGCGGTTTGAATCCGATCCGCGCCAACGTCAGCTGGATCTCCAGCGTCGACGCCGACCCAGACCCATTGTCGTTGATCCCAGGTCCAGCCGCAACCGAATCCAGGTGCGATCCAATCACAATGGTGTTTGCCGCATCGCCGGTACGTCCGACGCAGATGACGTTGAATGTCTTGACAACCTCGATACTCGTGTCGGTCTCAACGTCCAACGTGATATCTGAAGCCGCGCTTTCCAGCAACTGGCCAACGGAGCTGGTGACAGAGAGCACCGGAACGGTCATCAGCGGATCGCCTCCTTTCCAGTCCGTGTTTCTGACACGAGCCCACGACGGGGTCTTGAACTTGTTGGAGCGCACAAACACGACTGCCCGAGCACCCATCTGTTCCAACAAAAACGCTGCCTCAAACAGCGTGCACTTTGTTTTCTTTTCTGTTGTTGAGCGCACTATAGCTACTTTCCCCGAGACATCGCGGGCATTCTCGACCGTGCATCCACCATTGTCCACCACTGCCACCGATGCGCCCTTGATTGTTGCTCCCTGTCCACCGTACCGCATGATCTCAAAATCAGTTTCATAGATATAGTCGACATTGGCGCTCCTGCCGGTGACTCTGAGTCTAGGTGTCTTGTTGACCTTCCATATGGGCGACAAAAAGTGCTGCACATGAACATCGCAGTTCCCATGCGCCTGTAGATGGGAGATAACGTACTCTGCGCTTGCTGCGTGGCCATTAGTCACCGACCGCGAGTTGTTGTGCTTCTCTGCAATCTCGAGGAACTGCGTCAAATGCTCCCGGATTCGGTCCGTGCTTAGCGCATACTCGT
The DNA here is from genome assembly GCA_027578915.1 of Coemansia sp. RSA 1200. Classification (NCBI taxonomy): domain Eukaryota; kingdom Fungi; phylum Kickxellomycota; class Kickxellomycetes; order Kickxellales; family Kickxellaceae; genus Coemansia; species Coemansia sp. RSA 1200. The sequence continues at coordinate 126,920 of JANBTT010000002.1, forward strand.
GCGGATGCTCGTCTTGGTCCGACGTCGGTAATGTTCCGTACACCCATATACCCAGCCCTACGCCTAGTAATAGAAGAACAGTTAGTAGTGCCACCACGTCCCTGCTCCTGGTCTGCCACCACTCGGAGGCGCTGCTGCTGTTGACGTTGCTGTTGTTGATGATGTTGACGTTGCTGTTGTTTTCGGGTCTTCTGCTTTGAAGCAGTGGTGAACCCTCTGGCTGTTCCATGGGGGGATTATTCTCCTTGATAGTGTGATAGTGGTGTTTCAAATACTCAAGAATGCAAAATAAATGAACAAATACAAAAAAAAAAGAAACAATAAAAAGTATGGAAGCAAGAAAAAGGGAAAAGAAAAGGAAAATGCTATGAAACATTCCTTCTTTTTAAAATATGGCATTGTTGTGCTTATCAAAATAAACGCTGCATTTTTTGGTAGCACTTGCCTCATGTTTGTTCCACAAAGAATCTCCCGCTTAGTAGAAAGAGAGCGCACATGGCTTTCCTTGATACCCCATTGTTTTTGACTGTAAAGTAACATGGCACTAATACCCACAAAAACACTGTTTCCCGCGTGACATTCTGTTTTGAATCCCATCATTGCTGCTGAGCATTCTAGCAACACCAATCCACCAAGTGTGAGTTAGCACTGCTGGCGGAGCATATTCTTTCGATAATTGCTATTAGAAGCATCTCTATCTTCAAAACCCCTGTAACATCATCATCCACCCACTCGCCACTGTTCGTGCAACACACATTAACATATCTATCTATTTACCTTCCCGATGGACAAGCTTCAACCAAAGGACTTTACCATGCTACAACAATGCGCCGATCTCCTCGACCTCTGCGTTGACAACAAAGAGCAAAGAGCAGAGCTGGCACGGCGGATGGAGGCTATTACGCAGCACATGGATCGGCTGCGGAGTACTGTGGCATCGTTGCCTGGAATCAGCATATCGCAGCACGACCAGGAGAAGGTGTTGGCTGAATGCAAAAGAGACTTGAACGAAAAGCTGGCTGAGCTTGCCGACTATGGAAAAGCAAGTGTGCCAGAGTGAAAAAGGAAGTTCGTGGTGTTGCGTTATAAGGGGCAAAGACTCTAACTGTGTTTATTATTTTAGCATCATCAGGCTCGCACTCACTAAGATTGGAAAAAAGACATGTAAACAAGCCAAGTTGCTCAATCTCTTTATTTTTTCTCAGTCCCTTTGTTCGTTTCCTTTTTCTCTTACATTTTATTATAATTATACTTTTTTATTTTGATAAATTCAATTCTCCAAAAATAGGGAAATGTCACTTCTCGACGACTTTGCCGAGTATCAGTCTACAGTCCGGCGACGGGAAAGCAGCGGCGGAGCACCAGAGGCAGCCGGTGAATTCGTCGATGGTCGTAAAGACGATCGCATTTCAGGCCTTGGCGCAGGAATGACCGCAGATGTCGACGGCTACATAACAACAACACTTGACGCTGAGGATGCGCCGATATTTTCTCTTGATACTGTGCAATTTCAAGTACCAAACAAGATAATTTCGCTGACCGTCTCTAATGATGTTCTCATTCTTGTTATTGAAGGCGCAAAGATACTGCGTATAAAGCTGCAAGAGGCACACAATATCACCGAGGCCAGCATACCTGTGAATCCTGTTAGCTTGCGCGCATGCAATGTGTTTTTGGACCCGACTGGCCGGCATCTACTGATATCCACACCACAGGGCGAGAGCTTTTACTACCACGATGGCTGGGACAGCGCAAAACCGCTAAGTCGGCTAAAGAACATGGAGATCACTGCTGTTGCTTGGAACGGGATGGCTTGGACCACTGCAAACTCATCGACGCGTACTATTTTGTTTGGAACACACGATGGCAAGATATACGAGACTGAACTTCGTCCAGGAGGCGATGCAAAGGCAAAACGCAGCGACATCCCTGCTAGGTGCGTTGCTGAGCTCCCTATGCGCGAGAAGATTACAGGAATTGCGATGGAGTCGTTTCCCACGCGTCGGAAGCAGAATTTGGTTCTGGTTGCCACAGGCACACGCCTCTACCAGATAATTGGAGCTGCCGATCTGGATCCGCGTTCGGGGGATCGGGGAGGTTCTTCTGTCTTTGAGGCGATGCTAAGGGAGGGTTTGGCTAATCCAAATTTCCAAGAAATACCTGGAATGCCTGGTCCGGGGTCCTTGGCTGTGCACCACTCTGAGACGCCATTGAGCAATGGCAGAACACAGACGGTTGCCACAGACTTTGCTTGGCTGACATCAATGGGCGTGTTTTTTGGTCGGTTTACTTTTGGAGCTCAGGAAGCCGGCGACAGCGTAGTCGAGAACGCAGCGCTTCTTCCTTATCCACCAACGACGCATCCTACAGCAGACCAGCGAGCTGGAGAGACTAGTGATGGAATGGAAGACATTGTTGAGCATCCGCTGTCGTTGGCTTTAACCGAATTCCATATTATCCTTCAGTACTCGGACTGCATCAAAGCTCTTAGCATGCTCAGTAACAAGCCTGTGTATGAGCAATTGGTTCAAAGCAGCGATGGTACAAATGAAGCTTTGCAAGGGCTTACGGTAGATGAGAGAAAAGGCACGTATTGGATATTTTCACCAGACAATATTTACGAGCTAGTGGTGACTGACGAGGATCGCGATGTCTGGGACATCTATCTATCGCGACGCCAGTTTGATGCAGCACTGCAGCATTGCTACAATGATGCGCAGAGAGACACGGTGCTACGTGCCCAGGCGGACCATTTGTTTTCTTTAGGCCACTATGCTGAGTCTGCCGAATGCTTTGCACGCACGTCAGTCAGCTTCGAAGAGGCGGCATTGAAGTTTGTGGATATGCATGATGGAAACGTGCTAAAGAGCTACTTGTTGTCGAAACTGAAAACGTTGAGGAAACAGGATCGGACACAAGTAACGCTAGTAGTTATGTGGCTTGTTGAAATATATCTTGGCCTGGTTGGCGACGTAGAGGCAAGCATCTCAACAGCTGGATCGAGCACTGCAGCACCAGCTGAATCCGCCACAGCTGCTCCTTGCACGGATACGCAAAAACAACAGCCCGATCCGACCACAATGCTGGAATCGAAGAAGGTTAGTCTGCAAAACGAGCTCTACGCTCTGGTTGACGAATATAAGGCAGCAATAGATCCGAACACCACGTACCAGCTTGCAGAGAGCCACGGCAGACGTGACTTTTGGCTGCATTATGCGATGCTTCGTGGTGACTACAGCCGTGTTGTAGAGTATTATATGGAAAAAGAAGAGAATGTTCAGGCGATTGAGACGCTCGGCCACTACGGAACCCCTGAGATGTTCTACAAGTATGCACCTGCGCTGATGAGAGCAGAGCCGGCGGTGTTGGTTGAGGTGCTTATGCGCCAGCCTGATCTGGCGCCCAGCAAGCTTATCCCGACGCTTATGCGCTACGAACAACAGGGAGGACCCAGCAGCCCAAACCATGCTATCAGATACTTGCGCTTCTGCATCCAGAAGCAGATGTGTCGAGATCCGATTGTCTACAACTACTATCTCACGCTACTTGCAAAGGACTCTTTAGCGAACGACGAGTCAGAGCTGATGCTGTTCCTCACTACATACGGCAAGGACATGCTGTACGATCCCGACTACGCATTGCGCATGTGCAAGCGGTACACGCGTATCCAGAGCTGTGTGCATCTGTACAGTCTGCTCAGACTATACGAGGATGCGGTGGAGCTTGCGCTGAAGCAAGGAGACATAGAGTTGGCGCAGATCCATGCTGAGCGGCCTGATGACGACAAACTCTGCAAGCGGCTGTGGCTGAAGATTGCAAAGCATGCAATCGACACCAAGGAGCCGGCATCGGAGGTTATGGAGCTGGTGCGCCGGTCCAATCGCTTGGGCGTGGAGGACATCTTGCCCTTTTTCCCCGATTTCACCTGTGTCGACGACTTTAAGGACGATATATGTGTGGCGCTCGAAGATTATGATGCGCAGATACAGGAGTTGCGCGGCGAAATGGACGAGTCGACACGTTCGGCCGAGACCATGCAGCGCGACATGGCAAACATCAAGAACAGGTTTGCTATTCTGAACGCGGACGAAACATGCCAGACGTGTGGGCAGCCACTGTGGTTGCGGCAGTTCTACATCTTCCCCTGCCAACACTCATTCCACGGCGACTGTTTGACAAGACAGGTTGTGGGCTCGTGCAACCGCGTACAGCGGCGGAGGATCCAGGAACTGCAAAGCCAGAACTCCGATATTGCCAAGCAGCGCAGACAACTCAAACTAGCTCCGTTGGCTGGTAACAAGCAGCAGCGTGACGGCAAGACTGCCGAGAGCGACGAGCAATTGGAACAGCAGCAGCGAAGAGTCAAGCAGCAGCTTGATGCGCTCGTTGCTGGCGAGTGTGTGCTTTGCGGCGAGCCTATGATTAAAACTATTTCTGAGCCGTTTATTGATGTGGATCTGGCAAACAGTCTGGCTGCTTCGGCTGCTGTTGGTGATGACGACTCATGGGCGATATAGGCTTTTTCTTTCTCACTCATATAATAAACAACCGCCTTGATCACGTGGCCGATACCCCCAACACTGGGTCTGAGCTAGAACGATAGTGAACCACCACAGCTTACATGCGCAAAAGCCGCCGTCAGAGCAAACAAAGCCAAGCTAAACCCAGCCAACCCGACTATTTCTCCTCCAGATATTGCAGGTTCTATCCTGTTGATTTTTTTATAACTATTGTACTTTTTTCCAAGGATTTTTGAGACAAGGCTGCAATGTCGTCCAGCGTAGGTGGCAGCAGTGACAACAACCAGACAGCACAGGCGATACAAGATCCTGCGGCCCAACGGGCTGCTGGATCTGGCAGTGGTGATGTCCATGGCGACAACAGGCCTTCTAAAAGCGACTGGGCCGACTTTACAACAGAGGACGGACGAGTCTACTATTTCAACCGCGTAACCCAAGTGACCTCTTGGGAGAAACCGGACGAGTTAAAGACACAGCAGGAAAGGGACTCTGTGTGGAAAGAGTATATGAAGGATGGACGTCCATACTGGTACAACACGGTGACTAAAAAACCCACATGGGAGCGGCCTGCTGAGCTGGGTAGTGGGAAAGAGGCGCCGACGACAACTGGTGGTGCCACTGATGTTACTTCTGCCAACACCGATAAGGTGGTGGAGTCGGTAGCGGAAGAAGTACCGGCCAGCAAGACTGATCAAGAAAAATACACTGTTTCTTCTTCTTCGCTGGCACCTGTGCCTGTCATACTGTCTCCGCCATCGACAGCAAAAATATTGCCTGTGCAACCAAGCGCGAACCCACCCCGAGGTGCACGGTCGCTGCCATTTCCGGGACCTCAAATTCCACCAAAGCGGCCTGATACCAGGGGCCCTATGCCCATGGGTGGCCCACCAGTGCCGCGGTTCCGACCGCCACCGCCGGTACCGCCGGCTGGAGCATTGGAGGCAGCATCAAAGAGCGCCAAAATGCAGCGCCCAGAGTACCGGACGCTTGAGGAAGCCGAGCGGGCATTTGCAGGCATGTTGAAGCTTCACAACGTCGGGGGCGACTGGACATGGGAGCAGACATTGCGTGCGGTGGTTAATGATCCAGACTACCGAGCACTGAAGACGCTTGCGGAGCGCAAGGATGCGTTCCACAAGTACATTGAAGAGACCCGCGAGATCGAGAATGAGCGTCGGAAGCAGTTGGCCAAGAAGCGTCGTGATGATTTCTTTGCATTACTGGATTCGTTGCCCGTGTGTGAGGTGACTAGGTTTAGGAAGGTTCGTCACTTGGTTCTCGGCTTGCAGCAGGACGACGCGAACAAGAATGCGTTTGCTGCGGTGCCGACTGACGAAGAGAAGATCCGGTTGTTCAATGCATACGTTGACGAGATGTCTCACGATCTGAAGGTGGAGAGAAGGAAACTGCGAGGCGAGCAGATCAAGGCTGTTGAGGAGTCGTTGGTTGGGCTAAAAGTCAACGCTCGGTGGCTGGATGTGAAATCAAAACTTTTAGAAGAATTCGGCCAATTCCTGATGCCCATCCTCAACACAAACAAGGAAGAGCGCATGTCAATGGACCAGCCAGCATTTTACAGGCTACTAAAGCAGGAAAACGCAGGAAAGGATGGCATGGGAGAGCTAAAAGATCCGGAAGGCGGTCTGTCTCTGTTGGATTTTATGGACGCCTTTGACATTGCAATCAAACGAGCAGAGAAACGGGATGCTGATCAGAAGCAACGTGATAAGGAATGCGTGCAAACACAGGAACGACAGAACAGGGATATGTTTAGACAGCTGTTGAATGAGTACAACGATAAGATCACTCCTGAAAGCACATGGACCGAGTTTTACCCGTTGATCAAGGCGGATCAGCGATACATTGCGATGCTTGGACAAGCGGGTTCGTCGCCGCTGGAGCTATTCTGGGACAAGATCGAACTTCTCAATGAGGACATCTACCATGAGCGCAGGGCCCTTGAATCGGTTATGCGCACAAAGGGGTTCCGTGTCAATCCCGATACGCAGCTGTCCGAGATACAGGGATTTGTGGAAGAGGCTTGTCGTGAATCGGAAAGACCGTCTAGCCAGAACCTTGAGTTTATCTATCAGCAACTGGTGGCTAGGGCAAGAAGGAGGAAGGAGGAGGAAGAGGAACGTCTAACAAGGCAGAAAAATCGGCTGCTGGACGACTTTAGATATGCGCTATACGACATAGAGCCGGAGCTGGATCCGGAGAAATCCACCTGGGAGATTGAGCTGCCAAGGATCCGCAGACTGCCAGAGTACAGGGATATAAATGATGAGGATTCGTGCAAGAAAGTGTTTGAGCTTGTAATTGAGCGACAAAGAGAGCACGCGAACCAGAAACGCCGTCGCCGCGAGGATGAACCACGCAAAAGACCACACACTCCGGACCACGATGATGTTGCAAGCACAAGAAAGCGGAAGGACGAGCATGACGGCGGCTCCAACTTGAATGAGTACTCTAGCGAGCTAGAAGAGGGCGAGATGGTAATTTAATTGCTATATTCTCATTATGAATCATAAAAACTTTATAAGTACTGAACATGAGATGGAAAAAGATGAGCCCACAGAATTGCTTTTTTTGTTAGGTTAACATTTACACATTAATTTAAAGCTCAAGATTAGCTTTGAGCAAAAGAGAAAAGGTCCACACATACTTTTGTTGTTGCTAGTCCGAAAACTTTGTGTATGAAGACACTGGATGGATCTGGGATGTAAACGATTCTTGACGACTTGCTGACGTAAATCCAGGAGGAGCCGATGAATGCTGCTGTTGCTGTTGGTGGTGGTGAGGGGTGGAGCCGTTCATCTGACTAGTTGTTCCTGTTGAAGAATGGGTAAAGGGCTGGATATCGTAGATTGATTGTTGGGTCTGCGCCTGTGACTGCTGAAGCTGCGGCTGTTGTTGCATCTTTATGTAGGTCTCGTAGGTTGTGTTGATGGCATCTGGAGGCTGCTGTGGCTGTGGTGGAAAGAGCTGTAGTTGAGGCGGAAGCTGTTGCTGTTGCTGCTGTTGCAACATTGACTGCTGCGAAGATATCCCAACGCCGTAGTAATGACCAAAGGCAGGTATCTGTGAAGCGTCGACCAGACCATGCGTGTCCCTCATGGCAACAGTCGGAGGGACAACAAACCCAGCGGTGGGAGGGATTGGAGGCGGCGGCACAACCGCAGCAGCTGGCTGAGACGAGGCAGCATAGGTGAAGGAAGCGTAGTGTGGCTGGGGCATACGAGCGCCATTATACGATACCATTTGAGAGTAGGCCGAGGGCTGTGGAAAGTGCGCGTAGTGGTAGTAGGGGCTCGAAGTGGATGCAGAGCCGTTGACAATGGAGTCGGGGCTGCTTGTCGCTGCCAGGATCAGCGGTGGTCTTGTGCCGCGCATCAGCCGTAGATAGGGATCGCCACGGACGTGGACGCCATTGGGTCCAGTGACTTTGGTAGCTTGCAGGCCTTTTGGGCCACGAATCAGATCAAACTCAACATGCTCGCCCTCAGCGAGACTCTTGAATCCGCCTGCATTGTATATCACTGTATGATGGACAAAAACTACAATGTGCACATTATAACCCAGAAGCAAGAGAATAATGATATGTACTTTACTTGTTCGCATCGACAACATTTCGCCAGCACGATGGACAGCAAAAGCTGCTTTTGAATTCATAGAGTGCGGGACAAACGAGAGAATGAAAGGAGGAATTAGGGATACGAGGGACCATGGGGAGTTTTGGAATAGAGTGTGCCATTCAGAGCAGAAAATGCTTATTGAAAGCAGACAGACGGACAAGGGCAGCGCCAGTGTGCAAGCGATAGAAAAGGATGCAAACTGATCTCTATTTTTATTTTTAGAGTATCAGACATTGCAATGTTCGGGAATGAAATGAGAGTGAGGGTTGATAGAGGCGAAGATGATGTCGGTTTTCAAACCCAGGAACAAAAGCAAAAAAATATCCGAACATCTTGAAGCCAAAACTCAACTTACCTTCAGCATTGCCATCAATTGGCTCGTCAGGAATAACAAATCCATATCCCTTTTGGCTGTTGAAAAACTTTACACGCCCAGTCTTTGCGGCTGACATTCTATGAGAGGGACATGAAACAAGCGAAGGCAAGCGCAGCAACCACTTTTCGTCAGAACGCGGGTTATCAAAGCTGCCCGGTTCGGTAAGGAATAGCGAATGGTAGTTACGCAGGTCGGTGGTGAACGGCTGGTGGTTAAAGTCCATCATTGATGATTTGCAGTTAACAATATAGGTTATGCGTAAAGAAGAACGGCCGAGTATACCAAAACAAATGTTCAAAGAGAAATTTATACCACGGAGAATATATATGTAAAGGAAGACGAGATGCACAGCACCAAAAAAATTAGTAACCACAGCAAATAAAAGGCAAATATTCAACAGAAACAAACGTGAAAATAGAAAATAAAGCAAAACCAGCAAGAGAATAACGATAAAAAGCCTGAAGTGCCAACAACTTTTTTTGAAATAAAATAAAACAAAATGTTATTCTCCTGCTCAGGCGAGCTTATTGGCATTTACGAAGATTGGAGATGAAAGGGGAGAGACGATAATAGAAAAACGTGTACAGAGAAAACAACAAGCAACAATGTAAGGAATGCAATAAGAGAAGGAACAAGATGATAAAGAGGCAAGAAAACACCGCTGCTTCTGCTGCTACTTTCCTACAACAGACGTCGTGGAACTTTTGCTGGACGCAATAGGCGTTGAAGCATAAAAGAAAATGATAGGGACAAAGCGGATAGAGTTTGATTGCAGGTTACATGGGCATTTGGTGCGATGTAAAGTGAGGAAAAAGAAAGGACAGGTAATTCGAGCAACTGATATATGTTGCCCAGTTTACAGCCTGGTTACGCATAATAGAAATAATTAGCTTCTTCAACCTAATTAAAGATATAGAATGTGAATGGGAACCAAGGAGCAGCAGTCTTTTGGTATTCTGCAAAATAGCAAGCGCAAACAATTAGGAGCAAAATGTGCTGGTGATTTGTTGTTTTCTGGCCGCCACAGAATAGATGAAAGAAAGGTCGTCTTTTTGTTTGTTCTAATTGAAACAAGTCTGGCCAGGTAATTCATTCATTGAGGAAAGGCAGGTTCTTGTATCGTCCCATCTGTCTATTCATCCATTGTTCAGTGCGCTTTATTTGTCTCAACGCAAGGTTCCTTTTATTCTGCAGCACACGTCCTTCTGATACTGCTGCTGCTGCTGCTGGTGCTTTATCATCCTGGAAACTCAAAGCATGTCTTTTCAATAACAAAATAAAGGAACACAGTGAAGCAAACCGGAACGGAATATGAAGAAAATTTTGAAGCTCTGTTGCTAGATGTCACCTGGACTATTACATGCAGAGAAGCCACGGGGTGCAAGCAAGAACAAAAAGCGAAAGCGCAGGAAGCGAAGAAAACGCCATTCGTTTATGTTAAATTTCAACTAGAAAAATGAAAAGCTTTTCTCTTACCTGTGTATATACAAAAAAAGGTGTCTGGGAGAAAGTATGAAACGTAGGGACAGAAAGCTCAAATGCTTTTTTTGTATTTATAGTAACAAATGTAAACAAATACAGCAATATAAATACTGGTTGCGGTATTAACAAAATAAAAATAATAAAAATAATAAAAGATTGTTGATATGTGACCAACACCAATAAGACCAACAAGACAACAAAACAGGAGAAAGAGAGAAAGGAAAACTGCAAATGAATGGTGAATAGCGGTCAAATACGCATTTGTTCACGGCTTACTGAAGCAAAATAAAACATTGAACTGCCTAAAATACATGAAGAGAATATTCAATAGCAATAGATACACAATTTGTAAAACAGAAAGATGCTATGAACACAAAAAAGAAAAAAGAAAGAAAGAAAGAAAGAGGTGAAGTGAAGGCATAGCCTAACAGCAGCTTTCTTGTTACTTCACTCTCTTTTGCAGCAAATACCCCCGAAATCATCTCACATTGGAGAGATTACATTTAGTATTTGCTGTTCTTAAAAAAAAGATGCAAAGGACAAATGATGCAGGGAAAATACAATTCGCCTCATTACAAGCCCTTGCCTCTCTTTTCTGTCATGCACTAGGTGTGCGTTTGTACTGGCTGCGTTGTTTGCGTTGTTTGGGGGTTTGCTGATAAGACTGCTGTCCTTGCATATAAAATTGTTGCCGACAGATATAAAAAGTCTCTCTTTTCACCATAGAGTTGATGTTTACGCTGTTCGTTGCCAAGAAGCGATTGAAATAATGCTCTGCGTATTATTATTCTCTAGCACCTGTCCTGCTGACACATTTTTTGTTTCTGCTGGTTGTTTGTTCTTTTACCTTGTTTAATGTTTTATATATAAGAGCTTGGGCTGTTGGAATAGAATCACTCGCAACACCGCGTATAGATATAACATGTTCTACGTTTCTCCCCAATGCAATCGAGCATACCATTCATCTGCCTACCTGGCTAATTTCTATTTACATTTGCAAATGTGTCATATGTCTGCCTCATATATTGTAATCAATAGTTTTTAGGCGGCTAGGAACAAAGGCAAAATAGAATAAATATAAACAGCGGCAACGTATGCCAGACTCTCTTTATACATTTCACATATCCTTTTTGCACATAACAATTAATTGGAATCATATTATTGATCTCGTCCTTTCAATATTTTAAAATCGTCTGTGCGCTCAAATCCTCAGTTTTCTGGGCAGATTTAAAGTACCAAAAGAAAACAAAAAGCCTGGGTGACAAATCACCAACAATCACCCATTTTCTCTTGTTGCCGCAAAATGACGCTTGTGCTGTATTTTTCCAAATATAAAAACTCTATGAGGTACGCATAGAAAATAGCTCGCTTTTGCAATAGAGTTTGCGTTTGTAAAATACAGCCGTGGAAAGAAAGCCAGCCAACCATGCCAGGCACTTTGTACCAAAAATGCTCATGCTCACATCCAAAAAAGACAAACAAAAGGCGGTTTTTTCTTTACTCACCCCACATGCTGGTTTTCTTTTTCTTCTACTTTCTAGTTTTTTCCACGTTCTTTTTTATCTTCATTTGTACCTCCCTCCCTCTCTGTTGGAAGTCAGCTCGCTTTTGAAATCCTACAATCCTTGTGGAAAAGATGTGGTTTGGCAAGCCCTCCGGACGCTGGGGCAATGCAGCTCTTTCTTTTGGGCTTGGAATGCTAGGCTTGGCAAGCTGTGTCGATGGCTTCTACCTGCCTGGAATTTCGCCGCATGATTACAAGAGGGGCGAAAAAGTCGGCCTTTTGGTTAATTCGCTGACTCCATCGCTCAATTCGGAAAACAAGCTAGAGTCAGTGCTTTCCTACGGTTTCTATGACGAGCGCTTCCACTTTTGCAAGCCTGAGGGCGGGCCCAAGGCCGCACACGAGTCGCTAGGCAGTATCCTGTTTGGAGACAGGATCTATGGATCGCCCTTCAATCTGCATATGCTAAAGGACACATCCTGTGAGCTACTCTGCCAGCAGACCATTCCGGGGAAAGACGCGGCCTTTATCAACGACAAGATGATGAAAGGCTACAACTACAACTGGCTTATTGACGGTCTGCCCGCCGCAACAGTGAAGATGGACGACAGGACGCAGCAGGAGTTTTACTCGATTGGATTTGGGCTTGGCTCAGTGTCAGCACCCGGGCAGCTTATTCCTCATTTCAACAACCACTACGAAATCACAGTCCAGTACCACACGCTCGATACAATTCACCACCGCGTTGTAGGCGTCACTATTACACCAATGAGCAAGAACACCGTTATGCCCAAGGACTTTTCGCTAAAGCCGTCGTGCGACGTTGTTGAGCCAATGAACCTACACGAGGACAAAGATAACAGCGTTGTTTTCACATACTCGGTCAAGTGGGTCCGGTCCGACAAGTCGTGGGCCACGCGCTGGGACAACTACCTGAATGCCATGGATCCAAAGATCCACTGGTTTAGCCTAATAAACTCTGGAGTCATTGTCGTTTTCCTCAGCGTCATGCTTGCGCTGATTCTGATTCGTGCCCTACATAAGGACATTGCTCGGTATAACGCAGAGGACGCAGAGGACTTGCAGGAGGACTTTGGATGGAAGCTTGTGCACGGCGATGTGTTCCGCGCTCCACGCAGCTTTGAGTTCCTGTCTGTCATTATAGGCAGTGGCCACCAGCTGTTTTGGATGGTGCTTGCAACGCTGGTGATTGCAATACTTGGGTTCCTTTCGCCATCCAGCCGCGGATCCTTGGCCACCGCGATGCTTATTCTCTTTATTTTGTTTGGCTTTTCTGCAGGCTTTAACGCCGCTCACATGTACCACTCTTACGGTGGAAACTCGCTGAAGCGCATAGTCATAATGACGATACTGTTTGTTCCTGGAACGTGCTGGCTGATTCTAATGGTAATCAACATATTTCTGATGAGCGCACATTCGTCGGCAGCCGCTCCTGTTGGCACTCTTCTTGGCGTGATGCTGCTTTGGTTTGCTGTGTCGATTCCGCTGACAATAGCTGGTGCGTACTTTGGCTACCGCAAGAAGACGGTTGATCCGCCTGTTCGGGTGAACCAGATTCCGCGCCAGATTCCCGACCAGCCCTGGTACTTGCGTCCTGTTCCGTCTGCGTTGATGGGAGGAATCCTCACGTTTGGAGCCATCTTTATTGAGCTCTACTTTATTATGAACAGCATATGGTTCCACAAGGTGTACTATGTGTTTGGATTCCTTTTCTTTGTTTTCCTCATCCTTGTCATCACCACCGCAGAAGTCACTATTCTTCTCACTTACTTCCACCTATGCTCAGAAGACTACAACTGGCAGTGGCGCTCGATTTACACGGCTGGTGCGTCGGCGTTCTACGTTTTCCTGTACGGTGTCCTGTTTTATTTCACCCGACTTCGACTGGCGTCGTTTGCCTCGCTGGTCATTTATTTTGGCTGGATGTTCATTGCATGTCTTCTGCTCTTTATTTTAACTGGCACGATTGGGTTTGTTGCGAGTCATCATTTTGTTCGTCGCATATACGGCGCAATCAAGATCGACTAACCACTGACTCACTCGCTATTTCTAATGAAGAATTTAGTCCGTAAAAATAAATAAATAAATCAGCATTTGCAACAAACGCTGCGTAGTGAAATGTAACAAGAATACACTGATACTTCTTTTTGGTCAATCCACCATTGCGGTGATGTATAGATAATGTTATAACACTGTGTGCTGGTGCCTTTTATGGCTAAAGATCTACCCGAATAGTCTAATACAAAATACTTCAGTGGATATAAAAGAAACTCGTTCCAGTCTTGAGTTGAGATTCGGTCTACACAGCGTTCGAAAAAGTATTATTGTGTTTTCACTTTCCATTTGACTACTATACAACCACAGCTCAACGCCCGAGTGTGCTTTTCCAAGCCATGAAAGCGTCATTCCTTACTATTGTCGCAGTCGCCATAGTCGGCAGCATTGCACTCGCAGCAGCAGAACCAGTTCCTTTTGCCGAGCCTGCTCCATTTGCCGGGCCTGAGCCAAGAAGCAGGAGGCACGAATGTCAGAAGCGCTGTAGGCACTCGCGCAACCACAGAGAGTGCATGCGCAGATGCATGCACTAGAACAAGCAGCCGTGTAGCTATCGTCCCCACAAAGACACTTCTTTTTATAGCAATTGTTAATTTTGAATAGGATTTCAAGGAATGTCCAAAGTTTGTTGCAATGGCGCAAAGTCCTTATAAACATGGAGAAATTATTGGGGAAAAGGCGGTGCTTTTTGACAAATGGCAATACAGCACTGACGATGGCGTTGTCGGTGCCCCCGACGCACCCAGCCGATGACGATTTGCACCAAAAAAGTACAAAAACTACTAACTGAATGTGAAAGACAACAAGAAGAAACGCCATGAACAGAATGAAATGGGCTGAGGGATGCAGAAACCTGTCGTGTGGGAATCATTAGCGGATTCGAGCCATGCAAATTTTATGTGCATAGGTTTTTTTTCAGGTTTTATTATCTCTATCAAAAAATAACCCACACAGCCTGGCATTAAACGAACATCGGTTTACTTCTCTGTTCACTTTTATCTTCAGTTCTTGTTCTTGTTCTTGTTCTTATTCTTTCTTTCTTTTACTTTGCCTGTTGGTCTCCTTTTCCTGCAATCACTTCTCTTTATCGGTAGTAGCAGTGGCAGTGTTTGCAAGGCGGTGTAGTGTTCTTGGTAGTGCATTCGTCATTTCCATACAAGACTGAGATTCTGTGTTAGACGAATCGAGATTAGCGAGAAAAATGAGTGCCAAGATAGACAAGCGTAAGTGTTTGAAATGCACCTCGTAAAAGTGACGATAAGAATAGAACGGTCGAAAAGGGAGAAAGAATCGCTTGTCTCTGTCTAGTTATTTGCTTTATTAACTGATTATAAGGGCTTTTGGCTGCTTGATAACTCTTGTTGCTTGGATTCACTTGTCCTGGCCAGCAACAATGGATCAATGAATCAATGGAACCCCTTGTTATCTTTTTTTTTTGTTGCTTGTAGCGCTTCCATTCCACTTCCAGTTTGCGGCCGGCGCAATTGCTGGCGTGTCGGAGATTCTGTGCATGTATCCGCTTGATGTGGCCAAGACGCGATTGATGCTCCAGGTTGGCAAGGGCGGTGGCGACCAGTACACATCGATTTTTGACGTGTTTCGCAGGATCATCAAGGAGGAAGGGGCTTCGCGTCTGTACCGAGGAATCCTGCCGCCCATCATGGTTGAAGCGCCCAAGAGAGCCATCAAGTTTGCGTCCAACGACACGTATGCGCCAATGTATAAAAAACTCTTTAACAAGGCCGAGCTGACGCAGCCGCTGGCAATTCTAACGGGAGTCACTGCAGGCATTACGGAGGCGCTGATTGTGGCCACCCCTGAGCTTGTCAAGATCAGACTGCAGGCCAAGGAGAATGCCGGCAGGTACCTGGGCACGATGGACTGTGTGCGCAAGATCTATACGCAGGAGGGGCTCAAGGCCTTTGCCAATGGTCTGGAGGCCACGATATGGCGCCATGCTCTGTGGAACGGCGGCTACTTTGGGTCGATCTTTGGCATCAAGAAGCACATGCCCAAGGCAGAGACAAAGAAAGGCGAATTGCTCGTTAACTTTGTGGCTGGCGCCATTGGCGGCACCATTGGCACTACGCTGAACACGCCTCCGGACGTGGTGAAGACGAGGATCCAGAACCACAACCCGGCAAACGGACCGCCGAGATACACGACCTTCATTGGAGGTGCAAGGGCAATTATGCAGGAAGAAGGATTCCGCGCCCTATACAAGGGCTACCTTCCAAAGGTTCTGCGTCTTGGTCCAGGTGGAGGCATTCTTCTTGTGGTGTATGACACAGTCACAACATACATGCGGAACCACTTTATGTAGAGATTAAAAAGAGCTTTCTGTGGAGAAAATTGATATTTTTCACCATCCCTATTTTATTTATTTATTTATTTAAATAAAGAAATGGGAGAAGAAAAGATAGTAGTGTGGATAGCGGCCAAAACTCGGGTGGAAGCTTCCAAATGTTGATTTGGTTTATTCCATTATAGTGAAAGCAGTAGTCGAGAAGGGCAAATGTAGCACTACGCCCTGTCACCCGAAGCTGGATACAACACAACACGCGTGGGTGCGCCACAACTTTTGGCGTATAATAGAAGAGGTTATTCTAGAACATATTCCATGATAGCAAGAATAATGAGGTTAAAAACATGACTTTGTTGTAGAAGGTAGGCTTTTCTTTAATCGATCTCTTTAGAACACTCTTTTTTCTTTCGTTTGTTTGTTTGCCTTTTTTTTGCTGTTGCTATTGTTATGAGGCTCTCAATCATTTCCTATCTCTTGCACAAAAGTTCCCAAGAACATATTTGGAGCAACCACTTGTCAAATACAAGTCAAATGCACATGTTTGACGATGTGTCTTCTTTATTTGCCCGGAAGGTTTTTTTATTCACCGTTGTGTACGTTAATTGCAAATAAAAAAGAAGCCAAGACTGAGTGAAATTGCCATGACAATAATGGCAAGTAAATTGCAATGTCTGATAAAGAGGGACTGCCAAGTTGATGAACAATAAGCCAAGATGTTTCACTCATTCTAATGTGGTTAGCATGGCTGCGGGCCTTTTTTTATTTAAAAATAAAGCAAGGATGGAATTGGCAAATTGGCAAATATTTGGGTGCATCTTCTTTCAGGGGGTGGGCATAGACATACATCCCCAGACGTACGTAAACAATGCGTTTGGAGAGAAAAACACATAATGCAAGACATATGGACACAACATATTGCTCCATCCATGTTATTTTGGCCAGAAATGGAACGCCGCAACAATTGTGGACAACGGACAAGCAGAGAAACTGCTGTGCATCCAAGGAGTTATGATTTCCCGTGGTGACTCCATTTATTCGGAATGAAAAGGACATTTAGACAGATGGTGATATAGATACCGCTCTTCTGCAGGTGTCGTCGCCAGGACTAACTGTGGAATATATGTGGTTAGCAGCTATCCCCAAAAAAGCGAGCGCTTTTACATGTCAGCAATCCCAAACAATAATCATAAATAACGTTGTGGGCTCGCTCTGCTGCCTGCAAAACAAAGTACGCTTGATGCAGTAGATATGTAAAATTTGCAATTGCTTGCTGGCATTTCCATCTTTTCTCATTCTTTAGAGAAAAAAGATGAAACAAAACACACAGTCGAATCCCAACACCAGCACATGCACACACTCTCAGAAAGAACAAAATCATCGGTTAACTTACCCCTTGAATTTCCCTCGCCTTTTCCGACGAATAGGAATTTACCAATGTTTATTTGGTTGCATGTTTTCGGGGGGTTTACGATGTCTTTGTGCAGCGGAAAATGTGGAATATTTGCACACTAAAAGGCCTTTTTCGGCCGCGAAAAGCGCTTTCCATCCCCTCACCATCCACAGCTCCTGTGCTTGATGAGCGTTCTGGGCGGTGCGCTTTGTTTGCTTTTCCGTCCTTGCCTGGGCATCTCACAGCGGCTAGAGGAATTCGCAAGCAAAAAGGGGCGAGCGTATTAGGCGTGAATAGTGATGGGTGCAAAGACAACAGCTGATTCAATAGCCCCCTTGTTTGAGCTCTTGCATTCTGGCGTAGGGAGAATGCCCGAAGTGCATCGTCTGGTTGCGATGCGATCCATGTGGCTGCATCGGTGCTGTCCACCTCTCTCGGTGGCAGCACTGCAGACCGAACAAGAGATACGAGACAAAGAAGTCAGAGATGTCGAAAACCATCTTTCTTCGCTCCTCGTATTGATCTCATTTAGTAACATCTGCTATTTTCGTGCGTGGGGTTTATTTATTTATTTTTGCTTGTTCGCACATCAACTGGCATGGCCATCTGGTTGTTCTTGTGATGCCGTGTCTGCGTTTCTGGACATATCTGCCATCTGAAAGCCAAAAACCAAGCGCCCACAGCAAGAACCGGATAGCAAAAGAGCGTTATTTGTACCAGCATGGACAGATGGATGCCCTTCCAGAGCCGGCAACATACCCCCCACCCACTCCCCCTGCCAGACACCCACCCCCGTGGCTAGTACTGCCGCTTTCCCGCCCTACAGGTTTCTGGAAACAATGGATCTTGCAACAAGAGCCTCTTGCCCAGGCCTTGGCTGGCGCCCTATCTCCAAATAAAAAAGGGCAGGGCGTGTGCGATCATGATGAGATGTGCGGCGGCTCTAGGCGAAGAAGACACAGTCGCTGACACCTTCTCTGACCAATGCTGGGACACAAGCGGCGTGGGTGGGGCTAGCCCCTCCCCCTTTCCTTTTGCTGGTAAACTTTTATTTATTTATTTTCTGCTGGAAAAATGAAAAAAGCGAACCCCTTCTTTTTTCCTCGCCTTATAAATATCCCCGCAGGCGCTTTTGTCCTTCTCTGCTTTCAAAAAAGAGGGAAATCTTTCTTGCCTGTTCTTCTTTTCCAGCTTTATTATATTTTTTGTCGTCATAGCGCCTTTGCTCTGGCATTTCTTTTGTTTGTATTATCCCTCTCTTTTCTTTCTCTTCTTTTTATATTCTCTGACACCTTGTATATTTGCTTTCTTTCTCTCTTTCTCTTTCTTCTCACTCTGCCTGTATTCATTCCGCCGATTGAACCTGTATCCCGTCTGCTATAGCAGCTTACACAAACAACGGCTTGCTTCTTCCTGAGCCTAACGCTTGTATCCTCGGATCCACCAGGAAGGTAGGCACCATTCTTTTACCAGGGCATTCCGTCTGTGTGCTTGACTGTGTATCCGCCTGTTCTTTACACCGCCTAGACTAGACACGTTTCATACGTTATCTCTACTCCCCTATAATGTGCCCATCAGTTTCCTATGGAGACGCAGCCCTGCTCTATTTGTTCTGTGCTCCCTCTTCTCTTAAAAAGCAGGGACTAGTGAGAGATGGTTTTGGGGCTTGAATGGAAACCCCCCAGGAGCACAGTTGATCGCTGCTGTGGATACTACAGCTGCTCTCTTCCATCATTCTATGCAAGCGCTGTGTCTGTTTGCCTTTTGGGGCCTATGCATTGCTGCGTGTTCATTTGCAAAACGTATTGTTTCTCTCGGGCCTCACTGCTTGTTAAGCACGCTATATGCGATGTGGCTTTGGCCTTAGCATCAAAATAAAAACAGCCTCTTTCTCTTTGTGTATGGACATTTACCCATTGCTCCTCTTTCCACCGCATCTAGAGCTGCCATTTACTAGACTCTCGTTCTATTTGACTATCGGCACATGAAAACAAAGAGAGAATCGGTGCAAGCGAACCAACAGAGGGTGCACGCATTTCTTTATATACAATCGGGTTCCCCCAGTTCTCTCCCCCACATGCGATTAGCCGTCACACCAAAAGTCTCATTCCATGCTTTTGCTATCACATTCTTTCTTTACGGTTATTCCATTGCCCTCTCAATCCTGTTTTTATCATGTTGGTGATGCTCCAAAAGTACTCTGTTATTTGACCACTATCCTTCTTTCTCGTGCCCTCTAACAGTGTCGCTATGCCACATATGCTGCTGCTGTCTGCATGCAACTAGTGTCGCTCATTTTTTTCTGGACGTGGCAGTTGCTGTTGTCTATTGTCTATTGCTATTACTATGCTATTTGTCTAGCAAGGCTTGTGTCTAATCTCCCCCATTCATTCATTCATATCTTTATCTGCTTTCATTGGTAATAGGCCATTCCATGCGCATTTGTCCCAACACTGGATGGAAAAAAAGGTCTGTTCGCCCTCACGCCTAATCATATCGATCGGCTTGTAGCATATTAGAGGCAAATCACTTTTCCTCTTTTGGATACCACTGTTGATTCTGCACATTCATTCTTCTTGCTGGCCCCGCTCGATTGCCGCAAAAGCCTGCCAGTCAGACAAGCCAAGAAGAAGAAAAAATGGGCATTTTATCTGCGTCCCACAAAAAGTCTGACTCTGTTCATCACCAGAGTCACCACAGCCAGCATCATCATCATCTGGAGGACATGTTGCCGCACAACTTATTGCACCATCCAGCAGCCGACCACGACGCCCAGGATTCTCCGCACCATAGCAGCACGCAGTCATCCGCTGTCGCCTCTGCAAATGCGGAGCCTGACTCATCGGTCCCCCAAAAGCCGTTGCGCCACAACTCTCTAAGAGTCTACACTAACAACGCAAACCAATCCATGGCATCGTTCTCTCCGCAGCCATTGACTGCTGGCGCAGAGCCACCGTCCCCATACCACGACTCGCAGAACAATAGCCCTGGCAACCACTCCCCCATGTCTACTGCTGTTGCTACCGGTGCTCCAAAGCTCCCTACAAGCGGAAGCCCTGCGCCAAGCAACCCTATGTCAATCAAGCGCAACACGTCGTTTTCGCAGCGCCTGCACAGCTTCCTGCACAGGGATAAGCACCATAAACACACAGCGCTTGCGGGAACCCCCGTACAGACGCTGCGTAATGGAGGTGCGTCTGGCTACGAGACTCCAACCATTGCTTATCGCACGCCGACCACCCAGACGCACAGTGCGGATGTGTCGGAAGCTCATAGCGCTGCTGCTTCCACAGACAACTCGCCACCTGCAAGCCTGCCTTCTCACGAACTGCCAGCCAAATCTGCAAAGAATGCCCGGCCTGCTGCTGCTGCTGCTGCCGAGCCAACAGAATACCGGGCTCAGCGCAATTTTGAGCCAGTGAGTCAGGACACAGTTTTCGCGCTCAGCAACACTGGGTTGCGTTCCATACAAAGACACAACAGCCAAATCCAACAGTTTATGAGCAAGGATGTGTGCCATCCACAAGACCAAACTGTGCCACAAGCCACATCTGCTGGCGCCGAGCATCACCGGCAGCCAAGCACCGCCCACAACGCCAGCGTTGACGGAATAGCGCATGAGCTGCAACACACTAGCATTGAGCCTGCTTCTACTAATACGGTGTCTCGTGGTGCATCTGCCCATTCGGTGTCACGAGAACCTAGTCAGAATACTTTACACCACCATGGCCAGCCATCCAGCAGTGGCATCATCCACGACACAGCAGCGGCAACAGCAGCCTCGTCATCCAGCGCACACCCCTCGGCCATAAGCTCTGCCGCCCCTGCTGATGCTGGCCATGATGCTGCTCCAGGGGCCGATAAGAGCATGCAAGGGCAAAAGGCAAAGCAAAACGAGCGGCGTCGGCTCAGCGGTGAGTCAGGACTTGCGGGAGTAACCATGAGGTCGACGCGGCCATCGGCAGAGGACATTGCGGCAGTCAGAGAGCGGCTTGCTGCTGGCACAACTAGGGATCCAACACTGCAGTCATCGCATGGCGACGATACTGGCGATGAGGTCTGCGCGCATAAGGACAGATCTGACAAGGTATGTCCGTCAATGTCGCATAAGAAGCATGTACCAGTCTACTCCTCACACAAAGCATCGCTCAACCAGTTTGGCAAGCAGACAAAGGTCATAGGCAGAGGCACTGGCGGCACTGTGCGACTTCTTCAGAGCAACGATATTAGCATGCGTCCAGAAAGCCTGCGCAGTGGTCCGCCGTCGACGCAAAATGGCGATGGTGGCCATAACATATACATTCCAAGCCAGCACCGGTTGTTTGCAGTCAAAGAGTTCCGCAAGAAACGCCCAGACGAAACGCCACGCTCGTATATGAAGAAGGTTACGTCCGAGTTTTGCATTGGCTCCTCAGTTCACCAGGAGAATGTGATAGAGACTTTGGATCTTATCTTTGAGGGCGACCGCGTCTACGAGATCATGGAGTACTGTCCGTTTGACCTCTTTGCGTTTGTCGTAAAAGGCACCATGGATCTGGACGAGACGTTCTGCTGGTTCAAGCAGATATGCCAGGGCGTGCAATATCTCCACAGAATTGGCATTGCACACAGGGATCTCAAGCTTGAGAACTGTCTTGTGACCGACAAGGGCATTGTCAAGATCATAGACTTTGGCTGTGCGACAGTGTTTAAAACTCCGTTCCAGAAGGAGGCCAGCAAGGTTGTCGGGTTCTGCGGCTCCGATCCTTACATTGCTCCAGAGGTGGTGCAGTCACGCCGCCAGGTGCCGTATTTTGCACAAGTTGCTGACATTTGGTCGGTGGGCATCATGTACATGTGCATGACGCTGCTAAAGTTTCCGTGGCGGATAGCCGACACTGAGGCGGACCGCAATTATGGATCCTACATCCGGGACTGGCCGCGCGGCCGCGACAAGCTCTTTGTGCAGCTGCCCAAGCTTCGCCATGGCGGCCAAGAGATCATCCAGGGCATGGTGTATCCCGAGGTCAAGGGGCGGCTCACGATGGACCAGGTGGTGGATAGCGAGTGGATGAGGGAGATTGACGTCTGCCATCCGGGCCATCCTGCAAAAACACACGTGCACGATATGAAGTCTGATTAGATAGATGATTAGTGTAGTGTGTCTTGTTTGTGATTAAAAACATATAAGCAATTGCAGCTTTCTAATGAACCGGTACGAGTGTCTTTTGTCTTTGCGGAACATCCCAGCGATGACCATTACAGATCCCAGTAACCCATGCGAGTAATAAAAAGGATGGGGCTTAGTGTAAATGGACGAGAAGATGTTGGAGTTTTTCTGGGTTCTGTATTTGTGTCCATCCCCAATAGCACAACCTCTTTGGTCTTTTAAACGTCATTTTTTGTTTGTAAAAAGGTTATTTATTATCAATCGGGTATGTTGGGTCTATATTTAGAGCCCCAACTTTTTTGCCAATTGGAATCATACTAATAAACAAAAAGTTTATGAAAAGGAAACGCAGTGATGGCAGTTTGGACCACCTGCGTTGAAAGTGTGTTGTCAGAGAGACTGTAAAGCAACGTGTCGAAAAGAAGATAGGGTAATGGTCAACTTGTTCGTTTGCCTGACTCCGCCTGGTTCAAGCTGGAACGAGGAGGTGTCTTTGGTCTTTTAAACGTCATTTTTGTCTGTAAAACACTGTATTTGTTGACGCTATTCCGGTGAAAGCCAATCAGCATCCACTGACGAAATGTCAATAAAGAAAAGGTGCTTTCCCCAACTGCCCCAAGCTTGAAATGTTTGTTTGTTTGTTTTTTCTCTCATGAAGTGTGTGGTCAAGCAAAGAAGGCTCTGAACAGGCTCTACTTGTGGCTCAGAAAGTTACACGCCAATTGTCCGATTGTCTTTACGAGGGCTATATTTTGCTCAGTAATGCCTGCTTTACTTCTTTTTCTCTTTCACGCATCTATGTTTATCCTTCTTTACCCGCCTTTTATGTTTATGTTTATTTCCACTTTTATTTTTGCGCACTAAGAATATGGACACTACTAACGCAAAGTCATCTACATCCACACCTCCAGCATCCTTCACCATGTCTTCGCTGCCATCTATGCCTGCTCTAGGATCTGCTGCATCGCCAGCCTGTTCGAGCCAGCCAACAAATATTCCGCAGCCACCAGCACGAAAGCAACACCAGCAGCAGCGGCATCAGGAGCAGAAAGCGTTCAAGCAGATCCAGTCCAGACTGGGCGGCAGAACACTCACCAACCCTGCGTCCCGTGCGCTGGGAAAACAGGGCGTGCGCAAGCCAGTTACAGTAAAGGACGGGGCCACCCGGCTTCCGGCAAAGCCAAAGATGGCTCACCACATGTGTTTGGGTTTGGCTAGTCCAACAGACTCAATAATGTCGCCTGCCACACGCGGCGTCAAGAACCTGAGGCATAAGAAGATCTCTAGAGATTTGAGCCCTCAGGTCCTTGGCTCTCTTTTTGAAACTATGAAGCAGGATAACAAGCAAAGCATCGGTGACCACAAGTAGTTGGAAAAAGAGACTCTTTCACCCAATGGTTCCAAAAAAGACTGGCTTTGAAAGGAGAGTGAGTTTTTTATTCCTTGGTCATAGTTCATTCGATTTGTCACATCTCTTTTTTCTTCTTATTCTTGGGCGTTTGTTTTGTTTCTGAATAAAAAGTATATCCCACGTCTTGGCTTTATATTCTGCCCAAAAGAGCATATAGCCGTGATTGGCATTGAAATTCACGTATTTTTATTATTTTGTTCTGCTAAAAGCCCACCCGGATCACTAGCTATTCAGCAGTGCTGCGCTGATCAATATGCCTTGTCTGGTCTAGTAGCTCTGGAAATGTGGCAGCCGATACAACAGCGCCTTGCCCTTGTCGTTTCCAACAGCCATGAATCCCGAGTTTGGTGAGAAATCGATGCACTGCACAAGGCCAAGGTGGGATGATGCTGAGGGCCAGTTCGAAAAGACCGTTCCCGTGGGTAGATGAACCAGCTTGAGCTGGCTCTGAGACTTGTGCGAGAAGATGCCCAAGATCTCCGAGCTATGATTAAACCGAAGACCGCTGATCGTCGTTGTCAAATTGCTGATGGCCTTGAAGGGCTTGACATTGACAAAAGAAGAGTTGGAGTTTCCAGCAGAATCTGCCTGTGTCTTAATTGCGTTCACATCGTATATGTTGACCATCCCCGAGTTGTCACCGCTGGCATAGTAGCTGGTGTCAGAGCTGATCTCTAGTTGTGTCGCGCGGAACATGGTCTGATCGTGCCAGCGGCTTATGCACTGATTCTGCCGAAGATCCCATTGGTACACCTCGTTGTCTGTGCCGACGCTCCACAAGTAGTTCCCATCGGCCGTGAACGATACATCGCGCACAACTCCGTTCATCGGCAGCGTGCACGCAAGCTGCTTTGTGCGCGCAGATACAAGGTGGATCTGGCCGTCATTGCTCATCACCGCAAGTCGGTCTCCGTTGCTGCATCCGTGCATGTACTTTAAGCTGTTGAGCTTTGGGAGCCCTGGAATCCCACTGATACGAGTCACAGATCCCTTTTCGACATCCACCGAATAGTACCAGCGGCGTGACCCACTGACAACCACCTCTTGACCGCCGCGAATAAAATGCGCGCTGGATATCGGCAGATCTTTAAAGAAAATTGACTGGACCTTCTGATTGTCCTTTCCGTCAACTTCAAACAGACGCAGAGTTTTGTCCAGCCCAGCAGTCAGCATCACATTTGCTGTTGGATGGAACTGGACTGCAGAAACCGCCATCTGAGAAGGCGCCGCCTGGTTCCCGTTGCGCGTTCTGACGATGTCTAGAATCGATGGCGGCAATAAAGTACTTGTTTTTGACAGCAGCGATTTGCTTGACTTTAGCAGATCGTTGCCTGCGCGCGCTTCCTTTTTCTCCTCCGAGCCATCAGAGTCAGAGCCCCAGGCATCCTCAGCCTTCGATTCCTGCGCCCACTTTGGTACCGGATTGATCTTTTGGAATTGCTGACGAAGCCGTTCTTCGTATACGTCTCCGTGCACTATGTTTTCTCCCTCGACTTTACGAAGTTTTCGTGTACGGATGGCCCCCTTTAATGCGACCCTGGCATGCTGAGTATCCTCGTCTACCCATGCGGCTGCCTCTTCCTTGCTATCCGCCTCCTCTTCACTATTACTATCGGTTCCAGAAGACTCATTATCGTCACCTTTGTTATCTGCCTCGTCCGGGCGTTCAGTGTCCATAAAGAAAAGCGAGTCACCCCTACCATTGGCATCGCTCTCCTCGTCTGAGTCGCTACCATCATCGCTTTCTCCATTTTGTTCAGATACTTTGTCGAGGTCTTCCGTTTCTTTGGTTTTGCCGAATATTTCGCCTATTGCATCCTCGTTGTCGTCATCTATTCCAAATACAAGCCTCTCAAGATCGGTCTCGGCTTGACTTTTGGCCCGTTTGGCAGTATCTTCTGCGCCGTTGGCTGTCGTTGCCGATCGTTTATTCTTTGCTTGTGAAACAAACCCCATTTTTTACACAGGTTAAAAAAGAACTAAAAGACAAGTTCAAGAAAGAACGAAGGAAAGAGAGAAGAGTATCCTCTTTTCACGACTTGTTAACTTTCTCTTGCTTTGAATACAGGGGGAAAAGACATTAAAGAAGGAGAAAAAAAAGTTGATTGAAAATCACAATCACGGACAATTTGAACGATTAATCCAATATTGCAATCACGCTAATCCATGGTTGCATGAAATATTGTCATGTCAACCTAGTTACGTATAAATGTCGGTTACAAATGTAGTGCGTTTCTCAAATTTTAAAGTAGAGACAAACAGACTCAATCGATATAACATTGCATACGTACAAATGTAATGTGTTATCAAAAGTTATAATAATAAAAGTTAAACTAATCCCAAGAAAGCATTATGAATAAAGCTGAAAATGTAAAATTTGAGGATAATACAAGATTATTAGACCCAGAATAAGCATTGCTGGCTATTTTTAAACTATATTCAAAGAAATATTAGCACAAACAATGTATTACAACGCACATTAAATAAATAGCAAATAGATAGAGTAATACATTAAGAACAAGCCGCTTAAATTGGCTGATTTGGCTTGGATTCAGCAAACAAAGCATCTGTGGTCCAGAGGTATGATTGCCGCCTGCCACGCGGTAGACCCGGGTTCGATTCCCGGCGGATGCACTTTATTGCCTGAGTACGATCTCTTTTTTTTTTTTTTTCAATGTTCGGCTCTCCTTTTGTTACTTTTAACTTTCCGTGTTTACATTTTTTAATTACTCTTGTATAGTAACTAATTCACATGGCAGAAGCAATTGCGGGCAAGCGCATGTCTTTGGAGCCACCACCACTAAAGTACCAGCCGCCGTCGAATGCAAGCAAACCAGCGAGAGCGTACACGCTGGAGGTGATAAAACAGGGCAGCCTGGTGGGAACACACGAGTTTAAGGGGTCGGAATCCACATACTTTACATTTGGACGACTGCCAATATGCGACTTTCCCATGGACCATGCGTCTATTTCACGGTACCATGCGGTTCTGCAGTTTGTTGACGGTGGAGCGAAGGCCCAGCTAGTGGATCTGGGGAGCAGCCATGGATCGTACGTGAACAAGAGAAAGATGCAGCCAAACGTACCAGCACCATTGGATATTGGGGACCAGATCAGGTTTGGCATGAGCTCGCGTGTCTGGGTCTTTGGAAGCAGCGACCGGGCAAATGGCGATCTAGAGGGTAACGACGACGCAGAGGAAAGGACTGAGTGTGTACAGCGGAGGAGGAAGCCAAGCACCGGCAGATCGGATAGCAAGAATCCTGTCGAGTATTTGCGCTTGTTTCTTGAGGAGAACGAGCATTCGTACGAGCCAAATACCATCGCCACATCGCACAGCGTTTCCGAAAGCACCGACGACAATAATGAATCTGCAACACGCGTTTACCTGGTGCGGATATCGCTGCCATTCTCAGACGACCGTGGCAGCGTGCTTGAGGGTGTTGCAAAGGCAGCAAACAAGCGGGACGCTGAACGACTTGCGTGTTTGGATGCGCTGCAAAAGCTTGATAAACATGGGTACCTTCCTACAGACTCCTCTGGTGACAGAAAATCCTTAGCACAGATCCATGGCAAGAACAGCAGCAGCCATATTGGCGAAGACGACGAAGACGACGACGACTCTTATTACTACGACCATACGCTGCAACACAAGAGGCAGCGCACTGACAAGCAGGCATTTCAGGAGGAGGCGCCAGAGACGTATGCTAGTCTATCTGCCAAGCTGGCCCATGTTTCTGCCGATATGGCTCAAACGGAAAGGAGTCTCAATGAACTGCTGTCTGAGTCAGGAGCATCCGAGCCCAGCACTGGCCCTGCCGATGATGCCGACGAGCTCGACGCATACATGACCACGCTTGCTCGGAGCGAAAAGGAAGGCGACCGAAAGAGACTCACAGAGCGGCTGGATGTCCTGCGCAGAGAGAAGGAGAGGCTCGAGACGCTTGTCAGACTTGTTATGCCCGACGACCACGACGGTTTTGGCCAGCCACCACGCATCGTGCACCCGCAGAAGAGCGATGCGGATAAGAAGAATAATGGCTCAGCAAAGGATCCTAGCGTGGGTCTGCACCTCACCAGTGCGTCGGCACCCATGCGCCAGCCCAAGCACGAGCCAGAGCAGCACGGTCTGGAAAGGAAACACGCTGCTTCCAATTCCGATAGTGAGACCCACCCAGATACCACCGTGCCCAAGGACGAGAATGAGGAGGAGGAAGAGTCGTGGCAGCCGCCAGACAACCAGACCGGCGATGGCCGGACGTTTTTGAACGAAAAGTTCGGGTACTAGACAATAATGTCAACGATAATAACCTCTTCTTCATAACAGATATTGAGTGTTTGTCAATTGCTTTATTTGCCTTTTTAGTAAGAAAAACATATGCTCTGGCAAATGGGGGAGAAGAAGAGGAGGAAAGCGGAGGAACGGCTAATCGTTCTTTGCTGGGATCGAAAGAGCAGCAGCTGGGTTTCCAGCGTCTGCGCCAACAAAGTTCTCGTCGACATGAGCGGGGTTTGGATCGCTAGTGACAGTCTGTGCGCTGGAGGTGGTTGCAGACTTGATGGCTCCCTGGTTGAGCCTGGTTGCGTCAGAGTTGAGCTTGTCGTGGTCGATGCGGGGCGCTGGCTCGTTGAGCTTGTTCTCGTGCTCCAGCGGATCAAAGTGCTCTGCCTCTGGCGGGTCGTCGTGGTTGGCGGTGATGACCAGAGGAGCTCCGCCGATGTGTGGGCTGACGGTCTGGGTTGGCATAGGGATATCGAGATGGGTGATGCTGGGCTTGATGTCAAGATCCATGTAGCGCTTGCAGTCGTAGTTCCATGAGCCGAGCCACTTGCTGCGCTCGCAGCCCTGGCGTGTCCAGGCCGTACCATAGGCAAGATGGCTGTACTGGAAGTACATGCGGATGGTGATAAGCAGGAGCCCAAGCATCAGCACCTGGCGCACACGGCGACTCATGCGACGGGTGAACAGATCGAGGGTGCCAACAAGCGACAGGAGCGAAATCCACAGCGCCGGAAGATAGTGGTGCAGGAACAGCTGGCGTCCCATGAGGAAAAAGGGAACCCAGTGGAGCACCCAGCCAATAGACAGAAAGCCAACGCTCTCAAAGTACCGCTCCCGAATGCCCATCAGACGATCGTGCATCCCACGGCAGTCGCGCAAGAACAAAACAACCTGGAATCCTGCAAAGACAATAATCGCAACAAACGACAGCCACCACAGAATCGGCGTGCCCATCAGGTAGATGCCGTTGTTGCCGCGTCCCCAGTATGCTATTCCCCGGCGCAGCCAGGGCCAGGTGTGCGGACGACTCTCGTACGGATGGCTCTTGGTCAGCCCATTGTTGACGCGCCACATCACGGCGGTGGCCTCCATGACCTTTGCAATGAGTCCCGGGCGCTTGTACTCTGCCAAGGGTGCGCCGGCAGGGATCTTCTCGTTAACGTTGGTTTCGATGCGCCACAGGGTCTTGGGGAACTTTGCCGACTTCATGCAGGTCACCTCGACTTGCTCATGGCCCCACTTGGGGAGCTTTCTGCGGTTGGAGAACAGCGCGCAGTGCTGGTTGGTGTGGATCAGACGGAACTTTGAGTGGATGGACATTAGCTTCTTCTTGGACTCGGGGACGCTTGGGTCGCCCTCAAGGATCTGCACGCGCCAGTGGTCATTCGAGTCGCCCTTGAATCCCTCCCAGCCGTAGCCGGTAACCTCGTTCTGGTAGTCGTTCGTGGTCACTGGCGGCCGCTCGTTGTGCGAGTGCAGACGACGGTGCGTCTTCCAGTGAAGCAGGCGCACAATGTCGCCGTCCTTGATCTGCTCCAGCGCAACGGGGTCAGACGAGTTGGCATATCTCTCTTCGGCCGCCTCTGTGCGGGTAAGCACCCAGTAGTTGTTTTCGTCACGGAAGCCGTAGAGAGTCACTTGCTGCTGCTTTGAGCCTGTCTCATAGTTGCTCAAATGGGAATGCAAGTACCCGGCGTTGGTTGCGTCATGGCGGATGCGCACGCGCGAGCCGTAGTACACGTCGCGTGGCGTGTGGCCCAGATTGACGCCGTCAAGGGTGTTTTGGAACTCGGGGCTCATGAACGCATTGCCGTCTCCAGACTTGTGCAGAACCATAAAGTGGATCTGGAACCAAAACAGATACACCGTGACTGGAACCACGATAAGCGCAATGCTGCGTGCCAAAAAGTGTTTGACGTACTGTCTAGGCGTAATGCTCAGGTCACCCAGCTTCTCCCACAGGTCCTTGATGGTCCAGACTCCAATTGTGGCAACGAGGAAAAGCCCAACCCACTTGCAGCTAAGCGCATTGCCCATGTTGATGCCAGTCAGCAGCAGATATGCCCACCACCGGTTGCTGAACGGGCGGTGCGACTCGGTGAAGAACAACGACCAGAACATAACAGTCGCGCCCGTAAAGAATATCAGCGCAGAGTCCAGCAGAATAAGGCGTGACTGCGTAAGCAGTGCGTTCTCAAATACAACAAGCAGCGCCCCAAGCGCACAGGCATCCCCGGCATGGCCCAGCGCTGCAAGCGAAATGTACGTAATCGGGACCATAGCGAGACCAAGAAGTGCTGGCAGCAGACGCATGGCAACATAGGGCACGCCAGCAGAAATGTAGTCAAGTCCAATCTCCTTGAAGTTAAAGATGCCGTCGTACCCAGCTGCCTTGCCAACGGCCGCAAACATCATCTTTGCCAGCGGAGGATGGACGTCAAAGAAGTAGGTACCGTTGATGTACTTTCCAGCAAACTTGCCAAAGTGCACCTCGTCAAAGACCACGCTTGTTGGGTTGGAGAGTCTCCACAGACGCACGTAGGCCGCAAGGATAACAATTATCCCAAGCGTCATCCACTGGTTCTTGGTGATCCTGAGCCTTGGGCCTCTGTCGACGCCTCCAGGGCGCTGCGGCATGGCAGCGTGGGTCGAGTAGTCAAGGTCCTTCTTTTCGTAGCTGTAGCCCAGACTTGCGTCCGACATGGGCGGTGCGTTGTCATAAAAGCCATTATTATCGTGACCAGCAGAGGTGCTTGTGGAGCCAGGCGAAATTCCCGAGATTACCGTTGCGTCGTCATAAATCGCAGATGCCCCAGGCTGCTTCCTGTAGCGCATGTTCTCTAGGTGCGCCATTTCCGCTCAAAAGATTGCCACGCGGGCACTGCAAGCGAATCTAAAAAGGAAATACACGCACACAACTTGGCTCTCTAGAAGAGGGGTAGCAAAGGCCAAAGCGATTTGGCCAACTGCAAGAGATAAAAAAGAAGAGATGCCAAAAAAGTGCAACCGATAGACTACTAATTTAGAGACGGGCTAGCACAATGGTTGGAAATAAAAGGGAATGAAAAGTATGAGCGAGAAGTGCGGAGGGAAAAGGATTAAAGGAGAAAAAGGGAAAACAAAGCCATGTCTGCCAAGATCAAGAAGAATGTCCTTCACGTTTATTACAAAAAATGGCAAACCTAAAAATAAAAATAAAAAATAAAAAGCATTGCCAATAATAATGAAACGCACGAAAAGGCTTCCCTCAAAACAAAAACCCAAAAATTAACAACTAATATTGGCGAATGGCGAGCAAGCCTCCTCAAACTAGCGGTTTCTTAACGTTTACAATCGGCGGCTCTTCGTTGGAATCAGGGCTTGCAGCAAACATGACCGAGACAAAGTCCTCGCCATTGGAGTCGGCGGGCTCGTCGGCACTGTACTTCTTTGCGCTGTTTCGGTACTTTTCAAGCTTTTGCTGGTTCATGGCCCGCAGAACGGCCTCGGCAGCCCTTGCTTGCTGCTCGCGCGTAAGCTCAGTGTTCTGCTTGGACGCGGTCTTCTTGCTTGATCTGGCGCTACTGCCAGTGTTGCTGCTGCTGCTGCCGCCGCTTCCAAACAGCGGCAGGAATACCTGGTACAGCGTGCTTCCAAGAATCAACGCAAGGAGCACAAGGATGATCCTGCGGCTCTTCGACACCATCACTGGCGTGTTCTTCCCAAGTCCCTTCTTGCGCAGACGCTCGGCCTCGAGTCTTTGCTCGACCTTTGGATTCAGTGACTTTTTTACATTTCCGCGATTGTTGATGTTTTTCGCGTACTGCTCCGAACGCTGGCGGAGGTTGGCTGGCATAGGGGTGGTCGGCATGGTTGTAGGAAAAATGAGGAAGACGAAAAAGACGATAAACCTAGACAAGAGTTATGAGGGAAAAAATGTGAAAAATGGAAGATAAAAGATGAAATAATGCTGCTTGCTGAAGAGAAGAGCATGCAGCGCATCATTCTCTGTTCGCCAGCATTAATAGAGCATTGTTGAAGCCACCGCGTGATCAGATTTCGACAAACGCTCTCAGAGTGCTTGCAATTTGGCAGTGCATTTTCGGGATTTTCTTGCACTGAAACCAGCGTGGTATGCGCAATGAACCAAAAGAACAACGTGCTTGTCGACAGCACAATGGGTAAATGTCTGCGGATTCTACTCATTATTCTCCAGTTCCTTTCTTCTACAGCAAAAACTGCTGCCTTTTCTTTCTTTGTGCAAGTAAAATGGCAGAGTATCACAATTTGTGGAAAATGAAAACAAGGGGAAAATAAAGGTTAATATGGATCAAACATTTTTAAATTCTAAAATGGGCTCGCCAAACTCGGTAATCTCCTCAAAGTTTGGCCGCAGATCAAACGTCTTGCTGAGAGCGATCTTGAATATGCGCTGGACATTGATCGAGCGCAATGACGAGCAAAAGACAAGCGACGCCCTCATTGCCCGAGCAACTAGCCGCGCTCGTCTTGTAATAACCACCTGCTCTTCCTTGGATGTAAACTCCTCGTCTGCAAACTGATCGTATTTTGTGCCCACCAGGATCGGTGCAGCAGTGCTGTTGAATGCGCGCGCTTGCCGATACCACTGCTCAATAGAGTTTAGAGACCGCCGTTGCGTTAGATCAAAGAGAAACAGAATGACCGCCGACTCTGAACATACAAGCGGAAGCATGCTTAAGAACTCTCGCTCGCCACCAAGATCCCAGATACTGAACCGTACTCGTGTATTCCGCAGATGGACTGATTTCTCCAGATAGTTCACGCCCAATGTCTGGACAATGTTCGGATCGTACTCGCCAAATACGTATCGAACCATGAGTGTTGTTTTGCCTATCTGTGCGTCCCCAAGCATTCCGACCTTGAGCACGATCCTACAATCCCAGCCAGCAAGGCAGCCATGCAAAGACAAGCAAAAGTAGAAGCGGGGAAACGGGCCCAATCAACAGCACAATTAATCAACGGGCATGCTGCAGATAAAAAAGAAAAATAAGAAAGCAAGCATGCGTGGAAAGAAATGCAGAAACCAAAATAACGAGAAGAATTCTAGGGGTGGGGATTGTGTCAGCCATAAAGCGCATCATTACATGCGCCAGAGGAAAAAGAAGACAAGTTTGGCGGACACACATGCATCATGCCTTGTGTGTATGGCTTGTCTGTCCTACTGTGAAGCCTGGTAATTGGGTTGGTTATGCTGGCGGTAGAAATAATATGTCTTTATCCACCGCCATTCCCCCATCATTCCCATCCTGCCCTTTTGCTCCATCCAATTCGTTTACATTCTTGCGAGAAGCGGCGCCCAACAAAAAATGAACATACTTTGACAATAAAGGCATGTGTAAGTTGAGCATGTGCTTCCACTTTAAAGGGTAGCCTATGCCAACGGTTGCAATCGTGCATAAGAGCACTATACACTTA
Organism: Coemansia sp. RSA 1200; assembly: GCA_027578915.1. Lineage (NCBI taxonomy): Eukaryota > Fungi > Kickxellomycota > Kickxellomycetes > Kickxellales > Kickxellaceae > Coemansia > Coemansia sp. RSA 1200. Next base: position 160,486 of record JANBTT010000002.1, read on the forward strand.
CTCATCCTCGGCTGCAGAGTCGTCGTCTTCGCGCTTGTGTTGTCCAGAAGACATTTGCAAGTGGAAAATGGTGTTGGCTATTTATCGCGGGTACTTTTTTTGCAGCTGTGCTAGGGAAAAAGAGAGGAGAGAGGAGAAAATATAACACAGCAAGAGACGGAGAAGAGAAAAATGGATGACGTAGTGGATGCCTGCTCTCAGTACCAACAGACTGGTGTCAGAGCAATGAATGGAAGACAAAGAGAAAGAAAAAAGAATTCTACAAGTTCCAACAGAAGCCCACACCCTAATGCCGATTCCACTAGTACTCGCGTCTGTTGCCGTGTAAACAAAAAAGTAAAGAGAAATACAAACGATAGATAGAGAGAAGAAAATAGAGATCTGGCAAAGAAATAAAGAAAGAAAGAAAGAAAGGCCAAGAATGCGGTTTCTAAAGGCCCCCTTTTTGGTAAGCAAGCTGGTCAAGAAAAAGAAATAAACAGTCAAGCCAACACACAAGAAAGAAAGAAAAAGTCAACAATCATATATCAATAACAGCACAGCATATATACGCCCCTCAGAGAGCAGAGTTGGCAGCCTTTTTTCCCTTCCTTTTCAGAGAGTAGTGGTGTGGGTACCATACAACTGTCTCTTCGCTCTTGCTGCTTGTCTTTTGTGTCTCTAATTGCTGCTCTGTCTCTGCTGGGTCTACAAGCCAGATAGATGCTGTGTGTTTATCCGATTATTCTCTCGATTTTTGGCGCAAAAGGTTGATTTATGATTCTGGCAGCGGCTGCAGTATGTGTGTATTAAGGATTGGGCGGGTGCGTCTGAGCGGCTAGCTTTGTTGCTGCTGGCGATAATAGTACCAGTAACAAGTCCTTTTTCTGTGAACACAAATATACTACAGTATTTTGCAAAATAATTGAGACTTGAATTAAACAAATTTTGCAGTAGTCAGCATGGTAGGTTTGCGTCGGGAAAGCGGCACGTTTGCGTTATGGGTATGGGCGTCATTTGCACATGGGTGACAGTGGGCATTGGCGGAGTGATTGGCGCTGGCATTTGCGCTGCAGACAGATAAGCTGTCACGCTTGTATTTGCGGCACACGTTTTAGCTGTGTTTACAGCTTGTGATAACATCTACGTTGTCACGTGATTTTAGCGAAGATTAAATCATGGGAATTTAGCTGATTACAGCTGGTCCAGTAACAGGGCAGTTAAATACCCTGACAGAGACATCGCAAGTTATTACTTTCTTTCTTTTCCTTAGTTTAATTTAGTTTTATTCTTATTTATAAACAGAGAAATATCATACTCTAAGTTTCCCCTCCTCCTCCTCAGTCTAGTTCTTTACACGCTTCGTATATTGGTTTTATTTTACCTTTTCCACGGCAATGGAGGCCGAGGAGAAGAAGAGCGATACGACGGTCCTCAAAATGTCTATCTAGTTAGTGGGCTGGAAGGAGGATTATCTCCCAGCGGTTCGCAAGCTGGTTGGAGTCACGCACAACTTTACCACGCACACGTACCAATTCGCAAGGTGGATCTTTATACACGAGCTGTGTGAAGATCCTAGTTTTAACCCAACTGATCTGTTCGGAACAAACTTCTTTTCGGCCATCTTCAATGCCTTCGCAAGGCGCAAATATGTAAAGAAAGCCGAGAACAAACTGTGGACGACGACGAGGAATGACACTCTCATTGACAAGTACGCCGCGTCATATATGGAGGCGGCAGGCATCGAGCAGAGAGATTACGGTGCGATGACCCAGGTCGCAGGTTACGTGAACAGCCAGATCGAGAGGGATTATCTCGTCAATATCAATCTTCGATTTGGCGAGTGTCTGAGGCGCGCAATCAACGCATTGCTGGATGTCAAGGGGCGAGAGGCAGCGCTGAAGGAGAGCATGAAAGGCGCGAGCAGAGCGGACATTCGCAAGGCGTGCTCCGAGCAGATCTGGATGCCAGCCAGGCAGATCAAAGAGTCTCTGCGCTCTAGGCATCCTGATCGAGGAAAGCCCAGTCCCGAGGCACGGGAGGTGTTTGACAAGCTGGCGCCAATCTGGGCGTCATATGCCGATGCCAGCAAGGGCAAGGCTGGCAAGGCCAAAAAGGATGCATTTGCCAAGGAAGACATATACTACGACGCCAAGGCCAATCCGCGCAGACATATCAAGGCCTTCTACCTTATTTGCCAGCTGCTGGAGGAGAAAGGCGCAAAGTCCATGCAGTGCTTCCCGCTGCGCACATCGTGGATATACAGCCATATGCATGTGGATGCTATGATCCTCCGGCAGCAAGTGATCAAGAATGGTCCTTCTGATTGCCCTGATCCATGGGGCGAGGTGGTGGACCTTACGGCGCGCCCATTCAAGAGCCGCAGTGAGCATTCGTTTACGTACTCTGTGGATACAGATGGGGTCGCAATTTCTTTATTATTTAAGACAAACAAAGCGAAGACCCGCGGCTGCAAGAAGGGAGCAAAGGGTGGTGGCAATGCAGCCAACTCTGGCGACGGTGGCGATGCAGCCAATTCTGGCAATGGTGGAGATGGTACAGTGACGAGCAACAGCAAGTCTAAGACTAAAAAGGCAAAGAAGCCTACATCGTGTACTGATCCTTCGAAGGAATCTCCACAGATCGACGAGATCCCTCGCGAGGAGCTGCTGGCGACAAGCGGCAACAGTGTCGTCATGGATCCAGGGCGCCGCGACCTGCATACCTACCTTCACGAAGAGAGCATGCCAGAAAAGCCAAGGAGATTTCGCTATACGACCAACCAGCGTGCCAAGGAGACACGAATGAGAAAGTTTGCTCATATCTGTGACAAGGTCAAGCGTGCTGTCGAGGATAATGCTGTTCAGAAGGCCGATAATATGCTCCAGAAGGCGTGCCGTAGCACCCTTGATCCGGCCAAGTTTGAGGAGTACATTCGCATACGCGCAGAGGTGTGGCCAGTGCTGGAGCACTTCTACAACAAGACGACAACAACACATGCCGACTCTACACACCAGGTGCATGCCAAGTACATACCTACCAATCTGGAGTGGTCGAAGCGTAAGAAGAGGAAGATGGCGCCATATGCCGACAGGACAGCGCAGAGCCATCCACTGCACCGCAAGCTTCGTCTGTCCGCGTACTGGAACCAGCAGGAGGCCGATGCCCGACTGGCGCGCAACCTGCGGCGCAAGTTCGGCAAGGATCCCATGCTGATCTTTGGCAACTGGTCTGCCGGCATGGTGCGCTATCATGAGCCGATCCGCGGCAAAGGGTGGCGAACGATTCTGAAGCGTCTCGGGTTCCGGGTTTATCTAATCGACGAATTCCGGACGTCGAGCATCTTCCCTGTCTGCAATAGCGGTCTGGAGAAGTTTCACTGGGTGCGCAATCCGCGACCATGGCAGTGCAAGAAAACTCCGAGTGTGATGTGCCACGGGCTTCTACGTTGTAAAAACGAGACCTGCCTGAAGTCAGTGGCCAAATACGAGGAGTTGAATCGCAGACGGCTGTGGAATCGCGATACAGCGGCGGTGCTGAACATGCTACACATTCTGTTCAGTCTCCGCAAGAACAAGTGCATTCCGGAGCGCTTCCAGCGCTCAACGCCAAAGGCCAAGTGCAAGAGCAAGACAACGATGACCACGAAGCGACTGGCCAAGCGTCCGAAGCCCAGCGACGACGACCAGCCGCTGATCAAGCTGCTGAAGCTCTCACCACTCTGCAATTCGAATTCGACTTCTTAACTCTCCGACCAGGCTATTGCAGAGGAGTAATAATCTCCTCGTTGGTCAAGATGCGCATGCAACATGTGTTGTGTGTGCAAGATGCTTAGGCGGACCTCGGTTTGTCGTAAGGAAGGAAGGTAAGTGATCTGAATTGTGTGCCGAGTAGTAGAGAAGTGGAGAAGAGATGCCTGCCTGCCTGCTGCAAATGCAATACTCATACGCAATATGCCTTCTGCTTGTTCTCTGCCTTTCATTGCCAACGCCAACTGCCGCCCATGTGCAAACGACGCCAATACCCACAACGCAAACGTGCCGCTTCCCCGACGCAAACCTGCCATGCCGACTGCTGCAAAATACAGTATTCAAGTCTCAATTCTTTTGCATAATACAGTATGTAGCAATCCCGCTCGCGTGGCTGCAATTGTTGTCAGCCTCAAAAACCAAACATTTCGTCATCGTCTCTTCTGTAAATAAAAATATGTCAATTCTCTATTTTCTCACAACCACAGCACAATGCGAATCAAGCAAGATCCACTTGATAATGTCTTTTGTGAGGATCCATCGATGAAAAAGAAAAAAACCCAAAGATCCTAAATATGTAAGAAAAACTGCCTCACTCTCCTGTGTCTATATCTACGTAGCCACAGCAGCACTTGCCGTTGTGGTTTCAACCTGCTCTCCCTCCTTGGGCGTTGACATGGCGCTTGCCGGATTGGTACGCATACGCTTGCTGTTCGGCTCGGGTGTATCAGCCCGCGAATCCGCAGCGCTGCCACTCGCGCTATTATGATCTCTCTTTGCGTTGGCTGCAGATGAGCGGGGCTTGCGTTTCTCGCGCTGGGCTCCAGCTCCTCCTCCGCGCTTGCCGCCTCTACCTGAGCCACGCAGTCGCTGCTGGCGTTGCTGGCGCTGCTGCTTCTCCCGCTCTATTATCTGATCTTGTATCGCTGCGTCAAACATGGAATCAAGTTTTCCTGGAAGAGCACGTTGGCTGGCAGCACCCACTCCCTCACCGTGTGTAAACAGAAGTGCATCTGGGTTAGGAGGAGGCAGCAAGACCACCTTATCCCAAACATCCAGATTCTCGCTCTCCTCGTCAGTGCTGCTGTTCCTAAGCCCATCAAGAAGCTCGATATCCAGCATGCCTGGGTAGCCGCCACCGCCGTATATATGGTTGGATGTCGTCTGAGCACGGCGTGCCATCAGCAGACGCTCATTGCGCGAGGTGCTCTCGTCGTCGGTCGTTTCGCCAAGAAGCAGCGACACAATCTCCTTCGAGCTAGGCTCAAAGTTCGACGAGAAGCCTCCTGGAATCGGCTCGCCCTGCTCGTTTGTGCCCTCGGCTTCTCCATGACCAGCTGCTCCGGCATTTGCACCATCGCCACCAGAAATAACAATTCTATGTATCTCGTCCTTCTGTCTAGCGCGCTGCAGAATCCGCTCTTCAACTGTGCCGCGCGTTATCAGCCGATAGACAACGACTTGCTTGGTCTGACCCAGTCTGTGGGCACGGTCCATTGCCTGGCTGTCGACAGTAGGGTTCCAGTCACTCTCGAAAAATATGACTGTGTCAGCGGCGGTCAGATTAATACCCAGTCCACCAGCTCGCGTGCTGAGCAAGAAAATAAATATGTCGTCCCTGGTCTGCCAATCCATCACCATGTCGCGACGATCAGAGATCTTCGAAGAGCCATCCAGCCGCAGGTACGTATGCTTGCGGTACGCGAGGTACTCTTCAAACAGGTCAATCATCTTTGTCATCTGGAAGTATAGCAGTACACGATGCCCTTCCTGCTTCAATTGAGTCAACAGTTTATCGAGAACAGACATCTTGCCAGAGTATCTGATAAGCTTGTCCATCGACGGCATCCAGATATCGGTCAGTCCTTGAGATCTAAATGGCCGCGTCCAGTCGTCTAGGCCCTTGCGGCCACAAGTAATCCGCTTCGCCAATGGGTTCCGCAGCATAAAGTCCTCATACTCCCAAGTCGCCGACCTATCGCTGATAATAAGATCAGTAGGCGGCGATACAGCCGACGGTTTGTATGCAGGCGCAACTAGACTCATATACGAGGTGCTAAACTCCTTTTGCGTGATGGTGGCAAGACCGCTGAGATTGGGCGAGACGCTCAGGTTCTCTGAGGCAAATATGTTTGAAAGGGCATGCAGCACGCCTCCAGGCTCGACATTACGCAATGTGGAAGATGTTTTGTCGGAATCGTACTCTGGCTGAAGCATAAGATTGTACTGGCTCCGTGCTGCTGAGCGCACCTCCTCTTCGCTCAGGTCGTCCAAAATCCTATTCAGCGGACTAGTGAACGCTCGCACTGCTTGCGAGATTGATGGCGCACAAAGACGCAGTAGTCCAAACAGGCAACCGTCAGTGCAGTCTTCAGAAATGTGTTGCGGCGTCCACAAGCTCAGCTTATTTAACAGACTCTGGCGCGGAGTCTGCATATTTGGCACAGCAAGCGAGTCGCGGTATAACAGCTTTGGCAAAGGAAGCGAGACAATGCTACGGGATGCATAGGAACAGGAGAGATCTTCGCCCTCTCGCAAGAGAGATCCGGTTGTGGGGAAAGCGCCAAACATGAACGGACTCTCAACCTCTGCTCGCTCAAACAGCTCCGGATGGCTGCATACTTTGCGGAATTGCATTACAAGGTTCATCAGACTCTCGTCCGAGTCATCCTTGCTGCCATGGCCGGAACCGCTCTGCAGTCGCTCCAGAAGCTCTGGAATCGATATCTTGCTCATCAAGCCACGGTACATGTCCTTTTGTCTTTTGGTCAACTCGCAAGGAACCAGATGCTCAATCTTCTCGCCTAGCTCGTGCTGGACGTGGCGCTTGTTTCTTCTCAACATAAATGGTTTGAGGATCATGTGCAAGCGATGTAGCTGATGTTGGTTGAGATCGGTGCGGTTCTCGGCATGTGACTCAATATCGCGCGAAAACCATTCGCTAAATTCCTCGTGCGAGTCAAACAGCGTAGGCATGATAAAGTGCAGCAGGGCCCACAGCTCCTGCATACTGTTCTGGATCGGTGTACCAGTCAGCAAAAGCCTGTTGCGGCAATGGAAGCCAAGTAGCGTTTTCCAGCGCGCAGACGAAGAGCTTTTGATGGCTTGCGCCTCATCGAGCACCATGTACTGCCACTTGACTCTGTTCAGATATAGCTCATCCGACACAACAAGCTGGTAGGACGTGACTAGAACATGGAATGCAGAGTCCTTTCGCGAAAGACTTGTTGGATTCCAAAGCGACTTGCGCAGGACTTTGCGGTCCTTCTGAGAGCCCCAATACGGAAGTATCTTGAATTCTGGAACAAACCGCGCAAGCTCTTGCTGCCAATTGTGCAGAGTTGACGCGGGTGCCACAACCATAAAAGGTCCCCAAATATTATGGGTCTCCGCAAGATAGGCTAGCAACGAAATGGACTGCACGGTCTTTCCAAGTCCCATCTCGTCTGCAAGAATGCCGTTAATGCCCTGTTCATACAGATTTGCAAGCCAGTTCAGACCCTTCAGCTGATATTCCTTTAGCTGACACATCAGCATACGAGGCTGAGGAATCTCCGTACCGGAAATCAGCTCCGGCTCCTGCAAGTCCATTGTGTCAAGCACATCCGCAACATTTGCGTCCTGAGAGCCGTCAAGGTCCTGCTTGCCTCCCTTGCGATTTGCAGGAATTCCAGCTTTCTCTTTGCGTCGGGCGTCATCGAACTCGCGAGTCTGTGCTTGCTGCTGGGCCAATGCGTTCTGCGCGCTTTTTCGCGCATGTGCTGCGAGCGACGCATCATCTTCCTCGTCAAAGTCAATCGAGCCAAACTTTTTGGCTGCCCCGGAAGTGTCGGCACCGGTCGCGGCTTTTAGTTTCTCATCGTCGGCAGCGTTTGCTCCATCGCCAATCTTGTCACCAATAAAATGGCTGTACAGTTCGGTCTGGGTAATAAGAAAATTGAGTTTGCGTGCCTGTCTTCGAGCCTCACGCGCTTCCTCCTCCTGTTTCTGACGCTCGGCAGCCTCCTTTTCGGCCTTTTTACGCAACTCACGCTCCTCTTTCTCGTAGCGTTTCCAGAACATCAGCATCTCCCGCATACCCCGTCGCGCACGCATAACAAGCTCCTTTGGCGGACGCTGCACAATAATAGGCTGGTACGGATTAAGCTGGCTTGCACGCGTTGGCCCAGGGCCGTACACGCGACGAACCTCGCGCTGGCAGAGTTGGGTTACTCTACGCATGTTTGCGTTGCGCACCTGGATGTTTGCTTGCAAATGGCGGAATGCACGTGGTACTTGCTCAACAGCAAGACGACTCCAGAGCGCGTTCCTGGAGCTGGCCTCCCGAACCTCCACACCCTCGGGATAGTCCAGCGGCATGCCATCATAGACAGGGCGGACAGCAATCTCGCTAATATCAGATCCAGGCGTCCCATCACGCCCATAGCCAAGATGGTAGCCGTTTGGAGATATAGGAACCGATGGAGTAAAGTAGCCCATAGGAGGCGGCTGCAGCTGGCCGTTGGGCATTGAAAGCGGCGAGTCATCCAGACCACCCAGGTATCCGTTTCTGTGACGGTAACCGCGCACATACGGCCCGACACCACCGTTAGCTGCGGGCGCTCGTACCTGCTCATCGCCAGAGTCATATCCTTCTTCATAATACCGATGGCTGTCAGGCATAAGCTCGTTATCGTACTCTCCACTGCCGTTTCTGCCAACGTTATCAAAGTAACCACGCAAGTATGGACCGTAGCGATGAACAATGTGCTCGTGCATGCGCTGTGACTTGCGCTTGGCGTGCTCTTCGTACTTTGCAATTGCGCGCTCTGTGCGTTGCTGTACGTGGTGAATATAGGCTTGCACGTGCTCGTCCACGGTGTAATCGTCGGCAAGCAGACTACGTGAGTTGGGATCGTCGAAAATCCTCGAGTTGGGAACAGCCACCTCTTGGTCTCCTGGCGAGCTTCCGGAATATGTATGCGAGCCAAGACCTGCTGTGCTCTGCTCAAGTGGGGCGTCATCGTCATTGATGGCCCCAGCTTCATCGTCATCGTCGTAGACAAACTCGCGAGAAAGTTCAACCTTTTTCGAACTGCGCGTCTTGCGTGGCCTTCTGCGCCTACCAGCGCCCTCCTGAGCACTGTTGTTCCTGGTCTCGGTATCGGTTCTATTCGCAGTGTTGTCGTCAGTACCCACATCAGACGCCGTCTCGTTTGCCGCCGCAGCTGCAATTGCTGCTCTTGCTGCGTTGGCGCTGCGTCTGCCACGGGCTTTTTGTGTCTGCTTGAGTCGCTTGTTTGGAGGCTGTGGTGAGTTTCCAGAGACGTTGCTGACCAAGTCCGTGCGGGTAACCAGTGGACGGCTTTCGTCGTCGCTATTACCTGCTGCAGGTCTGCTTGTGCTGCCACGAAGCTGGGCAGCCTGCGACTCGGTATCGGAAATGATTATCGCTTCCTGCCTAGCCGTCCCAGACCGATCGTCCCAACGTCCCTGGTTTCTTACAAGCGGAGCGTCTGGAGAAAATCCCGTATCCCGAGGCGGCATGGCCTGCGACTGGGGGTTTGGTGTGGCCAGCGGAGGTTCTGATGGATGGTAAATTGGCGGCATCCGCATGTCATAGACCTCTTTGGCGCTTGTCCGTTTCATGGCTGGCTGGTCGTTGTAGCCATAGCGACCTCCACCGTCAACCATATTGCCAGGCATTTGTGCAGCAGAGGCGTTCGCATTGCCACCAACCAATTGTGAGATCGCCATTGCTCGTTGTGGTGATTCATCGTAAGGCCCTGGATAGGCGACATGTTGGTAGCCATGGCGGTAGTCGTCGGCCGTCCTGACATAGGAGTATTCGTATCCGTCTTGTCTGTTGTAGTGTTCATATTTGCGACGGTCGTCGTACCCAGCAACAGGAGTGCGGGTATCACGGGGCGACGTGGAAGCAGGCGGTTCAGACAATAGAGACGTAATACCCATCCCCGAGGACTGGCGCCGTACATCTCCTTCTTCTGGGTATGCTGCCCGCTCGTTGGCAGCCTATACATAAAAAAGAGAAAGACAAGAGAAAAAACACAAAAGCAAATACAAGATACAGTTAGAGGTCATATTTTCGCTTTGGTGTTAACAGACCATACATGATAGTGGGTTGAATGTCACAAGCAAACCAAACTTACATGAGGATCCGTCGAATATCGTGAGGTAGGGGCATATGCTGAGGTCTCTCGCTGGTACATTCGCGACGATTGGCCGTAAGCATTAAACTGATGGTCAACTTCGGCAGAATATGCGGCTGGGACTGGCGAGTCTTTGTAAGGAGAGTAGGCTGGCTGACCAGAAGTGCTGTATCTATACGACTGATGTGCAGGGAACTCGCCAATGGGTGGGTTCATTGCGTAATCATGCTCATTAACCTGTCTCGCCTGCTCATATGTACCGGATTCGCGTGGCACACCCTCCCGACGGTACTCATAACGAGCGCGGTCATCGTAGTAGGCTGCTGTCGCTGGTTGCTGACGCTGAGAAGCATTGCCACGCTCTACAACAGGCTCAACGCCGGGTGGCGGCTCCTGGCCATATTGCTGAGCAGTATCATAGTCGTAGCGTTGCGCGTAGTACTCGTCAGATGCGTGCCTATAGTGCGAGTCATACGTGTATGGCTGCTGCGCGTGTTGGTGGCCATCGTCTCCTGCGTATGCTGCAGGATCACGAGCGTCGTGCGTATCGTGTCCACGCCGGCGCTGCTCATACTCATAGTCGTACTCGTACATGGGTGCTCTCTGATGTTGGTAATGATACTGTTGGTCATGGCCATGTGTCGCACTGTCGCGGTATCCGTATTCAGGCCTTCCATACGCATCGCGATATCCAGAATATTCAGAATAACCCGACACTTGTGCACGGTCGTCGTAACGCGGACGCGCATGCGTCTGCGAGTGCCTTTGCGACTGGGCTTCAGAATACGCGTATTGATCGTAGACTGACGTGGGATAGTCGTCTACGCCATCTCTTGCACTCTGGCGAGAATATCCGTAGATTGGATCGTATTGGGAGTATTCGTTGTGCTGGGGCTGAGTATACTGTCGTTGATGCGAAGACGGGCTTTGGTACGGAGCATTTTGCCGGTATGCGTTGTCTGGGCTCTGGTATGAAGCAGGGTGTTGTTGTTGTTGCTGCTGCTGCTGCTGAGTATAACCGCTTTCCTTTTCCCGAGCGGTACTTCCGTCAGCACCGGTCTTGCTGCTGTGAGGAGATAGCAGGTTGTTTAAGTTGTGACGACTGTTTGGAGACTGGTCGTACGACATTTTAGGACCGAGTCAACAGCGTTTTTTGAATAATTAAATTAGACCTCGCCTAATATTCGCAAATTATTTTTCAAAGAAAGAGTGAATTTCAAAATTAAATTGAATGTCGAAAATAAAGAGACAGGGGGAGGAACGCGTACTTTTGAAAAAGACAGGTATTACAAGCGAAAAAAAAAAGCTGTCGTAGAAAGGAGACAAATTCCAAACTGAAAAAAGGGAATAAGGGTAAAGTCAAGCTTGAAATAAAAACTACTATTAAGAAACCAAGCCAACAGAAAAGAAAAGGTTTGAGCAATATCTAGAAATATATAAATAGAAAAGCAAGAAAATATTGCATAACGCGATGAAGTGAAAGAAAGAGAGAAAAGAAAAAAACAAGGAAGGGCGTTGTTACGCAGTTAATATAAAGAGATGATGGGGGATAAAGAATTCAGGAATGAAAAAGAAACGCTGGTTGAATATCCACAGTTGATATGCAAGTTTTAAAAAAACAGACTCCACTCAACGAATGCGATGAGAGCATAATGGATGCCCTCTGAAGAAAAAAAATTGCATCCACCCCCTTTTTGTTTTGCTTTATGGTCAGGAGAAAAAAGCAAGAGTAGAAAACATGTACACCGCCTTTTTCGTTGTGGTTCTCTTTCTTTTAAAAGGGCGTTCTGGGGGAGCAAAATCTGCTAACATTTTTGGAAATACTTGGCATTTATTTGTCAAAGTACAAGGCAAAAGGGGTTTACCTCAAAAACGACAGGCTTACATATCATTACCAAGAATATAAAAGCACACGATAAATAACATGCAAAGCCATGTCCAGCAACACCATCTTTATTTGCCATTTTACATCTACTAGATCCCGAACATTGATTGTCGCTGCTGAGACAAAGAATAGATGTCACATATGGGAGGATGAGAGTGAGTGCAGACATCCAGCGTTTTTAATGGGAGAAAACATAAAGACACACTTGGACTCCTTAATATAATAGAAAAGGAATTAAACAAGTGATACTTGTTGATAGTTACCTTGAACAAGTCGGTCAGACGCCAAAGCCAGCAAAAAGTATAAAGAACAACAAGCACGATCTTTTATGTGACCCGAAAAAGGGAGAAACTCCAGAAGGGAAAAAAAGGTTGGAGAGATAGAGAAGAGCGGAGGAGGGGGAGCAGAAGTAAAAGAGAGGGATTAAAGTGGAAAAAAAAGGAAGACCGCGTCGGTATAATTTATATGTTGGGCTGTGTGGCGCGTCCAGGTCAGCAGCGCCCACAAGAATGCTTGTTGTTTTTTATCTGCCTGTGGACAGCTGATGGGAACGGATAGCACTGCTCGATTACGCCTAATGTCTGTGCCACAAAAGAGAAAAAAAGAAAAGAAAAGAAAAGAAAAGGCCTCCTCCCTTCTCTGTACAAAGGTAACAAGGTCCAGAAATAAAGAAAGCTCCCACAGGTCGTACTCTTTGCCTTGCTCAGGTTGAAGAAAGAAAGACAATACTGTCGGATAGACTGTGCGTATGCGTCGTCTCCCTGCGGAGGTGGTCCAGTAAGTGCAGGCAAGCTAAATCCCAGTCCGTCAGAGTAATGGCCAACAAATGAGCAGGAAATGGTAAACAGTCGAGCCCCGGGTGTCGTGTGTATAATATAGAAAAAGTAATTATAAAAGAAAAGCAACTCAAGAAGGGTAAAATATTAAAGCGACAAGAACTGAGAGAAAGAAAAACAATATTCGGTACGCAGAATAAATGAGATAGAGAAGAAAGAAAAGGGGAGAAACAAGACCAAACAGGTTTTTCTATGCTCACAATGTTTTCCACAACTCGCATTCAAGCCTCAAAGCCGCATGCATGCTACGTCCGGGTCGCGGAGGACAGGCATTCATCTCTTCTTTCCGTCCAGAAGAAAATTTTGTTTCTCATGAGTAGAAGAAAGAAAACAATAAAATGGTGATGAATGGCGTCAACAGGACGGAGAAGATAATTGATTTGATATTGGTGGAAGACATGCAATCCCAAGTCTTTTTGCGAGAGAGAAACAAGTTACGTTTTCACAACACATTAACATGGTGTGGTTAAAAGCAAAAGTCTGTGTTGGACAAACGGTCGGTATGTCTGCATTGCTAATTAAAACGCATGTATATATTGGTACGAGGAAAGAAAGACGTAGTTGTGTTTGGCAATATTTCTATTTGGATTCTAAACCCTCTCAAAAACATTAAATAAATACGCTGTAATAGGAGGAGCACTTGCAACATTTCAAATATTTCTCACTGATCCAATAGGTACTAACTACCCCACGCCTTTAAACCTTCAGTTCTAATTATTTTCTATTTTGACTGTGGAGTGAATAGCAAAATACGGCAGAGTTCTCTAATGGCACAACAGAATGAACGCTGTTGTTGTTTCTATTCTCGTCATTTTCCTGAATCAATGCAGAAGAAACGGTTGTATATGCCCTTCCGTCAGCATGCATATGTTTCTTGCCAGTTGTCTGCGTTCGCTATACAGAACAAGAGGTTCTGGCGTCCTGGTGCATCTGGTGTCTGCCGATTGCTGTCATCTCTCCACCTGCAGTTGCAGGGAAGTAACTAGCAACAACCTTGACGTAAAGAATGAAGGAGAAGCCAATCGGCCCAGCTCAATGACAAATATACTAATCCAAACAAAACAAAGCAAAGCAAAAACAAAAATTGCTCTTCTCCTCCCACGAAGACACCGCAGCACAAGCAGGCAGGATCAGAGGAAGACTCTCCGGCGACTGGTCTCCAGATCGGCCTTGTACATCCATTCGTACTCGCCATTAGTCGGATCATAAAGGCCCTTCTGTAGCCACCGAAGACGCAGGGTAAACCTAGGCCCAATCTCCTGGAGATCCACACGCTTACCACTGCGGAACACGTAGCGATGTCTGCGGAAGAAGATAAAGTCGCGCTGGTTGTGGAAAGTCACGGCCTGGCGGCCCTGGAACTCGGGTACCTGCGGGAATAGCGCCGCAAACATGCGACCAACAGTGTGGCCCAGACGTGTGGTGAACTGGTTGAGAATCAGCTCGGGGTAATGCGATGTTGCCCGCCCATGGCCCGAGATCTGCTTGCCGCCCTTGATCCGCGTCAAGCGGAAATGCGCGGTCGGTCCGCTGGGTAGGTGGATGATAGTCACGTGTGTTGGTTCCTTATGGTCCTCAGTAACGACAATCAGGTCAGTGTACTCGCGGTTTCTGCAGAACTGTATGATCTGCTGGAGCGCAAACTTCTTGCCGCGCTTCACGTATTCGAGGTTCGGGATAACCGACACCAGTTCCTTGACAAAGCTAATCGTGGGCTTGCTTGCGTTTGGCGTGGTTGTTATCAGCACCTTTGGTGCCTGTCCATTGAAGTACTGTGCAAACTCGTCTTCCTCCTCCTCCTTTGCCACCTCACCGTCATCGGCGGCCACTACAGCCTCATCGAACTCGCGTGTGGTTTCCTGGGTGACTGGCACGTTCTCGCGCAGCCGTGCCTCGCGGAGCTCGGGGTTGTCCTTCTCTTCCTTTTTCAGCTCCAGGCGCCGCTGTCGCTTGGCTTTGGCCTTCTCATGCTTTTGCTTGAGAAATATTTCCTCCCGCTTGGCCTTGTTTTTGATGGACGACGGCTCGATTGTAGGGAGCCTCTTTCCCGACGACATTTCAGCAAATTTGCGGGAAAAACGTTGTGATAGAGGTTGACGTGGGCGATTAGGATGCGGAGGTATTATTCCTGAACATAAAGGCGTTGAATAGCAGAAAATAACGGCTCAGAAGATGATGGTTAAAAAGGCAAGACGCAAAAGTAGGTGTTTGCTGGGAAGAAGAGAAGAAAGAAGAAAAAAAAAGTTTAGAACAAATATGATTTAGAAATCACCAATGATCAGATCAGCGCAACCATCAATTGAAATCAGCATGGCACAAGGGGTTGTGGTTGATGCTGCATTTGCAAAGCGTATCGACAGCTTAAGGTCAGATCCACAGAGATCACAGGTCTAGAAGTATCCGACAATAAGAAAAACTTCAAAAAAGGCAAAAAGAATGGCTATTCTACCGACGTCCACCAGCACCACCAAGGCCGCCCATTCCGCCAAGGCCGCCCATGCTGTTCATCATCTGCGACATCATCTCCTGCATGTTACCCATACCTCCGCCGCCGCCGCCTCCACCGCCCATCATCTGCTTCATCATGTTCTGCACGCCGCCCATGCCGCCCATCTGCTGGATCATCTTCTGCATGCCGCCCATGCCGCCCATCTGCTTGAGCATGGCAGGGTTGACGGATCCGGGATTCTTGGCCATCTGCTGCATTGCGTTCGGATTCATCTTGCCCAGCATTCCCTTGGGGCCGCCCATCTTCTTGACAATCTGGCCAAACTGGCGATGCTGGTAGAGCAGCGCCTGGATCTCAACGGTACGCACGCCGGAGCCCATGGCCACGCGACGCAGACGCTTCTCGTCATCAAACAGCTTACCGTCGCTAACCAGTTCCTTCTCGGTCATACTGTCAAAAATGCACATGTAGCTGCGCAGACGGCGGGTGCTCTCGTCGGCATCAAAGCCCTGCATCATCTCGGGCGACATACCGGGCATCATGCCCATGATCTTGTTAAGCGGCCCCATCTTGAGGATGTTCTCCAGCTGGTCGCGCATGTCCTTGAGCGTGAAAACGCCCTTGGCAAGGTTCTTCATCATGTCTTCGTTCTTCTCCAGATGCATGTCCTGCACCGTCTCCACAAGCCCCGAGAGGTCGCCCATGCCGAGCATCTTGCTGACAAACGGCCGCGCCGAAAACCGCTCCAGATCGTGCATGTGCTCACCGGTTCCAATAAACACAATCGGGCTCTCTGTGGCAGCAACAGCGCTGATTGCGCCGCCGCCCTTGGCGTGGCCGTCCATCTTGGTAATGATAATCGAGCCAATATCAACGGACTCCTTGAAGGCGCGCGCCTGCGAGTCAGCAGCCTGACCAATCGTGCCATCCATTACAAAGATAGTGTTGTCAGGCTTGACGGCCGCCGCTATCTGCTCCATCTCGGCAAAGAGCTCGGCCTCCTGCTTGTGCCGTCCACTGGTGTCAACTATAATGACGTCAAACTTGTCCTTCTTGAACATCGCCACGCCGTCCATTGCTATCTGCACGGGGTCGGCCTCGCTGTAGCTCCCGTAGTACGGAATATGCGCCCGGGACGCATTCTGCTTCAGCTGGTCAAGCGCACCAGCACGGAACGTATCTGCGCAGACAAGTCCGACCTTCATACCCTTGCGTTTGTAGTACGACGCAAGCTTAGTACACGACGTGGTCTTTCCGCTTCCCTGCAACCCAACAAACATCACAACGTTCTGCTTTCCCTTACGCGGCGTCCACGCCTCCTTCTTTGGATCCACCAGACTGCACAGCTCCTCAAACACCGCGCCCTGGATCACCTTGCGCTTGTTGCTGCTCGACGCAAGCTCCTCCATGTTCACGCGCTTCTTCACATTTGTGCGAAGCTGCTGCACTAGTCGCACATTGACGTCCGATTCAAGCAGTGCGCCGCAGAGCTCCCGCAACAACGCATCCAGCGCCTTCTCGTCAATCACCGGCTCTCTGGAAAGCGCCTGAAGCGCGCCGTTAATCCGCGCACCGAGCTCATTCAGCACCATGCTCTATACGAGTGTAGATGTGTGAGAATTGTTTTGGGTACGCTGCTGATTTATGGCCACTGAATGAATCAAGACCACCACGCCAGCTGCACAAAGATACTCGTGTAATAATATGAATATAGGTATAAGGTTACTGTAAAAAGTAATATAAAAGGCAGAACCGAATTGGTGTAAAAGAAAAGAAAGAATAAAAAAGAAAAGGGTTGGCGCTTCCCTCACATTCTCGTTTTTAACAATGAAAATGCCCATTTGTACACACGTGACAGCGAGCCAAGAAAAGACACTTGCTAGAAACTTCACTTGCGCACAATGGACGATTCGAGCCACAGGCCCTGGGGCTCTCTGGAGAACCCGTTCTCCCAGCTGTCGTTGTCGGTGGTCTGCGTCGCGTCGTAGACAACGGTGCCGCGCACAACAGTCTGGCAGACAGCGCCCTTGCAGACGCGTTCCTGGTAGGGCGTGAGCTTGTTGCGGAAGTGGAGCTTGTCGGCAGTGATCTTGATCACCTCGTCGGGGTTCCAGATAACAAAGTCGGCGTCCATACCAACTGCAATTCTGCCCTTGCGGTCGGCGAGGCCGGCGTGCACCGCAGTGCGCTCGCAGACCAGCCGCACGATGTCCTGGAACGAGAGACCGCGGTTCTGGCCCTCGGTCCACAGCAGCGGAAGTCCGATGCCCACCGACGCAATGCCGCCCCACGCCTTGACAAAATCGCCCTCGATGGCATCTGCCGCAAGCCCACCGCTGGCACCACCGCAGCACGGGTGGAGCTTGAGATCAGGAGTGCACGGCGAGTGGTCGGACACCACAAAGTCAATTGTGCCGTCCAGCACGGCCTCCCACAGTCTGTCGCGGTTCTCGCTGCCGCGGATCGGCGGACAGCACTTGTACTCGGTACTGCGGGCAGGGATGTCCTCGGAATTGATAGTCAGGTAATGGAAGCAAGTCTCGACAGTCAGCGGCAGGCCCTCGGCCTTTGCCGCACGGATCGCAGGCAGCGCATCGGCCGCCGAGAGGTGCACGATATGGCAGGGCACATGGGGCGCAAACTCGCGGCACATCTTAACAACAAGATCAATCGCCTTGACCTCCATGACCGGTGGGCGCGAATGCAAAAACGTGTCATACTCCACCGGATTGCTTGACGCATCCGCGGTGGCTCCCGTATCCATCTCAGCGTGGAACATAATGAGTCCGTTCTTCTTCTTCAGCTCCGTCATCGCGTCACGTAGCTGGTCTTCATTGACCGGAGGGAACTCGTCCACCCCGCTGTCGCACAGGAAGCACTTGAATCCTCGCGCGCCGGCCTCGAGCATCGGTGCCAGATCCGCCGCGTTCCCCGGAACCACTCCGCCCCACGTCGCCACATCCACCCACATGCCTTGCTGGAAGCTCTCGCGCTTCTGCTGGTACGCCGCCACAGTCACCGTCGACGGGATACAGTTGAGCGGCATGTCCACGATGGTCGTCACCCCGCCGGCTGCCGCCGAGTGCGATGCCGTCACCACTCCCTCCCATTGCGTGCGTCCTGGCTGGTTGATATGCACATGGCCGTCCACGATACCTGCCATAACCAGGCTGTCTCCAGCGTCGACTGTTGCGTTCTCCGGCCGGTGCTCGGTTTCGATGCGCGCTACCTTGCCAGCCGCGTCCACGTAGATGGTTGCTGGCCCAACTGCTGCGCCAGAGTCGAGCAGCACCCGCTTGCCAGTGAAGACCTTTGTTGTTGGGTTCTGGCTCATTCTGGAATGTAGTCTGTGTGGTGCTGGGTATTTGCCACTGGTTAAAGAAGACGAAAAGAAGAGAAAATGGAGGCGGCAGAATCACAACAAAAAAATCAAACTTGTTCTTGCTGATAGAGAAAGGGAAAGAGGGGGCTGGTGGTGAAGCATTGACATGCCACGCTATGCCATGTTGCCTTGCCTTGCCTTGCCTTGCCTTGCCCTGCTTGCGATGCATAAAGAGCCCCCGCTATCTTGTAATTGTTATGTTGCAGAAGATATTGGTGATGGTGCGGCGAATATTACTGTGTGCATCTTTTTCATTTTAGTGGGTGGAATTCTAACTGGGTGAGCTGTTAACATGTATGCTGTTACTTTCCGCCCAGATAGGACGAGGCGATTCTACTATTGCATTTGTCTTCCGCATAAACGCAAAGACCAACCAGAGTACAGACACAAAATCTTCAGAGAAGAAGAACGCTCAGTAATATTTATCAGCATATTCGGCGGGACAATGTAAAAAATCTCCGCTGTTCCCCACACTAGAAGTACCTCTCCCTACGTGCAGATCTAACGCTAAATGTAAAAAGTTCAAAGTGATAAAACTCCCGAATGATACTATCAAACAACGACCACCAATCAATCGTCTCTTACAACGCATTATTGTCCTCTGTGCTGCTGTCGTGCCCAAGTTTTGGACGCTTGTTCTGGCCTTTGCGCTCAAACCACGCCTGATTACGCATTGCTACAGGATCAGCTCGTTTGCGATCTAGAATCGGCACGTAGTTGCGCAGCACCTTGATGGCTCCGCCGCCAACAATCACATGGTTAACTCTCTGCTTCTCGGATTGCGCATATCTCGCACGACAGATAGCCCACCGATCTTCTTGATCTTCCAGCATTTCCATCCCCTCGACACTCTTCAGGCTTTCCGGAACCGGGATGACTGTGTTGCGCAGGTTCTGGAGTAGCGCGCCTGCAATGATTGCTTGCGTATTGAGGTGGCTCCACTGCCGCAATATATCTCGATCCAATGTTGCCATGTTTGCAGCGTCCTGTCCAGGATTGCGCACGTAGATCCAGTCGACATCAGCCCTATCAAACACGCAGTCTGCAAGTACAAGTGGCGTGTCGGCCGCCATTTCGTATTCGGGTTTACCACCCACACTCTGCACATCCAACATCTGGTCAACAATGCTAGGCGCCTCAAGTCCCTGCCCAACAAGGAAAAGAATGGCCATCATGCAGCGCACCTGATGCCACAGAAAGGCCGTGCCTCGCAGCTCCAGCTGCCACCATTTGCTCTCGGTACATTGACCATTGCCAACAAACGAGACCTTCGGAGGAACCGGATTGATTGCAATGTCAATGACGGTTCGCTCAAAATTGGTGATCTGCTTTGCTGGATCCAGCCTGCAAAAGTTGCGAAAGTCCCGTATTCCCACGTACCTTCTGGCCGCGTCTCTCATTGCGTCGATATCAAGCCCATCGCCACTAAAGAAGTACCTGTAGAACCGCGACTTGCACGAAAATCGTGCGCTAAAGTCAGCCTTTACTGGCGCCCACGCCAGGATCCGAATTTCTGGTGGCAGACTTTTATTCAGCATGTTCACGTATGGAAGCTCGCGCTCATTCGGTGGCAGCACCACGGGTCTGTTCCCATTCCGCTCCTCTCGGCCAATCTCCGCGGTTCCATTTTCCTCGATCTCTGCTGCCTCTTCCTCCGAAACGTATTTCCCTGTGGATCTGACATAGAGCGCAATTACCTGGCCAAATCCACTGACCCCACGATCTGTTCTACCGCAGCGCGAGTAATCGCATTCGGACTCGCCTGTAATCAGCTTACATTTCGCCAGTGCCTTGAATATCTCTCCCTCCACTGTTGGGAACTGGCTCTCAATCTCCATTTTCTCCTCTGATCCCAGTGCGTTCCCTTGCCGCGCAAGACCATGGTACGGCCATCCAAAGTAGCTGAATTTCAGTGCTACCTTTCGCTCGGAAAACTTGCCAAAGTCAAACTGCCTTTCTCTCTTTGACTGCTTTCGCAACTTTTGACCGATCTTTCCGTCGACATCAACATCAACATCAGCATCAACAGTAGCATCAGCGGCTGGGTTATTTGTCTTGTCCGTCTCTACTGCTGGAGTATCATTTGTGACCGCCGCCTCATTCCTCTGATTCTCCAGAAACAGCAGTCGCTCAATAAGAGACTCCCTGGACCACTCCGCATACTTTGTTGTGTCCGTCATATCTGCTTTCTGGTTGTGGATAAACGTGGATAATGCTGCCTGCTTATGTAAAAGCCGAATACCTTTCGCTCTTTTGTGGAACACTCGAGTTTGCAGCACAATTAAGGAGCGCATACAACAACAAACAGTGACTCCTTCCGTTTTATGGAGAAAGAAGCAAAGCAATAATATCAAGAGTTAGCAGAACAGCAAGCTTGCTCATTCTGCTGTTGTCTGTCCTCACTTGACTTGTGTATTTAAGGTTATCGCCATAAATCAAATACGAGGGACATATTTGTGGGTTTCTCTATTCAAGGCGTTCAGTGCGTTATGACGGTGAATTATCGACTGAGTAGCTCTCTGCTTTACTGGTGCTTCAACACATATTTGGTTTTCACGCACTGGCAGCACTAATTGAGTCGAAAAATTGCCAGCCAAACTATGCTACGGCTACATTTTTAGAGATGTATTTATGGACCAAAAGCCCTTCTGTAAACTGCAAGAATATAAAAACACATATCCTCGTCAATGCTATGCGCACCCTCTTCTCCTGTCAAGATCAAAAGCCAGCCGGCGTTGTGCGTGGAATGGGACGCTTCGTGAAATGCGGTACCTTGTGCACGCTCTTCCGATGCTTGCTGGCTGTCCGTGAGAACGTCGTGTATTTGTCGCGAGGAAGCATTTCGTGCTCCTTAGGAAGCGCCTTTGCAAGCTCCAGCTGCTTGCATTCAACTCCCGATGCTACGAGAGTGTCAATGACGCTGTCTACTTCGCGCAGGCGCTTGCGTACGTTTGCTTTGCGTGTTTTGCTCATTCTCCAGGCAATTCTCCAGGCCCGTCCGCCAAAGGCTGCAAATGTTGGTCTAAAGGCACCGCCCAATGAACCGAACATTCTTATAATGCTATGTCAATATGTTTGCTGTTGTTATCACGGCTTCGAAATCGTGGTGCTGCCTTCAACTGATTTAGAGCAAGGGCAAACTATCACTATAATAAAACAGAACGCTACTCGAATGAATAAACAGCAAAAGAGAATTGCATTGGAATCAACGCAATTATCACTGTGGGATTTTTTGCGTCAAGATAATGAGCCAAAAAACGCACCAGCACAATTAATCCTTTATCTAATCTCCTCTAATCACGCAGACAGTTTTGAGAAAGAAGAGAACAGCAGATTTTTCAGCCGCAAATCGGATTACACCCTTTGTAATGCATTTTTTTGCTGGGGTGAGGGGGTGGGCGGAATTCGGTGAGACAGACAGTCTCAAAATCTCGACTGTATAAAATAAAACGAGCCTGCTTTCAAGACTTTGATAAGGTTTCTTTCTCCGTCTCATTCTCATTTTACAACAAGTATAACTTTTCCTAAAAGTGAGTATTGTTTCTGATATATCCATCTCACTGGCACACAGTTGCACCAGCACTGTGCTGTGCTGGGAAGAGAGGCGTAAGCGGGATGCATCCAGATACCTGGTGTGCGGACACTACTTTGGTGGATTCGCTGAATTACTGCTCTTTGTTGGCCAGTATATGACAATGGATTCGATTGATGGATACACCGACTCGTATCCAAACACATTTAGCAGGAGTGCCTCTCAGTTGCTCGTTGTATATAACAGCAACGTCTTCTTACCTTAATAACACATTCAGCTAATTGCATGCCGATTCGACATTCCTTTTTTTTTTTTTACATCTGCATTCGCCTATTCTAATCATCATTTGTAGATGAGAGCAAAGTGGAAGAAGAAGCGCGTCAGACGCCTTAAGCGCAAGCGCAGAAAGATGCGTGCCCGCTCCAAGTAAACTTAACCCGACCCCTTTTGACGAACGACAAGCGCTAGGGAATTATGTTCCGTGAAATGGAACGCTTTGGATGAGCTAGGTTGAGCTGGGAGGAAACTTTAACGCGAATAGGTTGAGGCTATTCTTGAGTTGTCTCGGCTGGACAGCCACTGTTTTTTACCCGGCTTCTGTCATTTTCTGGTCAATTTAATGTGAGAATTGGCACGACTGTCAAGATTTTGCAGCACTTTCTCATTCTTTTTATTCCTTTTTTGGTTTATTTTTATTTTGTGAGAGCGTGGTTCCAATGGCTCTTTCGTTTGTTCTTGTCTGGTTGTTACAAATATAACTTTTGCGCATATTTACACTGTATGCTGGCTCCTTCTATTATTTGTTTGCTTTGTAATCCGAACAGTCTTTTCAAATGGAAACCTCGAATCCGTGGAGCCAGGTTGAAAACTATCTGAACACGACCGAGCCTGATGGTTCCGACATTGATGCTGGGCCTAGTCATCCAGTGTTCTGTTGTGTGCTTGATTCGTTTGAAGGCCCAACAAAGTCTGAATCTGATAGTACGTTTGCAACCATATTATCCATAGTCGGACGCGAGAATGATACTGTTCTTGGTAGTATCCGAAGACAGGCCATGAAGCAGTCGGCAGCTTGGAAGGACAGTACCGTAATGAGCCTGACAAAGTCGTCTAGCAGCAAAGACACCGTAGACGAAGATCAGAACCGCTGGGCTGTCTCAGCACTGCGTTCACTTTCCGAGACAGAATCGCCCGATTTTTCCAGCGCCTTGAAGATCTGGCAGCTGCCACACACTGCGCTTGCCAGGCTCTGTCAAGAGCACCTTAGCATCAACAGCTTTAGCGGACCAGCACTTGCTGCATTTATTGATTCCGCTGTTTCCAGCCCAAACGTGAGCCTAGAGAACCAGACGCTTCTTTTGCGCCAGGCTGCGTCGTCAAGACTGTTTGCCGATGGGGAAGAGGCTATTCCCTCTATTGTTCAAACCCAGATCATTGCTCTGCTGCAAGCGTATCCTCAGGTCATGGCCAGGGGGCTTATGCTGCCGCTGCTGGAGGATCCAAAGCGTCTTCTCCCACCAGTTACCGCTATGTCTGTCAAGGCCATCAAAACTGACTTGCCTGCCAGTGCTGCAGAGATTGTTGGCAACGAAATCACCTCCATAGCAAGAAAATCGCCATCGGATATCAATGATAACTTGCTCCAGGTTATGGAAGCTGTTGTCAGTGCAATGTCGGCACCATCGATGGCCGAAAAGCAATTATTGGTCGAATGGAGCAAGAGCTGGGCTGACATGTTCCGGCAGATCATGCCATTACATTGCGAATCAAAGAAACTCAGCGCTCTAATACTTCACTTTGTCAACAGATTCGGCGCCAAGCTGGATGTTCCTGATCTCGACAGCCTTGCTACCTCAGCTAGCCTAATTAGGACTCCGCTTAAGGCCGCTATCGCTGGAACTGTTGCTAGAAAAAGAAAGGCCAAGCAGAGCTGAAGAAGATAGACACCAAAAAGAGAGAGAAAGAAATGTAAATAAATAATGCCCTAAAGAAACAGAAACAGCTACACTCTGGCGGGCGCTAGTGCGGGTCGGGCAGAAAGTGGAGCTAGAGCCGTACTAGATCCGTGTGCAGACATCCCTGTCTGTGATTGCGAAAACAGCTCCCGCAGGCGACGCAAATGGGCCTCGTACTCCTCGTTTAGCTTCGCTTCCGTGAGGTTTGCAGCACGGCCACTGGCAGGGTCGCTGACCTGTCCCCGACCCATATAGATAAAGCCGATCAGACGTCTGTACTCCTCAAACGTAAAGGCCACGCCGTTATCAGCAATATGCTTGAGCACGCCATCCGCACCAAGCTCATACATCTCGTAGAACCGACGCGCCTTGTCAAGCCCACTTTCCTCTGGAAGAGCAATGTTTGTGAGGTTCTGTTGAAGTGCAAGAATGTTGCGGATCATCTTGCGGCCTCCTGCATCGTTAAACTGCTTGATGTGGCGAGTGTTCGTCATCAGAATATGCGCCATCAGGACAGATATGCCGCCAAACACAATGTTTAGTTTGTCGCTAGGCAGACATCCTTCCATCTTGTCCTCAATAGTCGAGATATCGGCATTTAGCGCCTGGATGTACGGATCGGGTTCAACCGCCTCAGACTGTAGGTTGTAGTTGCCCTCGCGCGTAGCCAGATCAAGATAGTGGATGCAATGCGCATGGACCTCAATGCGAAGAACCATCAGACACTGCACCGACAAAGCAGTGTACCGACCAACCACCTTCGACTTGTCAGCCTCATGTCGCTTAAGCAGCGCTGTGGCAGTGGCGCCGTCGTGGTTGCTCAAAACCTTTGCACGATCGGCCGAGATTCTGTCCAGCTGTATAAGCAGCCACTCTAGTGTCTGGTGCAGCTGCGCAATGCAGACCAGGCGCTTGACATCAAATATAAGCTCGTATGGATTTAGCGAACGCTCGGTCTTGAGAATCTCCTCCTGCCGTATTTCCTTTTCAAAATCGGCTTGAAACACCTGTCGCGTTTGTTCATTGCGTTGCCTCAGTTGCTTGTCAAACAGCTGCCGCATCTCCGCGGTTTCCGACCATTTTACGCTGGTATACATTTGGTTTTCAGGCGACCTAACAGTCTCGCGGAATAGACTCTCGCACTGGTCGTAGTATTTAGAAAGCAGCTGCAGTAGTATACTCCAGTTTTCGCCTCTAAACGTGCTAAGTTCATTTAGTAGCGTACCAAAGCTATGGAGCAGTGGGACAATCGCAGCAGCTCCACGGAATATAGGACGGCCGCTAAAGTACGTATTCATGTCAACATCAAATGCATCGCTAGCAGAGGTGACTGCGTTGAAAAGCTGCATCGAGCGTGCCTCTGCGCGCGGTAAAAATGTCTTTTTGAAAAACGTCTGCAAAAACTCGTCAGGATCGTCGTCTCCAGACGTTGCAAGATGGCCTGGCGATAGGGGGCTTGTTGGAGGAATGTCTCCAATGATGCTCCGTCTCACCGACGGCGAGATCACCGCAGTAGGCGCAGAAACTCCAGTCGGAGAAAGAAGAGTGGAAATACGCTTTGTAAAGGAAAGTGCCATTCCGAGCAAAGTAGGTGCATGTTCGATGCTTGGCTCTGCCAATACTTTGTGCTGGCGACCATGTTGGTGGTCTGCGTACTCGTCAATGACTGCCGGAGAGCTTGTGTCCTTGCTCTTCTTTGGAATTGATATTGTAAGCTCGTGGAAATGACTCTCGATCTGCGAATATAATGCCTCTACAGTTTCATCAATGTCTGCATTCTTCTCCATATGAAACAGGTCGCTGACACCTGTTTTCATACCACTGCCGCCAAGCGATATGTCGACGCTTCTAGATGTAGGCGCATCATCGGGGATAATGTATGCCTTAAGTAGTGAGAAAATCTCGTCCTTTATTACGTGCCACACGTCGTTGATCGTGTATGGCTGCATCTTGCGGCGACTCTGGGGAACAGAATTTGGGGATGTAATCGAGTAGCGGTCGTGGCGATCCAAGCTATTAACAACATCCAGCAGGTAGTCATGGTACTCTAGTACAGTCTCAAGCCGTGCAAACAGAATCCGGGCAAAGTCGAACAAAACCTCGCGATCTGTGTCTTGAGAGAAATATTCATCTTGCTGGTCGCCTGCTTTGGACTTGTAGATAAGCGCTCGGTTACGATCCTCAACTTCGCCAACCACACCATCGATTAGACGTGCTAGCTCATAACCAATCGAGCTCTTGAGCTCCTGCATCGCCTCATTCGTGTTCTCTAGCGTAACAAGACTCTCGATCAGCATCTCGACATAGGCAAACGAATCCGCCTCTGGATTCCCCTCGTTGGCATCGTCAGTGGAGTCAGCCGGCCTTTTGTTTTTGCGGGAGACTCGTATCTTCCGTCTTGTCAGCGCATTCCCACCATTCTTTGCCGTAGATTTTGGCCCCCCAGAAGCATCGTTTTCCGACGTGCCATTCGACACCTCCTCCAAGTCGTCTTCGCCTTCTATTCCCATCTTGCGTTCGCAGTAGGGGCTTTTTAAATAGATGTGGCTGTGCAGTTCATCAATAATCTTATGAAGGAGACTCGCTTTCTCCTTTTCCAGCTGCGTTCTCAAGCCAGAAAGAGCCTCTATCGCATTAAGTTCGGGATCGAATACAAACTGCATGTCCTGCACAAGCTTTCCGGCAGCTGTCAGAAACTTTTTATCGGCCGTGTATCCCGCCATTTCGTCTGGAAGCCGCTTCACCTCCTCAATTCGGTTAAGAATCGTAACTATCGCACCGAGCTGGTTGCTCTTGGTATAAAGCTGGTCCAGGCTGCCTCGTTCTTCGGTAATCATCCGGCGCACCCGCTGAAGGTTGTTTTTTATATGGCTGACTGATATTGTGGCATCATGGATCTTGTCATGCAGTCCGCTAAACGTCAATATGGATTCGTTGAAGCCGCCATAGTACTCGTTGACAATGCCATCTAGAGACTCGTTGAGCTGCTCGTAATAGAAGCAAAACTCATCGTAGCTTTTCCCTAGCGAACTAGAGTCCATCATCTGCAGTGCGAGCCCAACAGGGTTAAAGTCCCTGAGCTTGATCCCTTCGAGACTGCGCGGAAGCTGCCACAACGCGTCTATTGTTTAAGAGGTAGAAAAGACACACAGCACGCAGGCCAACCAAAGTAAGAAATGCAATATTATACATGAGCCGGGTTAATAAGAAATAAGGTCCAATACAGGTGTCAGCCATTCATTTCAAAATGTAAGAAAACCTGCTGTACATCCAGCTCCAATCCAAAAAACCATGTACCTTCTGCTTTTCGCAGGGCACGCTCCTTGCGCTCTTCACCGTCTGCCGCGTCGTTACTCGCTACAGATCTGTTTGAGCGTCGGCTCATTCGTGGACGATGCATAATTGTTATTGTGTTGCTCTACAGCAGCTTTGGTTGTGAGCTAGAAAAAATAGACCAGACAGAAATGCCAAATAGCCCAGGTTCTGTGAGTGCAAATAAAATGTATTAAAAACAATAATAGTAAGTATACAGCAGTTGCAAAATCCAAAGTCAACCCTGACCTAAAACTCAAACAGCTTTTTAACAAGCGAAATAGGGATAATGTTGTTGGACAGATGACATCTTGGCCTCTGATTGGCTTTGTATTCTGCTCTCTGTGAAGCAGAGGTGTTTTTCGTGGTCTGTGTGTTGTTAGCAAAAGTGGTACGGCCACCAGCTCAGCTCATCACTGCGGTTCCTCTCTTGTGGATTAATGCCAACCAGCATATCCAGGCGCAAAAGACGGGTTCTCTTTATCGTTCATGCCCTTTTTTCTTGCAAGTCAATGTAATCATGCAACAATCCACGTCTGGAGATTAAAGCGATCTAGCGGGATATCTTTCAGGTGGGATCCTGTACCCAGGAATGAAGGCTGAATGAAGGATACACCTCCCCACAACGCATGCAGCGAAGGTCATGAATGAACAGCAACCGTTAAACTGCTTTTTCTTGTTGTCAAAATGCATCATAGAGTCTGGTGTCGCATCTGTTTACACTTGGTGTTCCTTGTTCTTGATTTCCCACATCGCAATAGATCCCGCACAATGGGGCCGCAGCCATTTCAAAGAAAAACTGAGATTTTCAAGAAAGTATGACTGCGGTGAAAAGAACGCACATTTGACTATCATTTTCACTTCCAGCAACACTTTTGGCTGCGGACAGGCTGTTCAGCACTTTGCGTTTCTGGATTCTAATAAAATGACCCTTCTTCTACCCAAAGTCTTTTGGATGGGTTTCGCAGTTATCTTTTCTATTTTCTATTCCTTCTTACTTGAACAACAGTTGAAACTTATTGATAATACGTAACCATTTTTCGCTTTGTTTTGTTTGTCCTTCGATATCTACATATCTACTTTATTTTATGTTCTTCCATTCTTGGTTGAGTAAAAGTCAGCAATGATGGATCTTCGCTCGCTTGCTGCACAAATGTCTTCTCTTAAGGATGTCGCATTTTACCCAGCAATCGACATTGCGCTTTTCCTGACAGCAGCCAGACTGCTCTGTCGTAGTAGCTCAAAAGGAGCGGTCTATCGCTCATCCAATCCCCTGGGCCAGTGCTGCTACGCAATGCTTTTGATTCTTACTATAATCCAGTGCCAATCCTGGACAGAGGCGCATCTCCCGCTGTCAATCGCCTCATTGACCCTGCTTGCAACGCAGCCCGATGGATACTACCCGTTCCAAGTGGCCAATCTCTTTGGGATGTACAGATCGTTGAGTGGTCACATTGACGCTGACCTTTGGTATCGTCTGTTCTACGCCTCAATGCATGCCTATCTTTTGCTGGCCAACCTCAATGCGCAAAGCCAGGAGATTCTGGACGATCTGAAAGACATGCTTCTATTTACACAGGAACGTCGCCTGCTTTCCATTCAAAAGGTTCGCAATGTCAAGCTAGAAGACCTCAAAGAGATCCCTGAACACCAGCGGCTTAGCTCGGTAGCTCGTGAGTTCAAGTACGACGTCAACGAATCCTTTTTTGTGCTGCGGGCCATCTTCCGGTCCATCTGGCGCCCAATGATTCCGATCTACATTATCGACTCGCTGCTCAGCATTGCTAGCGTTGGTTCCTCGGTTTTGAACAGTCGGATTCTACATCTCATTGATCTGCCATCCGAGCATAGCTGGTATGAGGGCTATCTTACGCTTGTGTTGACATTCTTTGTCAATATTCTCACGCGCCAGTTTGGTCGGATTCAATCGTGCGTAAACGACGAGTCTGATCGCGTTAGCAAGGCTGTCCGGCTAGAATTGTTTCGGCTCCCACTTACCAACGCTGGCCTCCGTAAAAGGCACACTATCAGGAATGCGGAAATGGCAGCCGGTTCCTTGATGAGCAGCATTCGGGGAATACAGTCAACCGTTACGACATTGGTTGGCACTATTGCTACTATTGTCCCTATTTACAGACGCATCGGCTGGCTGGCATTCATGCCTGTGGCGGTATCCTTTGGAATAAGTATACTTGAGCGCATGCTGGTAAAGGTGCTTGGCGAGAGCTACCAGTGGCGGACAACAAGATACGACTTTTCGTACGACGCAGATGTTTATGAGATCCACAGCAACATAAAGTCCATCAAGATGTTTGGCTGGGAGCGCATGTACGTGGATCCAGAGCTACAGAAGCACTGGGGCCAGTCTGTGAACCAAAGAAGGCTCCCATGGTATGCTCCTGTAGTTCGGTTCATTTGGTTCCTATTCACCACTATGGAGATGGTTTCCAACCAGTTTTCGGTGTATATTGCAATCTACATGTTTACGTCCGTCGGTACCGATTCTGCTGCCGCGATATCCAATGCAGACATGTTCCAGTTGGAAATACTGATGGGCGAACTTCTGTACAAAGTAGAAAGTCTTATCTCGCGTTTGCGCTCGCTGCAGAGGATTGTTGGGTACAACTATCGGTTGGAAAAGGCGCTTAAAGGTGACTTTGTCAGCACGTTGTCGCATTATCCAGTAGATTGTCCTAATCAGGAAGACCCGGCAGGCGGTGCTGGTGCCTCTATTGTGTTGGAGGATTGCGACTTTGTGCGGAGAAGCAAGATTCCTGTACTTCGCGACATTTCGTTCAATGTCAAGGACGGTGAACTTGTTGCGGTTGTTGGAAAGACGGGGTCGGGCAAGTCGTCACTTCTTTTGTCCGTTTGCGGCGAGACCGAGAAAACCAAAGGAACCGGTGCCGTGTTTGGATCTATTGCATTGATGGAGCAATCTCCCTGGATCATGAACGACACGGTGCGCGAGAACATTCTGTTTGGCCGTGCTTTTGAAAAGGATCGCTACAACAGAGTTATCGAGGCGTGTGCGCTGACAAGCGACATAAAGGTTTGGACTAATGGCGACAAAACGATGATTGGTGAGCGCGGTATCAACATCTCCGGTGGTCAGCGTGCCCGTCTGGCTCTTGCACGCACCGTATACTCCAAGGCCGATATCTACGTGCTTGATGACCCGCTATCTGCTGTTGACGCTCATGTCAAGCGCGTCATTCTGGACAATGTCATCATGGATTCTGGGCTGCTAGGCGGCAAGATTCGTGTTGTGGCCGTCAACGACGAAAAGCTGCTGCCGTATTTCCATCAGGTAATAAGGCTAGACGATGGCAAGGCTTTGGTTACTCAGCAGGAACCCCAGGAGTACCTAACAGTAGCCGACAAACTACTAGCAGACAAGGACGATGCAGATTACAACGATGCTGCATCCGATGTTTCCTCTACGGTTGCTGCCGATAGTTTGCCCACATCTCCAACTATTGACGTTGGTGTCGACAGTAACCACAGAAATAATAATCCAGCCGAGTCAGAGGATGGGTCCAAATTGGACGAGACGCCCAAACCAAATAAAGAGTCTATAACAGAGGAAGACAAGGAGGATGCCAACTCTGACTCGAGTGACGACGATGACGGTGACGACGATGACGATGACGATGATGAAAAGGCCAAATCTACGTCAAAGATCCATGAGTGGGACAAGTGGGACAACATGCGTTATGTACTCGATATCTGCGGAATCACTACGCTGGCTGCAATGGGTTTGTCCGGGTTTGTCAGACCTATATTCGGGTTTATTATCGACGGCTACAAGCTGGATTCGCTAAAGTCCAATAGACATGGTGGCGATGCGAGCAATGACGCCGTTCTAAGATATATGCGCATGAGCATGCTAGAAACAGTTGCGCGACGGATACTTGGTAGGGTTGAGGAGATTGTTGAGCGGACCGTTGCTGATACACATCTCGAAACAAGGATCAAAAGCCTGTTTATCGACAATTTGATTCACGCGCCTTTGTCTTTCTTCGACAGCAAGACCGGATCTGACCTGTCTTCAGAGTTTTACACAGGCACCGAGTCGGTATCAAGTGGAATTCCCAACTTTGTCTTGAGCGAGCTATCTGGAGTTCTTGAGGTCGTATTGGCGGTGTATCGAGTTGCACTGAATGCACCGCTGTTGCTATTGTCTATTCCGTTCTTTAGCTGGTATGGCGACAAGCACGCATCTCACTTTAATCCGGTTCAAAAGTCGCTTTATAAGATTTGTAGAAAAACGTCAGCCACGTCTGGCAAGGCCGACAGCATCATCTCTGGTGGCAAGCGGCTGATTCGACTGCTAGGCGTTGAGCCGTACTTTACAAATCTGCACATGGAAGGCGTTGATATTCAGACCAGAACCTCGCGACCACAAAATGCCCTCTACAGTCTCTCGGGCACTATTTACAGCGTGGTGGACTGGTTCAGCGAAACCGTATTCAAGATGTGCATTCTTGCTCAGAACCATCTGCTTGGGCACAACATTTCTTCAGGAGGGCTTGTCACATTTTCAGACCTGGCACAGATGCTCATCAGCAACGTCACTCGCGTTACAGAGCTTCCTAGTCGACTGCTCTCGTTTAATGAGGGCATAGACCTTTTCCGCCATTACCTGGATATGGATCGCGATGACGATTCAAGCATGGATGCAGTGAAGCCGCCAGTCAACTGGCCATCCGCAGGCAAGATCGAGTTCCGGAACTTTAGCGTAAAGTACCGCAGTGACCTAGAGTATGCGCTCAAGGACATCAACCTCACAATCAACCCTGGCGAGAAGATTGGAATCGTTGGTCGCACCGGTGCTGGAAAATCGTCTCTCTCCCGTGCAGTCTTCAGACTTATCAGCAAGGATACCTGTGAGGGTGCTATTCTTATCGATGGCTGTGACATCGCTTCAATACATACCAATGATCTGCGTCCAAAGCTAGGCACCATTCCGCAAGAGTCGACTTTGTTTAGTGGTTCATTCAAGCAGAATCTGGATCCACTGCTGGAGTACACAATCGAGGATATGTGGGCAGCGTTGGTAAAATGCAACATCACCGAGTTTGTTGAGCCAAAGCGCGATATGAGCAAGCAGGGCGGCAGCCACCACGATGATTACAACGATGAATACGAGGAGCAGACCAAAGAAGAGATAGCCGATTGGGACCGCATGTGGAAGGAATCAGGCTGGATTGCGCGCATCTTCCTTCTGTTGTTTGTAGAGAAGCCCAAGCTAGAGCCCAGGATAAACAGAAAAGTTGAGCACGGACTAAACAAGCAGGTTGGCCACCATGGCAGCTTGAGCGACGGTCAGCAGCAGCTGTTTAGTCTTTGTCGGCTGCTGATGCGCAGGCGCAAGGTCATTGTGCTGGATGAAGCTACGGCTGAGGTTGATCTGGAGACTGACAAAGAGATGCAGAAGCTGTTTCGCAGTGAGTTCAAGGACTGCACCGTTCTGACAATCGCGCATCGTCTGGAGACCATTATGAACAGCGACAAGATCATTGTCATGAACGAGGGGAGTGTTGCAGAGTTCGGGCCGCCAAAAGAGCTTATTGAACAGGGCGGAATGTTTGCTGAGCTGGTTAAAGCAAATGAGTTCTGAGTCTTCTCAGCCTTCCTCCGCTATTTTTGTGGTAATGTCGGTTGTTAAAATTATTGCAAGGCATCTCTTTGCTTTCCTTCTTTTTGGATGCCTTTCCCTTTTCCTTTTTCCTTTTTCTTTCCTTCAGAACCTCTTTACACTCCCTTTTTTACACTTATTGGTTGTATTGAATTTATGTATATATTCTAGCCCACTTGTGAAGACATATGCCAGCGCTGCAAGCATGAATAGCGCTGTCGACTCTTTTTCAGTAGAAGCCATTCCCTTGGACTCCTTGGACTGGACCTACTCTGGAGAAGGCAATGCAAACATTCTTTTTGCCTACACGGGAACGGATCCAAAGCTACGAGGATGGATGCTTCGCCTGCTAAAGTGTTCTTGTGCCGATAACCGGCCGACTGTTAGCGTGGAGCAAAAGCAAATCCTTGAGCAGGCCAACGCCAAATGGCTACAAGAACGGATGCTCTACACCACCAAAGTCATTGGATCGCTTATTGGCGACGAATATATACTTCCACAGCGCCAGGCAGCCGTCACCAGCACTTTCCTTTGCCAGCTGAACGCGGTCTCTGAGCACCATCGCCCAAAGTATCGTCTCGACAAACAGATTGATGTGGACCAGACGACAGCTATTCTGACACGCAATGGACATCAAGTGTCGTCTGTGCAGAACGCTCACTCAATCACTGTTGAGATAAAGCCAAAGTGGGGATTTCTTCCAACATCGCGGTTTATAGCTGAGAATATGGCAACCAGCAAGAGGGTGTGTCACTTTTGCATGAAGCAGCATTCACAGGCCGACATCGACCAAAACGGCATCTTCTGCTCCCTTGATCTGTTCTCTGGCGACCACGCGCGTGTTTCACATGCAGTTGATTGTCTAGCGCTGTCAAAACATTGTAAGCTGCGGATTTTTGTTGACGGTCATCCAATATCCTCCGACCACAATGCTCTGGATACATCCAAAGTTCCTGAGTGGGACCGTTTGAAAGAAACAGTGGTTGAGATTGTTGCTACAGACAAGCTGTTTGGCCGACTAAAGCATCTCCAGGGGCAACTGGACCAGTTCGACATTGAAGGCATTTTTCCAATGTTTCAGCGAGCTCTTGCCGAGGGCCGCGTTTCGACAATGGATCCGTCAATCGACGAGTGGTTGCTTGCTGTTTCTAAATTTAATGGGCGCTCTGCTAAAAGCGACACGGTCGAAGCGATTGACGAAAAGCAGGCCATCTTGGAGTTTATGATATCCACAACACTCAAGGACGTTTCTGTGCTGATAAACATGAAGCAGTGGCCTCCATTGCTCCAGAAAAGCTGCTCTCGGGCTTTGCCGGAGTATTCGATTGCTGTTATCGATGCAGATGTAAAGCACATTGCAAAAATCCCAAAGTAT
Source organism: Coemansia sp. RSA 1200 (assembly GCA_027578915.1). Classification (NCBI taxonomy): domain Eukaryota; kingdom Fungi; phylum Kickxellomycota; class Kickxellomycetes; order Kickxellales; family Kickxellaceae; genus Coemansia; species Coemansia sp. RSA 1200. The sequence goes on from JANBTT010000002.1 coordinate 194,730, forward strand.
TTGCAAAAGAAGCAAACGCTAGTTGCCAGCTACTTGCAAAGAAACTCAGACCCCTTAAAGCAGCGCCAATGTCGCGAATGAAGCAGTCTTTCAAGTATAGCATAGTATAGCATTAGCACATAGTCTGCACTCCTTTTTCCTTCTCTTTTGCATTGTAGACAAAGTATTGTTATTAAAGCCCACAAGGATCATTCCAGCAGCTGACTAGACCTCTTGACAGCACGACGCATCTCATATTGCATCTGTTGCGCACGCAGCTCCAGTTGCGTCTGCACAAATTTCGACGCCTCCTTGTCAAAGCGAAGTCGCAGAAGACGAAGGATCAGATCGCCCTTGTCGGTTACCATGCGGTTGGAACGCTTGAACCGAGTCAGCGTCTCAGCATCCTTGTGCACCCAGACCGATCGGCTGCGACCTAGAGCTGACTTTTTTGCAGGCGTTGGCATAATGGCCGCACAAACATCCTGGGGTTCAATTGGCAAGGTGTCGGTGGAGGAATTACAGCTTACAGCGTCAGCGTCAGCATCAGCATCGTGATTACTAAGTCGATGAGGCCTGAGGCCGTCACCGCTCCCTGTCCTTGGCGGCAGTGGTGGTGGAGCAGATCTCTTGGCGGCGGAAACAAAATTCGATCCAGCATCACCGCCGCTGGGGTGCATAGAAGACCGTCTAGGACTATTGTCTGCGTACGCTCCGAGATCGCTCGATTGAATCGACGCTGGCGACAGAAGCTGCTTGCTCTCAATAATCTTGACCTCCTTTGGCTCGACTACAGAGCCGCGGAGCTCAACCATGTAGGAGTCGATAAGCTCTCGCGATGTCATAAAGTACATCTCGTACACCATGAGCAGCTCGTTGAACTTTCTGTTTTCCAGGGTGTCGGTTGGAATTCCATCCTTGTCTGACCCGCCTTCAAAGTACCACTTGAGAAAGTCCAAACAATCAAATATATTGTTCAGATCGCTCTCTGTCAGCGGTTTGGCACTGCCCTTCGACTCTCCACGCAGGGGTGGCAAAAGAATGTCTTCCAGGGACACCAGCATGTCATTCCACACCTTGATTATCACTCCATCCGCGGTATCGTCGTACAGATGCACAAACAGAGCATGTAGATTTGCTTCGAGATAGTCAATCAGGGGAATCAGTGCCTCACAGCAGCTTTCCTGGGTAATCTTAATTGTTGCAGGCTCTGTGTGTCCGCCACGCTTGAGGAACTGGACGCTGCGCTCGATGCCACGGTCAAGACTTACATGGCGCGACCCAAAGGCACGCGATGTGCGGTAGCGAGTTGCCTGCGAGACAAGAATGTGGCCGAGATACTCGCGCACGCTGCTCGCTACCTGCTCAACAATGCGTTGCTGCATGTCTGACAAGGTTCGGTCAATGAAACGGAACATGCGACCGCTGTAAAACTCGACATCATCGCGCTCGCCATCCATGGTGACCTGCAGCATCAGATGGCCAGACGGCTCCAGATCAAGCACCATGTCGACGGAGCCATCTGTTGCAAGCGCCATGCCTGTTGGAGGCGCAAAGTACGCTCGCGCGCGTGTTTTCTCGCGATTGCCAAGAGCCTTGGGACCATCGCGTGTGCATATGCGAGCCTCTAACGGTGCAACAAGCTCGTCGCCAGTGCCAAGCTGCAAGTCAAACGACTCGTGCCAGCGCGGATTGGTGGCTCCAGAAAGAGATGGTCGTGTTTTGGCAAATGTTTTCCGCTTTGTCACATCGCTGCTGACGTTCCTTGTTGTCGCCAACTTGACATATGGCTTGGAGCTCACCTGCGTCGTATTCTCCTGGCGTTTCTTGAACATTTCCAGCCCTTCTGCACGAACAACCTCAAAGGACAAGAGATAACCCTTTGGCTTTTCTTTTTTAATTGACTCACGGCTATCGCTGCCAACTGCCTCAATGGCCTCACGGATTCCCAGCTCCTTATGGAGTTCGTGAAGCTTTGTCTTTGCAACGGAAAGATTGTTTAGCTTGACGCATGCCTCTTTGCTTATCTCGACTGGTTTCGATAGATCAAGCTTGGTTATCGCTGTTTGTGTCGCGGTATTCAGGTTCAGTGACTGCTCCTTGTACTTTCTGCTGTTCCACATGCTATTCCAGCCAGTGCCTTTCTGGTCGGCGGCACCGTCTTCTTCGCTCTGCAAGCTGAGGCAGTTTATAAACTGCTTAAGCATCATGGCAGCATAGACTTCAAAGGTTATGTCAACATGCTTCATAAACTGCGTTAGAAATACAACCTTGGTCTCCATATCTGGCCACTCCAGATGTGTTGCTATGGACACCTGCTGCGAAAAACAACTGATAAGATCAATAACTGACGTCGAGTGCTTGCCTACGCTCAGCTCGCGTGGATAGCTGTCGAGCTTGAGCGCATTGTCAGCCCACTTTGCCTTTTCATGGTCAATGTTTCTCATCCACGACTCAATTGCCTCTCTAAACAAGCGCCGGTTATCAATGCCCTTGATTTCTCTGTCGCTGGCCTGCTTGTAGAGCCGCTCAATCTTGGTGATCAGGCCGCACAGTTCAAATGTTGCCTCAACATCGGCACTCTGTACTGTGTATCCAGACTTTCCAACGTGCCGTATGAGGTACGTATAAAAGTAGTCAATTCCGATTTCGGCAACTATGCCCGGAATATCATATCGGCGATCGCCATCTTCAAGCAGTGAATCGGAGAATATGCCGTGGCAACGCTCACAGTCACGCAGAATATGAACGGCCAGTTGGGCATAGCCATCGAGGCAAGTAGATATAGAATCATTGCTGAAACACTGGCCACTCAAACACTCATAGCGATACTTGATCGACGGTTCAAGTATGCTCATAACCTCTTTGCGGCGCCCATCAATGTTCGGCATCGGTCTGTTGGGAACAACAGGACAGGTAACGTCGTTAATCATCAGTGAGCGCAGAAGCTTCTTCAGGTTGGCATTCCTTTCAGGGCGCTGCTGATCGAGCTCCTCAATCACATCTTGCACACGCCCAAGTGCTCCATATTCGATTCTGCCTTCTATTTCAAGAAGAGCCTCGTACTGCGATATATGCCAATCGTGTGGATCCATCAAGTGAACAATACGCTCGACCTTTGTAAACGCATCGAGCAAGTACGATTCAGGAAGCATGCCTTGCTCGTAGTAGTCATTTATAATGTCCAGATAGCACGTCTCCCGAAAGGGCGCACTGATGCGCCATGCAATCCCTAGCTGCTTCAGGAGCTCTTTTGCGGGGTTCGATAGCTGAATCGGTGCTGTAGGACCGCTGTTTATGCTGACGGAGCCGCTGGCCGAGTCACTTGACACGGCGAGTGTGCCGACAATATCGTGATAAATAGCGATCTGTATCAATCTTCGATAATGTTGTGCGGCATGCGCAGGTATGTACTCAAACGCTGCTGCAATCTCCTCATCGCCCAGCGCCTCGATTGCACTCGCTTCAAGCTTGAGGCGTCCGGCACTGATATTCTCCCCAGACATGAAACTCTGGCGGACAGAGTATGTGTGGATCAGCTGCTCCAGTGACGTGATTTCGCGGTCCTTCCAGATCCGATATGCGCTAGGCGTTCTAAAATGGTCGGGCTTTCCAGCAAAGCTCATATCTTTCTTTAAGACCAGCAAGCACATACGCAGGTCCTGGGTAGCTGTCTCTTGATTCACTTCTTTTTTGAGCTCGCTAACTATTTGTGCATGCTCAGACTCCAAGACCTGAAATGCGTTTCTAACCCAGATGGCCACCGAATCCACAGAAGCAGTCTCTTCCACGGACATCGAGTTGGAACGCCCCCTGCCGTCCAGAGAAAGGGGAGTTTGTGCTCCCTGGGGCACAGAGCTCCCAGAGATCTGGGGCTCGGGCACATCATCAAGTTTAAGTAGCGCAAGCCCTGCCTCTCGCGATGTGTGCGCCTTTGCCTGTAAAACAGAGCGCAGGAGCTTGATGAACCTCGAAACCTGGCTATCGATGGTGTTGGTTGAATCAGGCTCACTGATAATCCCATGCCGCACACAGACAGTCTGAGATTGTTCAGCAAAGACGTCTAACAGGTCGTTTATAGTCCCGGTTTCGCTCAGAGCTTCGCTGTGCTCCTTGACACGCAGGTATTCGTTCATTGCGATATAGCACTCGCGCGTCAGTGGATGCAGCGAAGCAACGCCAGTGGCAGACTTCAGATGCTGCACCAGAGCCTTGATTATTGCCGGGGACAAGTCACCTTCCCGAGACTGCTTTGGTGATAAGCCCTTTGAGCTGCCAGTAATCCCTTTTGCCAGACTCTTCAGCTTGCTTGCACTGCCCACCTCAGCCTTAATCTTGCGTGCGGCACTATCGCCCAGTCCCAGAAAGCTGGTCTTCCACTTTCTGCCTTTAGCGCGAGCATCTAGTGTAGCGCTGTCTCCGGTTTCAGACACCAAACCTCTTCTTGGAGCAACCAGCGTCGGTGTGCGGTTGTTTGCAATGCCGGTTCCGCTGGCAACACCAACCGATTTCACAGCAAAGCCATTACTACTTCCAGCGTTTAAAAAGTTGGCCAGATTGGCTGCACTACTCACCCCGCCCTGTTTGTTGGTGGTGCGGGTTCGGGCTGCCAGCTGTGCGCTGTCTGCGTCCAGGAGCATCGCGTATCGCAGAGCATACTGATAGGTGATTACCTTGTCATTGCTCCACTGCGACATTGAAGGCTCGTTGTGGGCTTCAACGTTTGCTGCCATTTCCTGTGTTCGGTTGCTGGTGACTTCAGGAACATTTGAACTCTTCGTTGGTGTAGCAGGCGGCTGAGTGGCTATTCCGCTCCTGCCTGGACTGTCATCCAGGCTTAGTGACGACATCGGTTTCTCAATACTAGTCAAGTGCTTCTGTGGCAAAGGAGGTAGTTCGCGGTTAAGCGAGCCAGCTGGTCCAGAAAACGACGATGAATGCGGCACTGCAAACGCTGATGGCTGTGGTGGCAGCGGGGACTGTTTTCTTCCGGCAGCTGTTGGTCTTGCCACCGGTGCCGAGGGCATTGGCCGTGCTGGCATTCTGAACAACGGCAACTAAATGAAATGAAATAAAAAAGGGTACAGTAAATAATCAAATAAACAAATAAACTACGGCGGAGGCAAGGATGCCATGTAACCGGGGGTATTAAAGAGAAGAAAAGCTGGTGAGGAACCTCGTTGTATATAGACAGCTAGTCCTGGTGTGTGTATGTGTTACTTCCGGTCGGTCCAGCGCAGATAATCAAATAGAAGAAGGGGAGGAGGAACAAAACAACAAACAAATCGATATCCAGCCAAAAAGTATTTATTTGCTCGGTTTGTGCTGCTTTGAAAATGCAAGAAAGAGAAAGAAGGAAATAAAAACAAAGCAGCCGGCTTCGAAAGAAGAAAAGAGAAGAGAAGCTAAACATCAAGCGCAAATAGCATGGCAATGCTGACCAGACATATGAAGACGCTCCCCCATCTCTGGAGTTTGTTCGTCTGCAAAATTTTGAGGACACGGTGCAACATGTTCTGGTTTGCATGCGCAGTTGCTGGTAATCCGGTGTTTGGCTCCTGCACTACCCTTCATTGGATGTATGAGGATGTCAAAACCACATCAGGTTTTGGGGAGTTCCTGGAATTCTACACATCCACTACTCCACTTTTGTGCTCGTCTGGAAAGTATAAAAAAGGCCCCAAAAGGATACCTAACGAAGGAAGTGTCAGCAGAAACGTCCAAATGCTGCACGCCAAGAGCCAAAGTTCAAATTTCTTGGTGAGGCCATGTACTGCCACCGTATTCCCTCACATCGTCGTCTCCTCCTCATCCAATCCAATGTTCCCCATGAGATGGAAGGCGTTCTAAAAATAGACAGCCATTATGTGCTGCTGTCTGTCGCATTGATCAGTGCCTGGACCAGCTCTTCGAAATCAGACCGCTGTCGCAGCACGCGGATCGCCTCGGCCGGGTTCTGATCCTTGCACACGTCATTCACCATGGCTCTGATACTTGGGTCCATCAGAAGCCGCTTGACATTATGTGCGCTGTTGAGCTTTGCAAGATCCTGCGCAGTTAGCCGGTGCTTTGCCTCCTCTTCCTCGTCAATATCGGGGCCAAGGTCGTTCGTCGTGTGAACACCCTTTGTTTCCCCTGTCGAAGCAGAGGAATCTGCTGCACTGCTTGGAGCCTTTTTTGGCGCTGTGCATATCTCGGTCTTGTGGTTCTTGAAGCATTTGACGGAGCAATAACGGATGTAGCAGTTTGAGCACTTGTATTTTGCTGCTGCGCTGCTGCAAACCGCACACAACTCGGTGCTACTGCTATTGGCGCTCATTGCAATGGCTCTAAGATACGCTTTTTAGAATTAAAGAACTAAGGACGGGGAGATATTGGGATTGACAGGTAAAGTGTGTTTGGTAGGTCACGCGTCTGACTTGGCTTGATATGCAGCACATGTTTCCATTTTCTGACTGGTTCCAGGCTTTATGGGGAGGAAGAGAGGGGGAAAGATGTGGCAGGCGTTGGCGCTAGTTGGATACTATGATTTGAAGATCTAAATAGACTGTGCATGGAAACCACATTGAAAAGGAAAGTAGACTACTATATTGATTGATGTTTTAATGGCGAAAGAGAAAAAAGTAAAAGAAATGGGTGCAACAAACGCACTAGCCCAATGGCACGAATCATCATCTCATGCATTAACGCAAGCAAAAGGCCCAGTTTGCTCCTCTTTGCATGGCGACTTGTGCTTTTAGATGACAGAATAGTTCTCGGGCACAAGCGATATTGTCTGTGAGAACTCGACATCCTGGCTGTCAGGCGTAGTAACGCCGGTCACAGAAATGCCATAATATGGCTTTTTGCACGCAAACGACACATGCACAGGGAAAAACACGCCGGCGTCGTTGCCTGGAATGCTAAAGTCCAGGCTACCGTCCTTGTTGCTGCTGTCGATGGTTGGGATCTGCCACTGCAGCACACCGTGTGCCCGATCCACATTATAGATTCCATCAACATCGCTCACTGTGGGCTGGGCGCCCGAAGGGATAGGAATCGTTACTACAACATCCTCCAACTCGAGATCCGCATTGTTAAGCTCGTACTCAATGTTCACATCCACCGTGCCGCTGCCAGTCGGCGATGGCCAGCAGTTAATGGTGAGTGGTATAGCACTCTCGTCATCTGAAACAATACGCCACTTCAGAATCCCGATCGGCTGCGACACTGGGAACGATCCAGATGGGTCCTTTAGCGCAAGCACAGAGCTGTTCTGGTACTTTCTTTTGTCAATCTTTGGATGCGTCTTCACCTGTGCGTTGCGCGAATCATTTGTCTCTACGCTGACCTGCACGTTAGCATAGTTGCTGTCAGTAATGATAAGAGACAGGTCGCCCTTGACCTCCATCATTTCAGACCCACCATCACGGTTAACAACTGCCGTGATATGTTCGTCAATCTGGATATGCACTCCTTTCATGTCAACCGGGGGCCGAGCAGGCGTTGCCTCCACCGAAATTGGAGCAGAGCTAGGGGGAGCATCATAGCCCGCGGCGATCAGCGGCTCCTTTTCATTCATCGACAGGTTGTCTTCAAACTCTTGGGCAAGACCAACCTCGTCCTTCATTGCACCAAGAATGTCAGCACCCTTCGGCTTTCGCCCAAGCCGCATTCCGCGCGCAGCCGATGAAATAGTAGCAGCAGATTGCGCAGGCGGAGAGTCTGATCCAAAGGAACGAACTGGCTCAGGTCTCGGCGAGATAAGAGGCTCGTAACTGCTTCCCATGCGTCCGCCGCTAAGCATTGATCCGCCCGAACCCATTCCACCATCGGAAAATCCGCGCTTTGCCGCTTCTCTGCGCTGCTGGTCAAAGAATTTGGCCTGGCGTTTCATTTCTTGCTTCGCCTCAAGCTCCTTGTTCTTTTCAATCATCTCCTGGATCTTCTCTTCGTGACTCTCCATCTCCTTGATGGTGCGGAGCTTGGCAAGATCGACGTTGTCTCTGCAGCCTTGAGAGATTATTTCCTCAAATGTCTGCAATATATCAAATCCATGGAAAACAACGTCTTGCTGGTCGCCAACATCACAAATGTCAGACACTGCACGAGCAATCAGATGTAGGGTGTCCATGTCCTGGACAATGTTGTTCTGACGGCTGGTAATAAGAACTACAAACATTTCCTCGCCAATTGGCTGGTATACATATCGGATCGTTTCGGTCTCAACGGTCGTGTGCTGCTGTCCAGGCACCATCAGCTTTGGAAACGAAGCCAGCAGCCCTTCGATGCGTGTGCGAGGCATCTCGACAAACTGCCGAGAGGCCAAGGCTATTGGGTAAATATAACAAATGTTCAAAGCAGAAATATAACGATTTCAAGAGGAATGTTTTAGTTACGGGGTAGAAGCCATGGCAATGGAATGTAGCAAAAGGTATCGTATACATTAAACTAATGCAATGTTGAATATAATGCATACCCTTGCCAGTTTTTGTACAAATTGAAGATGCGAGAATGACCTACAATAAACAAGCTGGCAAGAACCGAAAGAATGGCCATTAGTGAGATAAGACAAGGGGAGACGGCTTTCAATTCCACTAGTCCAAGCATCTAGCAGCTGGACGAAAACACTATTCACTCCGACAAAAAACAGCACAAGTGTGGCATTTACCATTGCGATGTCGATCAAGAGCGGAACGCCTTTCTCCCTATTCTTCTTCCTTTTTTCCTTTTGCGACCGGGAGATGAGAAATAGAACACGCAATCCTCCTCACAAAAAAAGAGTAGAATTGGATATAAAAGCGAATTGAACAAGACTCTTCTACTAATGTAAATAGAAAACAAAACAAAAAAACAAGACGACGAAGCCAGACAAAGCGAACATTCGACGGCTGCTGGCAAGAATAAAAGCAACACAGCATTTGGAGCGCTTTCGCGATCAAGCCCTGGTTGATTTCGGCAAGAAAGTTGTTCCTCAAAATCAAAAGCAATTGCTTGGCTGGCTACGATTGGCCAACTGCATATAAGCTGGTTCATTTTTGTTTGCAAATACAAAAGCCCCACCTAGATAAATATTGCATTTAGGCACAGATCCCAGAGATAATTCACAGCTCCAGCGGCAAGCGGATCGGAGAGCTAAACAACAACATGATAGTTTTGTATTCAAACCGCACGGGTCGCATATTGTTCAATCCAAAGGAATGAAAAAAGCAAGGAGTAAAAAACAGAAAGGGGGCAAAGTCGACGACAACGTTCTTCGCCTTGCCACAAAAACAATAGACAACATCGCACAGCAGAGCGGACGTTTGGATGTGGATATGTATCGACATTTACTTCAGCTTCTTCTTGGGGCGGAGCTGGCTGCTGTGGCCACACTTCTTCTTGCGGCAGTTGGTGGCACGGGGAGGAAGACGGGCATAGCATTTGCGGCAGATCATCTTGTCGCAGCAGTACTTCGAGGCAAGGGCTTTGAGCGACGGCTCAATGAGACCACCACGCAGACGAAGCACCAGGTGAAGAGTAGACTCCTTCTGGATGTTGTAGTCCGAAAGAGTGCGTCCGTCCTCTAGCTGCTTTCCGGCGAAGATAAGACGCTGCTGGTCCGGAGGAATGCCCTCCTTATCCTGGATCTTGGACTTAACATTGTCGATGGTGTCGGTCGACTCCACATCGAGGGTGATGGTCTTGCCAGTGAGGGTCTTCACAAAGATCTGCATTGCTACAAGAACAAACAAATTAATGGAGAAAAACGATAACATAGCACTTTGGGATTAGTTGCACACAATTATTTGGCGAGATTTCACAATCAAAAGATAAGTGAATGTGCAGAGAACAAAAGAACAGCTCAAAGCGAGTGTTCTGGCAAATGTACATAATATAAAACCCAGCAACCTTGTCTTCATAAGCAAAGCCCAGCACAACTGATGGAGAGTGTTGATGGGACACCTGAATCGGCAAGCAATAGCGTATAACGTTGTCCTGCTGGGAAATACCTCCTTTGTACTTTCTAAAGACAAGAGTGGAATCACGAGGAAAAGTAGTTGCGGATGGAGCTACCCGGTTCTGTCTGCAGTTCCACCAAAGCAGAAATAACGGCTTCTCGCTGGTGGCTAGAATTCGAATTCAAAGTGCCTACCCCCAATTTCCAAAATCGAGGGATTTTCATAATTTATGATTTCTAACCACTGATATGCACCACCGAAAGGTTCGCCAATGGATGCGCCTCCCGTTGTAATGGATACGCTTTAGACATCACTCCTGGCCTCTAAGCCTGTGTCCAAACATTGTCCATTTCAGCACCACGTTCCATCCTTGCTCTCATGCGTCTGTTGTGTCCATGCAAGACTTTAGACGCAGCCCACGTCGGTCGAATCCATCACCCCCATCGACTATCAAAATAACGGATCCAAGAACAGTCCCCCTATGGATGCGACACTTACTGAATAAGATATTCCAATAATAAAACGACTGGTTAAGAGGAAGAATCCGTTGCTGTAGAATCCTCAGTGTTTCTGCTCAAATGCAGTTGGCAGACAGAGCGGAGGAGGACCTTCCTGATTTTCTGAGGTAATCATAGCTTAAGATTTGCCTGGCCAATCACGGCTTATAAAGTCAAAAGTGGCCAGGCTCTGGCTGTGGAAATCTGAATTACCATCTCATAGAGCGGAGAGAATCAACGGTGGATCATGGAGCTTCAGAGCAGACAGAACTAAACCAACGCTTCTCTTTCGTCAATCTCTCTAATCTTCATCCCCTTCTTCACAGCTACTCCTGACACATTATCTATAATATTTGACTATATCTTGCTCGTTTTCGCACAGACCAAAAGCAAATGACAGGTAAACAGCTGCTGCCTCTTTTGCAGAAGACATCCATAGTATGGTCAAAGATACCACCACCACACAGCATCCCAAAACTAAACTACGCCAGAGCACCCGCCCTGGTGCGTGTGTACTCGGCCTTATCCCCCTCCATAGCATATCTCGAGAAAGAAAGGGCCGTTGCCATCGAGGCGGTTGAAAGAGCTTCGCGCGTCTGTCAGGCAGTGTTCAAGCGGCTTGTGAACGAGGAGACGCTGACGAAGAAAGACAAGTCACCAGTGACGGTTGCCGATTTCGGCGCACAAGCAATAATCAACCAGATCCTTGAGCAAAGCTTCCCCAACGACCCTATAGTTGGCGAGGAGGACTCGAAGGATCTGCAGGGAGACGAAGGCAAGGTGCTCTGCGAGAAGGTTGTTGGGCTTGTAAACACAGCCGTGGAGCATCCGATGAGCGTAGACGAGGTGCTTCGTGCAATCGACCGTGGGCAGTACGAAGGAAGTGGGTCTGGGCGCTACTGGACACTGGATCCAATCGACGGAACCAAGGGCTTCCTGCGCGGCGAGCAGTATGCGGTGTGCCTTGCGCTGGTAATCGACGGCACGGTGCGTCTGGGCGTGCTGAGCAGCCCCAACATGCCCTGGAAAATGAGCCAGCCCGACAGCGAGCGCGGCGTGCTGATGGTTGCTGTTGAAGGCCAGGGCGCCTTCCAGAGAAAGCTTGGCGGCGGGGGTGAGCTGCCGATCAGCACCTCGAGCGTGACCGATACCACACATGCGACCTTCTGCGAGTCCGTCGAGTCTGGCCACACCAACCACATCGACAACGCAAACATTGCACGGCTTCTGGGAATTACAAACCAGTCGTTGCGCATGGACGGCCAGTGCAAGTATGGTGCCGTTGCTCGCGGAGATGCCGATATCTATCTTCGGCTGCCCACAAGCGAAACCTATGTCGATAAGATCTGGGACCATGGTGCCGGAAACATCATTGTCAGGGAAGCAGGAGGTCGCGTAGCCGATGTGTATGGCAGACCGCTGGACTTCTCGCTTGGACGTACTCTTCGGGCAAACAGGGGCGTTGTAGCTGCAAACGCCAACGTATTCGATGCTGTGATTGCTGCTGTCCGCGAAACGCTGGACAAGAAGAGCAAGGCTTAATCGGGGGGTCATCAGATGAATCTAGCCTTTTTCTTTCGTTTTGTTCAATTATATGTAAAGCGTTGCGTTATACATGGCTCGACAAGTGCTATCAGCCCTGTCAAACAACTGCTTCGTTGCAGCAGACCATAAATCCCCATCGCTTCTGCCGACACACATCTTCCAGAATACCAAAATACTCTTTGCTTTAAACAAATCGCGGTGCTTTATCAGTGCCACGATATAATCGCAAAACTCTGCTACATCCTCCTCCAGCGGTCCGCTCGCAGCACTGGAGTCAACCCACTTTTTAACAAGAGCCCTCACGTCCGATAGCTCGTGTTTTCCGAGCAGCGTTGGAACCACATGCAATGTCACTTTTGGGGACTGCTCGCTGTTTGCAACAGAGGCGGATCCGGTCTTGTTGCCATCTTTGGACGACGGCTTTGAGATCGTAGGCTTTGACGCAATATATTCTCTAGCCAACTCCCGGCGGATGCTTGTTGGCAGATTGCTCCATACTTCGCTGTCCACCTGCGATGGCATAATATTGTCAAGTGAGTTTATTCTGTTAAATGCGTCCACCAGGTTCTGTTTTGGTCGACTGCTGCTGCTGCTGCTGCTGCTGCTGCTGCTGCTGCTGCTGCTGCTGCTGCTGCTGCTGCTGCTGCTGCTGCTGCTTTTGCCGGCCCATGTTGAGAGATCTAGTTTACGGGGTCGGCCTCTTCCACTTTTTGCTACCAAGGGTTTTCGGACCAGATCTCTGTTTGGAAGTGGAGGCCTGCCTGGAAACAGCGCACCAATGTTAGCAGATGACTCTTTGCCTTTGTAGGCCTCCTGAAGCTCGGATCGTATTGACTCTGGCAGCTCTTTCAGGACATCAACGTCGATCTGCGATGCTGACGGAAGAAGCTCGGACGGGTAACCTGTGCTCTCAGGGCTTTCTTTGAATGGAATTTGCTTCGGCTTGGCCAGTAATTTGCCAATATCGGCAGCACCGCCATCTGTATTCAGCTTTTGCACCTGAATGCCAACACCCCGCACATCAAGCGGATCCACCGCCAGCTGGTGCAGGAGTCGGATGCATAGCGGCGCAATCCTGGCTGGATCGCTGGTCATCTGAGGCAGCGACGCGGATCGCGACAGATTGTCGCACCTGCCATGTCCAAGAAACTTTCCAGGCCTTCCTTCTCCCTCTTGTCGTCTCTTTACCTTCAACGATACCAAACTGCCCGTGCGCCCAGCAGCGTCCATAGACTTGCAGACCTCCTGTGCCAGTCGTGTTACAAAATCCTCAACTTCGCTTTGGTTGGAAAACCGGACTCCCCATCCAATATCGGCACCAAATGCCTGGCGTAGCTGGTTGGATTCAACCACACGGTTGTCGTTTCCGTGGCTGTAATTGTAAAGCGTCAATGCTGTCTTTTCCCCGCATATGGCTTTCAGTTTATCCAGTGGTGTTTTTCTGATATCGGCTATGCTCTTTAATCCGTTTCTGCTCAGGTTATCCTCTCCTGCATATCCGACTCCAGGAAGCCTGCTTATAGGAATGTCCATATCGAGAAACGACTTGCCGTCAACATAAAACACACCGTTGGACTTTGCACTTGTGGTGGCAATGCGTGCAAGAAGAATATTGGGCCCAATGCCTACGCTAACCGTGCATTTGGTTGTCTCTAGCACTTTGCAACGGATATCCTGAGCCAGCAGCTCTGGATCGCCACGGTACCTGTCATCCTGCACTGCACGGGTCACGTCAAGAAGTGCCTCATCAACGCTGACGGCCTGTGTTTCGTCCGCAATCTGGGTAACAATCTTGTAGAATGTTCGCGATACGCGTCTATAAGCATCAAACTGGTACGGAACAACCATTATTGACGGACATAGCTGGGTTGCCTGGTTCATAAACATGCCATTCTTCACGCCAAACGATCTTGCAATGTAGTTGCACGACGCAATCTGACTTGTACCTCCGGTCTTTCCAAGCGAATTTGCAGACAGTTCAGAGTCAAAATCCTCAAACTGCTTATGAGAATGGCAGACCGCAACTGGGCGGTCTTTCAGATGTGGATAGGAAAGCAGACTGACTGATACAAAGAAGCAGTCGAAATCAACATGCATTATCACTCGCGCTCCGTCACTGTGTAAAGCAACATCCTGCGCATTATTGGAGCTCACCTTGCTGCTTGTTTGCCGTAGCTGAGCAACATAATCCTTGAGCTCTGCCTTCCACATTGAGAGATGGTGAAGACGCGAGCTGGTATAGTACCGCTGGATAAAGTCAGGCTCTGTGGCAAGGTTTCTGCGCACCCACTCGCGGTTCAGGTCCTCTCCAAACCGATCAACCACAAAGGCTGTAGCAGGTTTCAATGTCCTGGTCTGTCCGCCATTGCCACCAGGTTGGTGCAAGTGTGCTTCGTCCTCTTCAAGGTCACAGATGATTCGAAGTCCAACAGATATAATCTCCGTGTTGCTTCTGTGAGGCTGCTGCCCAATTACTCTGTATCTCTGCCACGGAAGCTGTCTGCCAGCACTGATGCTCTGCAGCACCCATTCAGGGCGCACAACCCTGTAGTTTCTAAACTCCTTTTCCTTGGACATGGTTAGGTTTGAGGCGATTATGTGCGTCACCTCTGACTTTGCCAAGTAGTGCAGAAACCGTCCGCCCCGCGCAAGCAGGAGGCGCTTGAGCTCATGTTGCGATGGCCGAGTGTACCCGTTAATGTGAAACACAACACCAGCGAATATCTGGCTGTGCTGCGGCTGGTGTGCTGTTGCTTGGATTGCGGCTTGCTTGGCAAGCTTAGTCTTCCGTTGATTGAAATACCCATGAAAGTCGCCATAACCTGGAACACTTGGATTTGAAACAGCGTGAACAGCGTGGTCCTTGTCTTGCCATCCTTCCTCTATGACTGCTGCTCTGTTTACGGATATATGCTTGCTATCTTCAGGACCAAACTGGTGCACATTTCCGACTGTCTGTTGCGGGTCTTCTTCTCCACCATACGAACCAGACATTAGTCAGAAATCGCTCCTTCTATCAGAGACAACAAGGAAACATAGATAAACAAAGAATTAATGACTGGAACGAGATAAAATGAAACAAAATGAAACAAAAAACAACAAAAAAATGGCGACTGCGCAATTTATATTCTACGCGCAATCGACTGAATAGCTCTAATCTTTCTTTTCCCTTTATTTTCAGGACAAAGAACGAACCAGCGACGAAAAGTGATCCCATTGTTTCTGAGCCTCCAGCATTTGCTCTGTCAGATCGTCCAGCGTCTTGGACGACTGCTCACATCTTTCCTTGGCTATTCGCAGTTGCTCTTCTTCCAGTGCAAGCTGCTCCATTTCCTGGTCCAGCAGGAACTCCAAATGCGAACCGTCGTACCTGTAGTTTCCCGTATCCTTTGGTAGCGCTGCAGTATGTGTCGACTGCTGGCCACCCCTTTCTTTACCACGCATCATTGATGCGACGCCAGCGTTGCGCAACTGCTCGTTTTCCCAGTCACTGGGCTCGTCGTCGGCCTGCGCATGCTCAATAGACTCCACCTTGGCCACACGCATGCTTCTATTGAACTCTGCACGCTCATTCCTGCCAACTATCACCATGTCCATCTCGTCCTCGCCCTCCACCACCGCCCCATCGTCAAACAGTTCCTGGTTTGTCTTGCCACGTATTCGCGAGCTCGCCATCTCATCGCTCAGCGCAATAAAGTCATCGCTGTCACGGTCTTCGGCTACTTCTTCATCGTCGACCTCGCCCATTTTCTGCTCGGCCTGCTTCTGTCTCCGCAGCTTCTTTGCCAAATATATGTCTTGCGCATCTGGAATCCCCTCGCTTGAAAAAGGATAGACCGAAGGCAGTTCGTGCT
Source organism: Coemansia sp. RSA 1200 (assembly GCA_027578915.1). Taxonomy (NCBI): domain Eukaryota; kingdom Fungi; phylum Kickxellomycota; class Kickxellomycetes; order Kickxellales; family Kickxellaceae; genus Coemansia; species Coemansia sp. RSA 1200. Next base: position 210,525 of record JANBTT010000002.1, read on the forward strand.
GACTGTCAGCACGGTCCTTTTCCAGATCAACATCCATGGCCGCCAGGTCACCTGGCCGTTCGGTTCCACTTTTTAGCGCAGCAAGTTCTTCTTGCGAATATGTTCTTGCACCGTCCTCCTCCTTCTCGTCGTCGTCGCGGGCAATCTGTTCACCATCAGTCATCTCATTACCACGTATGGTGGTGGCAGTGGCTGTGTGGCTTGGAGTCCCGCCGGTTCCTAGTTGCGTACGCAATTCCTGGCGACGTGCGGTGGTGGGCTTTGCAGTCCGCTTTACAACAATGTCCACGGGTGTGTCATCGCTCTCCAAGCTGCCTTCAGCCGCCCCATCGTTGCGTTTGCGTATATTCCGCTTAGCCTTTGACTTTTTAAACCCAAACATTATGATAAAAGGAACACAACAGAGCGCGGGTCTTCTTCTTTTGGTGGCAAGTGTTGAGAGAAAGAAGAAAAAGTGAGGAAACATTATCCACAGCCCCGGCTTCTTAACCCAGCACGTGATTGGCTCTGTTCAATATTTATCCACAACAGAGATACACAGCAGATATGGGGGACAATGGCTGATCATGCGGCAGCCTTCATTAACCGCAAAAGCCGCCATATAGTTTAAGCCTGGCCATTGAAAATAGCAGCATCCGGCTACATGTAATTCTGTCTTTTTTCTACTGCGCGACCACTATATTACCTGATTAATTTCAATGGCATGGCATTACCATCTTTAATATTAAACCCGCCAAAGAAATGAAATGAAATAAAAAATATAGAAATATGTAGTATATGCATGTCCAACATTTTCATAATCTGTCTTTCATTCTACTCTTGTTATTTAAAGAAAATTAAAATAGGACTTAATAACATCCTTACATCTACACAAATGTCTGCGCCAAAGTACATTGAAAAATACAGGAAGCAGATCCAGGACAAGGTGGCAATTGTAACTGGTGCAGCGAGTGGACTGGGCAAGCGACTGAGCAAACAACTAGTTGAGTTTGGAGCAAAAGTACTTCTCGTAGACATTGATGAAAGTGTAAAAACAGTGTCTGAGCAGATAAACAGCAGCAACCATGGTGATGACAATGACAACAATGTGCGCAAGACAGACTGGATAATCTGCGATCTTACAGACCCACGCACAATACAGCTCTACTTTGACAAGGCAGTCGAGGTCTTTGGACATGTAGATATTGTTGTGAACAATGCAGGAATTGCAAACTCACAGTCACTTTTCAGTCAGCAAGACCATGAAGAACTGGAAGAGATTCTGGCTATAAACCTCCAGGCCCCGATGGAGGCCACACGAGTTGCTGTTCGGTACTTTCGACACATGAACAGACCAGGTATGGTGCTAAACATTGCATCGGTTGGAGGCCTGATCCCAATCTCAATGATGGAGAGCTATGGAACCACAAAGGCTGCGCTCATGTTCTTTACCACCACATGCAAGGGCTTGGCACCCCTGGTACGTGTGAATGCTGTTGCCCCATATTTCACCGACACACCTCTTGTCCAGAACAACAGACTAGTTGGCTCCTTTCCTCTTGTCAAACAGATGGGTCTGATGAAGCCAGACAAGGTCGTCAGAGTGATGCTCAAGGCCATATGTGATGAATCGCTTGCTGGGGACACACTGATGGTGGCGATGGGCACCGGTTCTCGCAAGATAGAGTTTTACAAGGAGCAGGCTATCCAGGTTATGTCATTTATAGCTGGGGGAACTGTCAACAAGTACTCGGCACTAGTCAGCAACTTTATTCTAACTGCTGTCAATGCAGTTATAGGCTTTTTGAGAAATCCGCCACCTCTCTGCGAGGCCACCAATAGATAGAAATGTGCTTTCGCTCTATTATGAATAATAAACATAAATAAACAGACAAGCAAGCAAACCCACTTTCAAACATCTGCGGGGTTTGGGACGAGTAATAATATAAATGAGAATAACGATGATGATAACAACAACAGCAACAGGCATTGTCTGCAATGAGAAAGTGGCCCGTTGGATGAACACTCATGGAAACCTCATCTGTCCACGCATATACACATACGACGCATTTAGCCCAAATACATGCAAGGTTCCTACTCCTTCGCCTCTATCTAGTGCTGGAGTCCGCTAGGCTTTTCTTCCGAAAGGGACGGGTATGTCGAAGGCATGTTCGAAAGAATTGTTGGGTCAAGGGAAGCACTACGGTACTGCTTTCCATCGCTGGCAGAATCGTAAAGCGCGTCGATCTGGTAGTTGTGCAATTCGTCAATGTCAGGCTGTGTGGCATTGCTTTGAGTGAATCCATGTAGTGATGGCCTGTTGGGTCTTGCCATCTCCCATGACGCGCTGGCTGGACCCTGCATGACAGCGTTTCCATGTCTGTCGACAGTAATAGACATTGGTATATCTTCCTCGTCGCCACAACGAGCTGTGTCTCCAGTAATAGCTGCACGCGTAGAAGAAGCAGTGCCAGGTCTAAACGGGCTCATATGTGAGCTTTGCACAATTGAATCATAGCCCCCTTCCGGTCCAGATCCGGCACTGGACGTGGGCGCACTAGAGTCGTCTATTACGCTTGCTTCCGTTAATGGCGACAACATGTCAGTGCCAAAGGGCCTGTTTGATCTGGCTAGCCTTGGGTGAACAGCAACTGAGCCGTCCTGGTTGCCAGAAATGGGATTGAACGAGGTGTAGATGGACGGTGGGCGGTGATGCTGGCGTTCAACAAGAGGCAGCTTTAGGTTAGAACTGGCGGCATTCGAGACCTTGCGGCGCTCCTGGATCCTCTCAAGGTGCTTTGAAAACAGCCGACCCACCATTCTGCGGTGGAGCGCCTCGAATCCTTCGTGCGAATGTCTGCGGATCATTTCCAGCCGCGATGGTGGAATGTCCACAGTGCCTGCTGCAATGCTAAGCCGCCGCCCCTCGGAAATCGGGCTTGATGTGTTGGTGTCAGAATCTGACAGACCCACTTTGCTGCCGGGCCACGAGTACATGTTTCTGTTGGCGCCTGCTGGAGGGCTTATCTCATAGGTTGTGTCTGCAGACAAGCGGCTCCACTTTTGGAGATTGGCCTCCAGCGCTGGCAAAAGCATGTCGTTCACCGGAAACAGCAATACTAGCTCGGTGAAAAAGGGTCGCACAATGATGTTTCCAAAATCCAGAGACACCTGGCGCTGGTTTGCTGTTTCACGATCCATGTTAGGAGATACAGGCAACGAAAGTACCTTTTCCAGCTCACCTTGGCGAAACGATTCTGTATTCATGAGATCCGACCATTTTTTGCACATTGGCCAGGGCAGTACCGGGTTGAATATGTCAACAGCGTGCAAAAGTATGCCAATAAGGCTCTGTCGTTGCGAACTGTTTAGCAAGGCATCGCTCATGGAGACCGACCGTCTCACTTGAAGCCGCCGCTTGGCTGTCTGCAATCTATTCATGCTGTCACGTCTAGGATCCGAGCCCTCTGCCAAAGCCGGGTTTGCGCTCAACATATTCCCATGATAGCTGCCCAATTGACCAGGACTCCGCACATTTGAATTGTTTGCTGTTGCTATAGGTTTTGCCAAACGAGGTCCAAAGCGCTTCTTGGACATGGTCGGCGCACTAGGTGATCTTGCACGGGAAACAAAGGTTCTGTCAGATACAACCCTATCCTTTGCTTGGATTGCACTTGTGGATTGCGAACATGGATCTTCTTTTAGTGGTGGAGTTGAGCCGCTCACATTCATGGACGGGTCTAGATCCTCTCCGCATTCGCGCTGGTATGTCTCGTGCTTTGAAATGCAGCGAGCCTTTTTTGAAAGCTCCGAAACCAGAGCTTTGCATTCCTCAACAACCTCAAAGTGCCGGGACATGTCAGTGCTAAGAATCGCTGCGCGAATGCTATATATCATACGCGAAGCAATGTCTATCTCTTCAACTGTGCTGTCACCATACATGGGATCGCGCATGTTCTCGACATTGCGAAAAAGATGGTGCTTCCTGATGTACTCTTCTGCAAGATCCATCGAATAGCGTTCTAGAATTGCGTCCGGGTAGCGCTTTGCAAGCTCAGTGCTAGCGTTTTTCTGAAAGAGATTGTTCAGTCCAGGATGGCCCGCATCGTGGCAAAGACCACCAATAATCAGACATGCTATGTCGTACGATGCAAGATACGCAGACGCCTGCAAATTATTCAACACGTAATAGAGCTTAACCACAACATCCAACGCATGGTTGAACGAGTGATAGGGGACCTCAGCATATAGTGATTCGATATCCAGGCAGAATTCGAGAATGTCGCTTGGAGGAAGCTCTAGCACGGATAAAATGTTCAGATTTTTAAAGATGGCCAAAAGAATACCATGCTTTTCGGCATGTGAATAATCCCATGGACTAAACCCAAGTCCGACAGTGCTCCATGCTTCTTCAAAATACGTGTTCATGACCTATTCACACATAAGGCAAAGAAAAAGAGGAAAGAACCAGCGGATGGAAAATAGCAGCACGGGTTAATAGTAAGGAAATTGAGAATAAAGCTATTGAGAGGATGGTACTGTTGCTTATCGTCTGCAGACAACATGTAAAGAGAAAAAGGGGAGGTTGGATATGCTAGCATTGACGCACAATGTAGAAGGCGCCAAGAGACAATAGAGACCAGAGCAGAAACAAGGCAACGCTGCTGCATGTCTAAAGACGGGGTGATTGTGCAAGATGCGTTTATCTTCCGTAATAAAAGCAAATGTGTTTATTTGGCCAAACAACAAGCTACTCCATCCATCCATCCATCCATCCATCCATCCAAACTTCGGCAAGCACATTATTGCAAGAGGAGATGCAGTCCAGAGATGGAGAAATGTCGGCAAGGAAATGAGGAATCAAAAGACAGAAAGCAAACATCTGGAGGTCATTTAGCGCAGTAGAGTGTAGCAAATGTCGGTTTTGGTAATTTGGGTTGGTGGCAACAGTTGCCAAACATCCCCAATCGGCATGTGCACCCTACTTCTCAAAGCGCCAACTGACTACTGACTTTTATCCTTCCTGAAGATGAAAAGACTGTTGCAGCACTAGAAAGCATGTGTTTAGCCAGAGCACCAACATTAATTTTTCTACAGTCCATCATCGCTACTGCGCTGGCGATGAGCTTGGTTGTAATAATCATAAAGCATATAAAGAATTACCTTTTCTGCGGTCGCCAGCTCCTCGTATGAGAGCTGGTTGTTTTTGCAGCTCAGCATAAGCAGCAATGGCTAGTGTGGCTCTGTGAAGAAGGCAAAACTATATGGATGGCTGAATAAACGTCCTTGGAGGTATAGTTCTGAAACAACGGCAACAGCGGCAATTCTGTGTATTAAAGACTAAAACTGTGTGCTGCGTAGAAAAAACGAACACGATGGAAAGAGATTTGCCAAGTCTAGAGCTTGAGCAATGTGACAAGGAAAGAAAAAGAAAAGCAGAAAAGGAAATCGGAAATAACAGTTGAAAGGGAAAAAAGAAAGAAAAGAAGGCGGTTAAAGCAAAAAAAGAGAGAAAAAGAGAGCTGAGGTAGCACAGACAAGTCAAGTCAAAAAGACTTTGGTGGGGAGGAGGAGTCAGCAAAAAAAGGAGCAAGAAGACTGGGTGCGGGGCACAACGGCTAAGGAAAAAGGAGAATATTTATACAAACAGAAGGCAACAACGATAAAGGAAGGGTCATTCATTTGCAAACAAAAAAGCTAAAAGACAAGAAGAAAGAGAAGGAAAAAGGAGCATTCAGAGAGGGGAGAGAGGGAGCAAAGACCGAGTGGAAACCCAAGGAATGTGGCCAAAGGCACGCTAAACAATAAACCCACGAAAAGGCTCACATTCAAGAGTCCCTCCCCCTTCTTTGGCCATATTCCTTGCTGTACTGCTCAAAATGCACAAGACAATTCTCTCCCCTCTCTCTACTCTCTCTGCTCTCTGTGCTCTCTTCTGGATCGCCGTTAGCCATATTGACACCATCACCGATTTGATCGAGTCGTCATTAAGCTACCCTTTCTTACTCCTCTTTGGGCTTTGCCATAGTCCTGGAACACAATTGCATTCCACTTTATCGATTCACTCAATACATGGGTTTACATCCTGCATTGCTTATCTGTAGAGCTTTTGCTTGTAGGGAACGTTGCTGCTATGGCCTTTGCCTGCTTGTGCATCCTAGTGCAGTGTGCATGTGGCTCAAAGGAGAATAGAAGAAAGCAGCTGTTGTTGCATGAGCAACTGGAGTGCCAGCAATCACGTAAGAAAGAAGGCAATGCAAGACGGTGTGCATATTTTTCTGTCTTGTCACTTTCTTTGGCTGGCACTCTGCCATCATCTCTGATGTGATTTTTTATGTGTGTGGGATATGAAAATAAGGGCAAATGACGCGCAATGCTGCAAGTGATCGGAAATCCCATTGTGGCGCCTGGAGCGTCCATGTTACCCTCTTTATTGCTGGAATGGAAGAATTTCTAACGCTTTCTGCTCGCATTGCACCCCCTACTCCCCTGTTTCCTTTTTTCCTTGCAAATCATCGCTGTCTGATAAAGGGGAGTTTTTGTGGTAACATCAGCAAAAAAATCACCATTGTTGCTTTTTATTCAAGACGGATTGCTCTTTGCGGCCAAGGGAAAAGCTTCTTCTACACTACCGCAGTTAATAATAGGGCTCTGCGCTAAATTAGAATAGAATAAAATGTTCTTTTTGTCCTTGACATCCTTTTTTTCCGCATACCCAACGACGACACCCTGTATCCCTTGTTTCTCCGACCAAATCGCTTCTCTATTCTGTCGATATACTTTGTACATGCTTAATTTATTCTCGGTGTTGACAGAGTCGCTGATGGATCTGCTGCTTTCTGCAGCATACATTCGAACACCGTGCAACCGCCGCTTTAAAAGACATCACATGGATGGAGAATTTAAATGAAACGTAACAATGAAGGCTAAGCAATGTTGATCTGGCACTGCCTTATTGTAGAGAATGGAAATTCTTTGTTGCCATGTCCAATATCCTCGCAATAACCTCTCACTCTCAAATGATGCTCTTTGGTGACCTTTGGAATATAGGAATAGGCCGTGTAGAAATAACATGTTTGTATGGGAGAATAACCAGGCTGTTGGGGGTTGCAATTGATTTTTATCGCTTTGATATGACAATGTTGCGGTGTTGTTGCAGATATCTATATCTCACGATTAAAAAATAATGAATTTATTTAATTACACAGCATCTTACCTTCAGCAACGGCAAATTAAAAGACGCAAATGTTAGATTTGGACTAGTTGGATAAAACAACAGCCTTGTGGAAGAAAAAGGATAACGACAAAAAAGGATAACAATAACATTATGTTGAGGCTTCCAAGGCGATAACTGTATTGGAAAATATGCTGAATTAAAGGTTTAGTTTGCGATGGACACAAAAAGTTTTTGCATAGCATGCTTGGCTAAGCAGAAATAGAAAGCATATCATCCATGGAAGAAAAATGCTTGTATGGTTTTGTCTTTCAAACAGAGCACTCATTCTACTTGACGTGCTTTATTATGCTCTTCAGATGGAACATGATACATTAGACTCTAGCAGAGAATAGTGAGTGCGCTTACAGCACAATTCTTTTCTTTTATTACCGAGCTTGTCTGTTTTGCCTTGAGCTCCTGATTCTATATTATAAATAGAATAATAAAACACGCCGACTTTTGTCACGAAAATAACACTTGTCCAAGTCTGTGGGTATTGTGCTTGCAAATATAATGTGCCTGGGTAATGATATTTTTCTCCCATGCTGGTTTCTGCAACAAAGCAAACACATTTCCATGCTATACATGGGTTCTCAGACTGGCGTGGAAACGTATTCAAATAGATTGGACTTTACAAAATGTGCGTGATGCGTGTGTGTGAGGTTTCTGGTCATAAACTCTTAAGCATAGCTATTGATATGCAACAGCAGTGGCGCCAAATGTTTCGCATTCTATAGAAAACAGATTGTATTTGTGTAAAGCTAGCAAAATAGTAACGGCACCTTGCATTTTCTTTGCGAGTGTGTAGATACACTTTTCCAGAGACGTTCTCTAAGCACACGGTATCAGACGTAATTTCTGTTCATGGTGCCCGAACACTGGGTAGTATAGAATATGCGGACTTTGCGTTGCGGACATGGCACACTCACCTCCATCTATTCGCGCCCCTTTAGGATTCCAGGATCCGCTTCCTTCTTACGGGCTGTTCTCCGAATTTGCTACAGCCGATTTGTGCCGAAGCCATTTTTGTTTGTGCACTTTTACGCAATCTCCTTATCCATGAAAAACCCATCCAGGTGGACGCGTGTAGAATTCCAGTATCTCCTGTATTTCAGCCTTCTTGATAAGGAAGAAGCTATCTCTATCTGTGCGCATGAAGGCAAATCTCGCCCGACACATAGCTCAAATAGAAGATAATATAAAGAAAAGGCGTCATGGGATGTGAGCACTGGCTTTCTCTCATTTGAAAAGATAAAAGATAACGAGCCGAAGCTAGAGCGAGCGTGTGGGCCTTATTCGCGGAATAAGCCTATTAAGGCAAAAGGTGCGTCTCTAGCATATGCCGTTCAGCCCGGAGGGGAAGAGAGAGCAGACGGCGATGCTGAAAGCAAGTCGCCAGCGCATGCACTTTTCGCTCGCTCACCCACCCGTTCTCGGAGAAAACCAAAAAAAGAAGAAATGACGGGCGTGGTTTTCACGCTTTCGAAGGGCAGCGGGCGGCCTTTACGGACCACAAGCGGCCAGTGCCCGTCCCACGCATTCCCATTGGTCTGCGTTGGCGCATCAGCCTGAGGAAGAGAAGAAGGGCGCTTTCATAATGCCATCCCCAAAATTTTCTTTGGAAAGCTGCTGCAAAGGACATGATGGCGCGCACGCCTCCTCCTCCTCCACCTCAAATAGTCCACAGCAAAGGACAGAAAGTCAGCATCTCCACCCCCTTATCTATGTCCTTCACACCGGCTGGCCGTGGGAGGTTGGCAGCAGCCGCCCCCTTCTTTTCTCCGATAGGGAGGCGCTTTGCCGCGCCGGCTGCTTGTGTCTCTTGCCAGGCAGAGCAACCAGCAGCAGCAGCAGTAGCAGTGACAGATAAGGATAAAAGGATCACGTCTCGGCCCACCCTGCCCTACTTTTGTCCTCCTCCCTTTTTCTTCTCTTAAGATATTTCTTTTTGCTTCCCAGTAAGCTTCCACACCTGTACAGCACTCGTCTTCTGTTTTTCATCTATTTTTCTCTCTCTCAACACTACCACACCCAAAAGGAGTACGGCTACAATGTTTGCTCTTCGTTCCTCCACCAACGCCCCTGTTCGCTCGGTAAGCACCCAGACTCAATCTCCCCTTGCCTAGTGTTTTTCGTTTACGCAAGTGCAGTCATGAATTTTCTTCTTCGTCACCAAACGACAAGGGCCATTGATCCACGTTCTGTGATGCGATTTCGTAGCCTTCTAGCCTTCAAAAAGGAAGAATATTGGAACCTGCCAGCGATTGCTAGTTCTCAGGCCTGGCCAAGATCATTGCACTCTGCTGGGCGGGGCATGTTTTCTTTCTCTTGTCTTGATCTTTGCCAGGTCTGGTTTGCTTTTCTCACCCCCCACTTTCTTTTTTTCTTTTTCTTTTTGCTGCGACGTGGCGGTTTATTCTGGACGACTATCAAAATCTGGATACCAAACAAGCGGCAGCCACCATCATAAAGTTTGCGCGGCTTTTGTCTCGCCTTCTTTGTCTAGCTGACGGAGGAGAGCGGTTCTTTTCGTTTGTTGTTGTAATTATCTTTTGCCCCAAACCGTTTGCAATGATTTTTGTTCTTGCAGATCGATCCGCTTCCATTTTGCCAGACTGATGTTTCTATTGCTTGCAAGCAAGGCAATTATCCTCCCAGGCATGCAGTTCAGCACCGACATTGACAGATGCAATACAGCAGCTACTAAACATTCAACAGCATATACCGTTGGCGTATGCGGCTTTACCCCTCTTCCTGGGATTCTGTAGGCCAGCAAGCTCATTCCTGCGCTTTCAGCTCTGGCTCGTTTCAAGTCGACTTCTTCGGCCACGGTAAGTTTCAACGATTTGCAACAACCAATTACCAACATCATGACACTTGTGAAATAGAGTCCACAAAGTAACTGAATTCCACTTGGCATCTCTGCTGTGCTATTGTCTGCATGTAGTCGCTGAAGCAGCGCATCGAGCAGCTGATCCCCGAGAAGGCAGCGGAGGTAAAGGAGGTCAAGCAAAAGTATGGCGACCGCGTGCTGGGCGAGAACACAGTCAACATGGCGTACGGCGGGATGCGCGGAATCAAGGGCATGATCTGGGACACCTCGCTGCTTGACGCCGACGAGGGCATCCGCTTCCGCGGAATGTCGATTCCAGAGGTGCAGCAGAACCTTCCCAAGCCCAAGGGCGCCTCCGAGACCACGCCTGAAGCGCTCTTCTGGCTGCTTCTCACCGGCGAGGTGCCCACCGAGGCGCAGGCGCAGTCGGTCACCGACGAGCTCAACTCGCGCGCGTCGCTGCCTGACTTTGTGGTTGATCTGATCGACCGCTGCCCGGCCACGCTCCATCCGATGTCGCAGTTCTCGCTTGCCGTCAACGCCATGCAGCACGATTCGCAGTTCGCAAAGGCCTACCACGCAGGAGTCAACCGCAAGGACTACTGGGACTCTGTATACGAGGACTCGCTTGATCTGCTGGCCAAGCTGCCGCTTGTGGCGTCGCGCATCTACCGCAACGTCTTCAAGGATGGCAAGCACGGTGCGATCGACTCTTCGGTCGACTACTCGCAGAACTTTGCCAGCCTCCTTGGGTTCGGCGAGAGCCGCGAGTTCGCGGATCTGATGCGTCTGTATCTGGTGATCCACTCGGACCACGAGGGCGGCAATGTGTCGGCACACACCACGCATCTTGTCGGCTCCGCACTGTCTGATCCGTATCTGTCGTTTGCGGCCGGACTCAACGGGCTCGCCGGTCCTCTCCACGGACTCGCCAACCAGGAGGTCCTGCGCTGGATCATGAACATGCAGAAGGAGATTGGTACCGAGACACCCACGGAGGAGCAGATCCGCGACTACTGCTGGTCGACACTCAACTCGGGCCGCGTTGTGCCAGGCTACGGCCACGCAGTGCTGCGCAAGACCGACCCACGCTACATGGCGCAGCGCGAGTTTGCACTGAAGCATCTGCCCGAGGACAACTTGTTCAAGACGGTCAGCGCAATGTACAAGGTTGTGCCTGGCGTGCTTACCGAGCACGGCAAGACCAAGAACCCGTGGCCCAATGTCGATGCGCACTCCGGCGTCCTTCTCCGCCATTATGGCCTCGTTGAGCAGGACTTCTACACCGTTCTGTTCGGCGTGTCCCGCGCCTTTGGTGTGCTTTCGCAGCTGGTCTGGGACCGTGCTCTTGGCTTCTCCATCGAGCGCCCCAAGTCGCTGACCACCGAGTCCATCCGCAAGATGTTCGAGAAGAAGTAAACAGTGGTATCTTTTAGTCATTCTTTTTCTTTTTCATCTTTTCAATGCTGTTGTTTCTTTCTTTAAAAAATTTCTTTCGACCATTCAACATTTTGCTCCCAGAAAGATGGCGTTGAAATACACTATATTATTTTTGATTACAGTAAGAAATTGTCTGTTAAATAAAATCACGTGCATTGACCCACAAGCTCTGCGCGGGCCGCTGCGGCGTACAATTGGCTCTACTTTTGGGGGGCATATAAATGGGGCTGGCATATAAATACAGATTGCTGCGCCGCAAAAAACACCGCTTTTTTTGTTTTCTTTTTTTTTTTACCATCGTTTGATTGATTCGCAGGGGGTGGGAGCTTCAACCTTAAACACCCAGCGCATTGCAATACATTTAAAAGTAGAGAGAGGAATAAAAAAGGAGGGGAGGTGAAAAACAATGCCATCGTACTACGAGCTGTATCGCACCAGCACGCTTGGGGCGGCACTGACGGACTCGCTCGACGATCTGATCACAGCCGGACACATCACGCCGCAGCTGGCGATCCAGGTGCTGGAGCAGTACGACAAGAGCATCTCCGAGGCGCTTTCGACGCGGGTGAAGGCCAAGGCAGCCATGAAGGGCAATCTGAGGACCTATCGGTTCTGCGATGATGTGTGGACGTTTATTATTAAGAACCCGACGTTCAAGTTTGACCATGAGATGGTTACTGCCGACAAGGTCAAGATTGTTGCTTGTAATTCAAAGCGCCCTGGCGAGTGAGGAGTTGCGGTTGGTGGGTGGGTGCTTTCTTCTTCTTTCTACTTTATGCCTTCCTTTCTTTCTTTTATGTGTAAGTTCAATGACTTTCTTCTTTCTTTTTCCTTTTTCTATTCATTCATTCACTTTGTTGTTTTTTTCTTCACCAAACAATTTTACTATTTCTCCTTCCGCATATAAGGCGCTTTATAATAAAATTTACTCTAATGTAGCGTGTAACACATGCCATTTGATGGCCAGCAGACGTTAAAAGCAACATTTATTGTAGCATGAATAGAATACAGAAAATAGCGATAACTACGACATCAATAGGAAAAACAATAGTTAATGGGTTGAGGAGACCGTAGTCGGGGGGGGGGAAGTTGGTTTATCTGGCAAAAAACCCAGCCTGCTTTGGAGCCAGGATGCATCGCTTGTAGTGGATGTAGCGGTCCGTGTGGGTAGGAAAGGTTCTACGGCAATATGGGCAACCGAACTTGTACATTTTGTGCGTCTTGATCATTTTCTTTTCAACAAAAGAGATGGGGGATTAGAACTGGAAAAATGAAATGAAATAGTAATAATTATATCGAGAAGACGAAAAAAAGGATGGCGGAAGAAAGGAAATACGACTGACATTTGCACGTCTTTATATACCAAATTTATGATAAACTCCATGTTGTTAATGTACGTGTTGTTGCTGAATCTTTGTATTTACAACATTGGGAGAGCTGTGAATATGCTGGAAAGAAAGGGGAAACCATTTGACCCCGTTCCACCGTAGCTTTTTCTCCTATCAATTGTATCTATCTATCAACCACGTGTATATGTTCGGATCAGCCCCCCATGCACACACTGGGATCGAAGAATACACATCATGATATAATATAATAAAAGGTGGTTGAGATTAGCTGTAGTGTAATAAACCGGAAGACATGTACGGAATGAGATGTGGCGATGAGAGTTTAGGCGCGGTCTTTCCGGTAGTAGCGCCAGCTGCGGAACAGACCGAGAAGACCGCCTGTGGAGCGCCAGTACTGGACCCAGTGGACGCCAAGGTTGAGCATGAAGCCCTGGACAAAGGGAACAAGCATCGCATCGACCAGAACACGCGCCCACCACGAGCGAGCAACCACCGGCTGCCGCTGCTGCGAAGATGGTAGAGGAGAAGGATGGTGGGCTTTTGTGGTAAACCGTGTATGGTGATCATAGCGTCTGCGTAACGCACTCCCTTGCCCCGACGACGAGCTGTCGGAGTCCCACGCCTGGAGATCACCGCGTGCCAGCCGTTCTCTTGGGACCGCGGCGGTGGTGGTGTCTGGCCATGCTGCGGGGTTGGTGGCGATGTGAGCACCGGGCAGGAGGGCTCTTGCTGTCTGCTCCATCCGTCTGGTCTCGTCTGGTCTCGTCTCGTTAATGCCGGAAGAGAGAGGAAAAGAAAGGGGAGTTTTTTTGGCTACAGTACAAGCAAATTCCCGTGAATTATAATAGTAGTGATTAATAGAAACAAAGAAATAGTCAGCGAGAAAGAAAGAGAAAAATATAAGAAAAAACATCATCACCCGATGAGGGGGAAAAAGCCTGTAATTTGCTAATACATTTTGTGCCAGCAAATAAATAATCAGTTTATCTTCTCTTGCCTTTCTAATATACTTTTTTTTTTCTTATTTCCTATCTCTATTACTCTTCCCATTCAAATTCCCAAAAATCGAAGGCTACCCCCCCCAGAGACAGAAGAACCCAAAATGACGAAAGCAGCAAGCCTGTACCGACGTCTCCTCCGCGTGCACAGACTCCTTCCGCGGGAGATCCGGTTTGTCGGGGACCAGTACGTGCGGGCGGAGTTCCGGAACCACCGATCAGTGACGGACCAACGGCTCCTGGACCAGTTCTTCAAGCAGTGGACGATGTATCTGGAGACCATGGAGCACACGGCAATGAAGAATAAGAAGAAGGGCAACAACAACAACATCAGTGGTGGTGGTGCATCGTGGGATGTTGGTAAACACCTTGATCGCGAGACGGTGGAGTCGTTGGATGACGATAAGGCCGAGCAGCTGCTGGATCTGCACAGGGCATCCACCGGAGGCAGCGGCGGCGGTGGCAGCACTGGTGGCGACGACAATGGTAGGGAAACAGGTGGGAGCACCGCTATGCCGCCACGGCGAAAGTAGCTACCCAACCTTCTGTTTATTTATATGTTTATTGAGCAGCACACAAAAAGGAGGAAAGATGGGGGGGGGGAGAAGGACGGGGGGTTAGGGGAGCTGGACCTTGACGCCCAGGAGCCGAATGAACTCGCGCATCCACGATCCAATAGCATTGTACGCGGGTGCAGAGACAAGGTTGCCGTCAACGTGGGCGTTATCGCTGGCGGCGCCAAAATGGACGTACCTGCCGCCGGCAGACTCGACGTCGACGCTGCAGGTCGGGTAGGCAGAGCACGAGCGTCCGCCCTGCAGGACCCCGGCGGCTGCAAGGATCTGCAGCCCGTGGCAGATGGCGGCTACCGGCAGACTGGACCCGAAGAAGTGGCGCACCACATCGAGCACCCGCTTGTCGACCCGCTGGTACTCGGGAAACCGGCCGCCGGGGACCACCAGTCCGGCATAGTCGCCCAGCTCAATGCTTGCAAACGTGTGGGTCAGGACGAACGGGTGGCCCGCGCGCTCGGTGTACGTTTGGTGGCCCTCGAATGTGTGCACCGCTGTCTGCACCACGTCGCCGGCGCTCTTGTCGGGACACACCACGTGCACCTCGATGCCCAGCATCTCCAGCGCCTTCAGCGGCGCAAACAGCTCGTAGTCCTCGACGTAGTCGCCGCTAAGAAGAAGCACCTTCATTTTGCGCAGAAGAGAATATAGGAATATGAGAATATGAGAATATATGCGTATGTGCTGGGAAGAAACAAAGAGGGAAGCAGTGAAATGGAATGGAGTGGGTCTCCCTTTGCTCCTCCTGCTCGCTCCATCGTCTATTTATACGCCTGCCAGAAGAATCGATGGTGTAGTAGCAGCAGCAGCAGCAATCGCAACAGGCTGTTCCCAGGATTGGGGGAGGGGCCACCTCGCCTTCTTTTGTACAAGAGGAGGAGGAATCTGATCACAATATGCGCCGGGATCTGATCTCCTCAATCTGCGCCGGGATCTGATCAGCATTGGCCTCTTTGTAGTGCTTTGTTCCGTCGTCCCTTTTTCGTAGCTTTGTTTCTCTTCTCACATTACCGGTTTTATTTTTACTCACTCGCCTTTGTCAGAAGCAGCTTGAAAGGAGAGGTTTGACGGCCTCCTGCCTTCTTTTCTACACTACCAGCAAATCAATACTCTTTCAATCAAATTCAGAATCCCAAAGAAGAAGACTGGGCTGTTCAGCTTAATTACACCTGCTTTCATCGGCAATGCTGGACCAATTCACCATAGCGACCAAGGGCGGGGTGGTGCTGTGGGACAAAAAGTACACGGAGATGGGGGGGACGCCGGTGAACACGCTAATCCAAACGGAGCTGATTCCGGCAGGCGGCGGCGGCGGCAGCAGTGGAGAGCAGCAGAAGAGAACCAGACGGTACACGACGGGGGCGTACGCGGTGCAATGGACGTTTGCCAATGAGCTCAACGTGATCTTCGTGGCCGTCTACCAGAAGATCCTGCAGCTGCCGTATGTCGACGAGCTGCTGCGGGCGGTGAAGCGCCATTTCGTCAAGCGGTTCGAGGACGAAATCAGGGCACTGGCCGCGACGACAACAGCAGAGGGGGGTGCGGTGGCGGCGTTTCCCGACTTCCGGGCCTTTGACGAGGAGTTCGAGAACGTGTGGAGGGCCGTGGAGGAGAGAGACAAGCGCGAGCGGGCGGCGGCGCGCGTGGGGGGCACGCCGCGCAGGTTCGAAGATACCAGGAGGTTCCAGACCACGGCCAAGGGCGCAATGGCGGAGATGGCGGAGCTCGCCGAGGCCAAGGACGTGGCCTTCAGCGACGCCGCCAAAGACGCTGGAAATGGCGGCGGCCGCAGCCAGGCGCCCAAGATGCGCACCTGGAGGGGGCGCAAGGGGGACGGCGATGCGGCGGGAAAGAAGGCAAAGGGGAAAGGGAAGAGGGGCGCCAAGGAGAACAGAGTGTGGGGCGACCGCGTGACAAAGGAGTCGATGGCTGCGCTGGACTACGGCAGGAGCAGCGCCGCCGCCGACAGCGGGCCCGACGAGCGCGCAGCTGCGGCGGCGCTGGTTGACGAGCGGTCCAGGGGGATCCGCACGGCCGACGGCGTCTACGAGGTGGCCGACGTGGCGGAGAGAGCAGGCGAGGGAGCAGGGTTTGTGCTGCTGGACGACGATAGCGATAGCGATGGCGGTGGCGACGGAGCCGGGGGATCTGGATCCAGCAGCGGACTGCTCGGCATGTTCCGCAGCCTGGCGCGCGGGCGCGTGCTGACGGCAGAGGTGCTGGCGGAGCCGATGGCGCGGATGCGCGAGCACTTGGCGAACAAGAACGTGGCGGCGGAGATCGCAGACCAGATCTGCCAGACGGTGGCCAAGGGCATGGTTGGCGTGCGCGTGGGTGGGCTGCACAGCATCCGCGCCCTGGTGGAGCAGCACATGGAGGTAGCGCTGACGCGCGTTCTGACGCCGGTATCGTCCACCGACATCATCCGCGACATCGACCACACGCGGACGCGCGGCGCCCGGCGGCCCTACACAATGGCGTTTGTCGGCGTCAACGGCGTGGGCAAGTCGACCAACCTGTCCAAGGTGTGCTACTGGCTGCTGCAGAACAACAAGCGCGTGCTGGTGGCTGCCTGCGACACCTTCCGGTCGGGCGCCGTCGAGCAGCTGCGCGTGCATGTGCGCAACCTGCGTGCGCTGGCCGGCTCCGACAACGTCGAGATCTTCGAGCGCGGCTACGGCAAGGACTCGGCTGCCATTGCGAAGGACGCCATTGCCTTTGCTGCTGCCTCCGGCTTCGATGTGGTGCTGATCGACACCGCCGGCCGCATGCAGGACAACGAGCCGCTGATGCGCGCGCTGGCCAAGCTGGTCAGCGCCAACTCGCCCGACAAGATCCTGTTTGTTGGCGAGGCCCTCGTTGGCAACGAGGCCGTCGACCAGCTCCTCAAGTTCAACCAGGCGCTGCGCGACTTCTCCGGCCAGGCCAACCCCCGCCACATCGACGGCATCATCCTGACAAAGTTCGACACCATCGACGACCGCGTCGGCGCTGCGCTGTCCATGGCCTACACCACCGGCCAGCCAATCGTCTTTGTCGGCACCGGCCAGACGTACACCGATCTGCGCAAGATGAACGTCGCCCAGGTCATCCGTGCGCTTCTGCGCTGAGCGGAAACCAAGCAAGCAAGAAAGAAATAGGCGGTGTGGTGTATTGAAAAGTGCCGGGAAAAGGGGTGTGGGGGCGGGATGGCCTTCTTAGCTAATGGCTTTCTATTGTTTTGTTGTTTTGTTTTTTGCTTCGTTCTGTTTTCCGAATCCAGCAGTGGCCGACGGAAGCAAAACCCCCGGGGAATGAAGATATTGTTACAACCATTGAGAGATAGAGGGAGCAGTGGCTCAGTCGTCGTGGGGCTTCCGAGCAGGCGGGTCGGCTTGGCCGGCAGTCCTGCTGCCAGGCACGCTGTCGCCGCTGCCTCTGCCACTGCCTCTGCTGCTGGAGCCATGGGCATAGTCGTAGCCGTAGCCAGAACTATCGCTATCGTCATCGTCAGAGAATGCGCGCATCTTGTATATGCTGTGCAGGTTGGAATGCGCGGGACTGGGCATGACAATGTCCGCCATGTCCGCCGGCAAGTGCGCAGCGTGGCGGGACAGGTGCGGTGCGCTGCCCACGAGCGTTGCGCCGCTGGATCCCAGCGTGTTGGCGGCATCGGGTGCCATCTCGTAGCTAGCAGCGTGCGCAGTCCCAGCGCTGCCGCTGGTTCTGTCGGCGTCGTCCTCGGTTGGCAGCGGCATGTGGCCAGACGCCGAGCGGATTTCGCGACGCATCTTGCGCTTGATGAACTGGTCCAGCACCCACGACTCGAAGATATTGAGCACCAGCGGCCAGAACGCCATCACAAATATTATCTGCAGCCGCGCGCTGTCTGCCATCTGCACGGGCTTGAGCACAACGTCGCCGATTACGACCAGCGCGGGAAACAGTGCGATGAGAGCCACCACGCTGAGCTTCATGCTGACCATGCTGGCGCAGAAGATCGTCGCCTGCTTCGCCCACCGTCGCCAGTCCGGAGGCGTGCCGTAGTCGCCCGACTCGAGGCCCTTGGTTGCGCCCGCCCACGCTGCCAGCCGCTCGAACAGCCGCAGATACAGCGCTACGAACAGAATCCCCACCGTGCAGTCCAGCGTCAGATTCAGCACGTACCACGAGCACGGGTTTGTGCCGCCGCCTGTGTCTTGCTGCTGCCCATTGTTGCCGCCGCTCAGCGCCGACACAAGCAGGTTGGCCATATGCATCAGTCCGCCAGAGATCATCTGCTTGCTGACGTCAAACGCCCACACCGTCCACGTGCGCTGTGGCCGCTCAAAGTGCCGCTTGATCATCAGCGTCGAGAACCCCAGTGTCCCCACCAAGACCTGCACCAGTATCGAGAACCCGCCGACCAGCTTGCAGTCCAGCAGCTCGTCATTGCTGGGGACCAGCAGCAGTGACGCAGTAGCTGAGGGTGCGGGCAGTAAGCCCAGGGTTGCTGTGTGCGAAGGGTCCTCTAATCCCCAGGACCCCGTTGCTGTGGATAGTGTTGTTGTGGCTATTGTTGCTGCTGCGGCCATTGCTGCCGTCGTGGCCGTTGGCAGAGCCGCCGACAAGACGCCCAGGCTCATTCTGCGCTCAAGGGAGATGATGACTAGTAGTGGCGGTGAAACAAAAGGAGAAAGGGGATACGATGAGTGATGATCGCTCTGCTTGGTCTGGACCGCCTTGTCCTTTTTACTAGAGTGAACCTCAAAGAGTGGGATTATTGTAGTGTAGCAGCAATAGAATGAGGAAAACAGCAGTCCTTTTTCTCAGACTCGAATACCAAAAAAAAAAACAAAATAAAGAAAAGGAAAAAAGAAAGTGCGAATTTGTTTTCAACCAGGACGGGAGAAAGTGGATAAAAGAAACACCCACTAATCACACCCCGATATTTGAAGAAGAAAGCTATCTATAAAGTAACAAGGGAAAAAGGTGAGAAGAATGAAAGTCATAAAGAGAGAAAGAGAAGAAAGAGAAAATGAGAAACAAAAAGGGTCGAATGCGGATGTAAAATCAAAAAGTGGGAAAAAAGGGCCATGGCCGCATTAAGCCAGTTATTCCAGAAGAAAAAAAGAACAAAAATAAAGCAAGTGGAAAAAAAATTTAGGGGCCAGCACCTCTCCTCCCCCTTCAATGATGATAACTCTACTCAATTTACCACCCCCCCCCACGCATACAGCCTTCCGCCTTCCCTCTTTCTTCTCTTGGTCTAGCTCTTCTGGCGCTTAGTCGGAGGGCCCATGGACGCTGCATCGGCATCGGCACCAGAGTCGGCACCAGTGTTCCCAGCACCATTGTTATCGCCACTGTTATCGCTGCCGCCATTGCCACCACCAGACACAGGCATACACGCGGCGTACTGCTTGGCCAGCGCAGACTCGTTGGGCGCGATCCACGGGTGGTTGAAGGCCATCTCGACGGTCATGCGCTTGGTGGGGTCCGTGCGCAGCAGACTGCGAACAAAGGCCCTGCACTCGGGCGAGATAGCGGTGCGCCAGCAGTCGGCCGAGAAGTCGACGTGGCCGGACAAGATCTGGGCAAACAACGAGTGCGCAGTACCGCCGCCGCCGCCGCCGCCGCCGGTGGCACCAGACGCATCGTCGGCAGCAGCCTCATCGTCGCTGAACGGAAGCATGCCCGACACCATGGCGTAGGTCATGACGCCCAGACTCCAGCAGTCGACGGCCGTGGTGTACCCGACCTCCAGCGCCTGGCCTGGCCGAACGCCGGCCGCCACCATCTCGGGCGCAATGTACTGGAAGGTGCCGCACATCGTCTTCATCAGCCCGTGCTGCCCGGTCGCCTTGGCCATCCCAAAATCCGTCAGCATCACCTGGCTGTAGGGAGTCCTGCTCACCAGCAGCGTGTTCTCGGGCTTCAGATCGCGGTGCGCAATGTTGGCGTCGTGGAGATACTTGAGGGCCAGCAGCACCTGGTACACAATGAACCGGGCCTCAGCCTCCGCCAGCCGCTCGTGGTCGTATATGTAGTCGAACAAATCGCCCCCGCGTAGCACGGGCATGAAGATATGCACATGCCGCGCGGTTTCCACCACATCGTACACACGCACGATGTTGGGATGGCGGATGGCGCGCAGCAGGTTGATCTCGTGGATGTAGTTGGTGCCGCCGCCCGCCGTGCCGTTGGCGCTAAAGTTGCGTTTCTCCATGATCTTCACCGCCATCTGCTGCTGCGTCTCCTTCTTGTACACCAGTCGGATCTCGGCAAACGTGCCCTTGCCCAGCACCGTGTCTGTGATCTGGTACTTGCTGTCCAGTACGCCGGTGCTGCTGTCGTCGCTCTTGTTGCGTCCCTGCACCCTGGCCACGTGCAGGTACGTGAAGTAGTATCCCTTTTTGATCTCGATGACGTCGCCGTGCGACAGGATCACCGACCGACCCTTCCCAATCCGCTTGCTGTTCCCTAGCACGCAGAGGAAGAGAAAAGGAAAAGGGATGATTTAGCTAAAGGTGTTCACGTTTTTTTCACCCAATCTTCGCTTGAATACATGCAATCAAATCAAATCAACCACACACCCTGCTCTCAACAATGTCTCACTTACAGAACGTGCCGTTGGAGCTCAGGTCCTCGCACACAACCAGATGGTCGCGCGTCTCCTTGTCAATCGTCGCCTTGACCGTGCAGTGTCTGTTCGACGACACGCTGCTGGTGACCTGCACATGGCACGACCGGTGTCTGCCAATAACCACCGGCGAGTCCAGGAATATGTCGTGGTCTACTCACGAAAAAGCAAAAAATAAAACACACAAGAATATCCAGCCAATACAGCTCCACTTAGTCGGTTATTCCAGTCACAAGCATCGGTGCATTAGAACAAAGACAATAGCAGTAGCAACGTACCCGATATCTGCCCGCCGCGCTTCCACACCAGTTTCCCAACGGGCTTCTGGCGCGCAGCTGTCACCTGCGACGCGTCGTCCTGCGTGAACTGTGTGGCCTCCTCGAACGGCTGTGTTGGCTGCGTGTAGTCAATGTGGTCCTCGAGCGACGTCATTCCCCTACCACCCAATTCTAGCAAGAACAGTAAAGAAGAACGAAAGTGCTCCTGTGTGATGGAATATAATGTAAATATGTGTGTGATATACGCTGGCAGTAGAAGCAATAGAGAGAAAGTCGCGTTGATTTATTTCTTATCCAGACAAAAAAGCAAGCAAACAAAAAAAACGCGCAAAGAAACAATGAAGAAAGAAAAGGGAACCACGAAATCAACCGCTTCGTCATGAATGCTTTTTTGGTTCCGAACCACTTCTTTCGTGTGTATTTTATTTGCTTCGCTTGGCTGATGGCTGTGGGCAGAATTGCGGGGTTGGCTGCGCAGGCGGATTGGTCTGGGATCGAGAAAGCGCAAAGACTTCTTGTACTGCCGGAGCTGGTTTGTTTTCCGATCCACGGTGCATTAAGGACAACAATAAAACTGGCAATAAGATTAATTACACGGTCGCCGACTGCAGCTCTCAGCAGGCCTGGTAGATGCGATCGACGTGGCTACCGCACCGCAAGCACGAGCACTCGTCAGCCTCGGCCAGCATCCGCGTCTTGATACACACATAGCAGTACGTGTGGGCGCACGGCGTCACATAGGGGTTGACGGCTCTGTGTGGCGACTGCGATGCGCCAGAATCAACACTAACATCGGCATCAATACCCACATCCACACCAGCACCGGAGCTCTCTGTGGTGGCAACGCAGATGGCGCACACATCTTCGGGCAGAGCAGCAATGGCGGGATCAACGGCGGCGGCGGCCGAGATACCCACGACAGCGCGCAGTTGGCGGGCGGCCCAGGCGCGCACGCGGGCGGGGTTGACCAGTGGGACGGCAAACATCACGAACTCCGTGAATGCGTGCCACACGAGCTGGCGGTTGAGGAACTCGAACGACACCGAGTGGTCCAGCTGGGGACGCGCACTGACCAGCCGCAAGCGCAGGAGCCGCTCCGCAATGGTCCGGTACTGACCGGCTCCCATGTACACCACAAGGTTAGCCAAGGCAGCCAGGCGCGCCACGCGCTCGATGCGCTGCACCGCACTCCACGCCCTGGCCTGCACACTGCCGCGCGGCTGGTTGGCCCAGCCGCGCGCCGACAGCGCCGCAACAGCGCGGCGCCACGCGTACCGTCCCACAACGGTGACAAGCCCAAGCATCCACATCCGCTGGGCAAACCCGCGCCCCGTGCGCGCGTACTCCAGGTTCTGCACCATCTGCCCGTACGTTGCGCGCCGTCTTGCCGACCCCGCCGACAATGCAAACAATGCGGCTCCGATTGCCGCGTCCACTTCGTCGCGGTACCGGTCGACGAATCGCGAGTCCACCAGCGAGAACGCCCGGCTCACGGGGTCCCGGATCATCCCCGCCACCTCGTCGTCCAGAAGCTCTGCGTCCAGCTTGTTCACGCGTCCACTGCGTGGCACCACCACCACTCCTCCCCTGCCATTGTCCGTGTCCGGCAGATGCGTTGCTGTCTGCTGCCACAAGTGTTTCCACGGCTGCTGTGGCGCCTGTTGCGGCGGAAGCGTGATCCGGCTGTTGTGTGCCATTGTCTGTGGAGTGGAGGCCAGCGGTGAGAGCGAATGCAAGGGAGGGAAGAAGAAAAGCGAAAAAGAACAGAGGAATTAGAATAAAATCAATAAAAGTACAGCCAAGGGCATTAATAAACAACGTGGCGAGATGAAGAAAAAGCAGAGGAAAAGAAGCTCACTCCTCCTGTGTTCGCTGATAAAAGCCAGAATGGAGCCAGGCTTAATCCATCGCTGCTTGATCCGCATCCAGAGTCGATTAGGATCTATGCAAACAACGGACCGATTGGCGAAGAGACGGTTGATTTTGACACCTGTTTTTTCATCAATGGACTGCAGGTGGCTCTTCAGCCAGTGCTATCCAGAAATGAAGACGAAATCTCTCACTCATTTCTTTCAGGGAGGAAGAAGAAGCGGTGTCTTTTTTCACTCTCGCCCCACACACAAACGCGCCGTCTTTAAAAGGGCGTTTTCCTTCAATTGAGAGATCCTTTTTTGGTTCCCACCTTTATCCCCTTCTTTCCGCATTGTCATTACACAAAAGCTTTTGTGGGATCCTTTTTTTTAGAAAGTATTTTTGGGGCTCGTTACGAGAAAGAAAGCAACGCAAAAAACCCAAGCTCTTCATCTTCCTGGTGTTTTCCTTTTAATTCTTTGTAACCCACCCGAGGTTTTTTCCTTCTTTTTCTTTAAATTTGCAGTTTTTTTATTTTCGCTTCCATTTGTTCCCTTCCACCACCTTGTTATACCCTTTTATACTTGGAATTTCCTGGTATTCCTCTTTTGCCTCACTCAGCCTTCCCTCCTTCATTCCCTTTTTGTTATCCGGAAAAACACGCACAAGGTGTTTTCGTTTCCACTCCCTCGGTCTACAAAGTATCAGCATTAATTCTTTTTCCCCTCGAAACAACACGCATACACTTTTACCACCCCCTTCCCCCTCTCGGTGTGATAAATACGGCCCGACTTTGCAGCAGCACCACTGAACCCATCAGCTTAAACACAACTCACGAAGCACGAGAAATGAGGCTTTCTTTTACCACGGCTGTGCTGGGCATGGCAGCACTTGCGGCTGCATCGGCCAACAGCGAGGGATCAGGACCAGGATCAGACGGCGTGCGTCTGGTCGGCAAGTTCCCCAAGCGCCAGAACAACATTCTGGACAACATCCAGAGCAACGTGAACCAGGCATGGGGCGATGTGCAGGACTTCTTCGGCATCGGCCACGCCAACGACGACAGCGCTACCGACAGCCAGGCGGCGGCCAACGATGACAGTCCGGCAACAAAGGCCGAGGACTCCTCGGCGGCGGCACCGGCAACCACGCACTCGCGCTCGTCGGCCACGCCAACCACCGCCGATGACGCTAGCAACGACGACAGAGAAACAACCACCAAGCATGCCGCAACCACCGATGATGCCGCCGGGTCGGACAGCGACAAGGAGTCGTCGGAGTCGTCGGAGAAAACCACAAAGACCACCCGCACCACCGACAAGACTTCCGAGAGCCCCACGCCCACGGGCGAATCGTGCTCCAACGACAATGAGAAGCGGTGCCCGGCTGGCTCGGCACTCGTCCCCACGTACCAGCAGTGCATCGACGGCGTGTGGACCAACCAGTCGTGCGACAAGAACAATGTGTGCGGCAAGAACAATGATGGCGACATTGCCTGCGTCAGCAAGGACCAGGCCACCACTGTGCTCGATCCATGCTCCACCAAGGACGATGTGCGGTGCGACTCCACCGATCCTGCCAAGTACCAGACCTGCGACGGCAAGTACTGGCAGGCCGGCTCATGCGGCGGCAACAATGTTTGCAAGATCGTCAATAACGATGCTGTTTGCATCAATTCTGCTGACGCCACAAAGTCTGACGGCGATGTTAGCGATTACACCCTGATCGAGCCCAGCGCCTTTGTGCCGGAGAGCGCTGCAAAGTCCGTGCTCGCTACACGCGCTACCACAATTGCCTCCGTCTCCGTCTCCGCCGCCCTGGCCTTTGCCCTTGCTGCTGCGTCCTGGGGCTTCTGAGCCGCTTCCCTCCCTTATTGCCGATGCCGATGCCGCCGCCGCTCTCTCCCTCTCTTCGCAATCGTTTCTTCTCCTTCACACACACCCCTTTCCTCCTTTCTTTTTATAGTATAAATCGAATAGCTTCTCTTGCACATCGTAACCAAGCGCTATCGCAAAGTGAACGAAGAGTACTCACTACTATTTGCTTTGCCTCATGCACAATACCAAGAATGCGAAGCTGAAGGAAAAAAATAAAGCCAACGCAGAACACAAAGCTGGACTAGCAGTTGGCTAGCAGAGTCAATGCGTTTTAAAACTCCCCTATCCTTTCTGTTTACATTACATTTCGTTTTTCTTTCTTTTTTCTTTCTTTCCTTCTTGTTCCACAATTCAATTGTCTTGCTCTTTATTTTTCTTCTTCATTTGTACTTTAATTTCTTTTTTTTTGTAATTTTACTTTGACGCCTCTGTGTGCTAGTCACATCTTCCTTCTTTCACAGTCGACAGCAATGTTTGGCAATTGGCAGGGTACAGGCGGAGGTGCTTCTTCTTCTGCTGCTGCAAACGATGCGTCTGATACTCCCGGACAGCAGCGGCCACGTCCATCCACTCCACGCAACAGGCTTCTAAAATCCCTCTATGCACGCGCAATGGCGGCCAGGCTCTCGGAGCCATCGGGAACGCGGGCAAGAGCTCACAGCACAAGCAACGACAGCACAAGCAGCGTCAGCACTACTGGCAGCACAGGAAACAACAACAACCACCACCATCACAATACTACCACAGCCGGGACATCGCCAGTGCGGTCAGCATCCAGCAGCACATACGAATCGCCAGGTCGGAGTTCGAGCTCACGCACAAACTACGCCATGTTTGGCAATCTTCGGCGTGCCAACCCAATACCAACAGTTGAGATTGCACGGCCCGCGCCCGAGGTTGAATTCAGTCGTGTTGCCGACTCAATGTACCCCGTGCTCGATCCGTATGCGTCGCCCGGCAATTCGGTGTCGCTGCTCTCACTGCGCGCTTCCCAGAATCCAAGCTACTCGGACCTTGCTGCGCATTCCTCGGCTGCATCCCTGTCCTCGTCACGCGCTCCATCGGTGCGCGCTTCTGCTGGTGCTGATGGCAGGGGCAGCTCGCTGGGGTTCTCTGCTCCTGTGCCGCTAGCACGTGGTGGTACAGAGCCAATGGATGCAGCCAGCGTCTCTGGCGTCAACGGCCTGGCCAGTCCGGGATCCTATGCTCCACAGCTTGCGCGCTTTGACGACGAGCGTGACGTTCCATTCCGCACAAATGCCGTTGAGATTGCCGCCCAGGACGACAAGTCCGAATGCGCCTTTCTCCCCGGTGCTAGCTCTATCACCGGTATAACAGCAGTTGCGGATGATGCTCCCGGATTTAGCAATTATGGTGGCGGCAATGGCAGTGGTGTTGACATGGGCGATTACATACGGTCACAGACTGCCCTCTGGCAATCGCTCGGAATCCTCCAGCCAGTCACTCTTCCAAGTCCAGAGATGTCCGTCGCTGTCAGCGACCTGCCCGACACCGACAACGACGGCTATGAGATGAAGCCGCGCGTTGCCATCTCCAGCCAAATATTCAAAGACTTGCATGCCATTGCAGAGTTCAACTGTCAAGCACGGGAACGCGTCCACACAATAGAGCCGGGCGAAGTAATGGCGCAGTTTCCAATGCGCCATGCGCAAAAGATCATTCGCCAGCTGCTGGATGAGATTGATGTGGATGATTCTCACGGGTGGGACGACGTGGTGCTTCGGCTGGTTGCCAATGCAATCATCCATGTCAGGCCGAATGTGGCAGGTGGGGACCGCATGGACCTGCGAAACTATGTGCGGATCAAACGCATTCCAGGCGGCTCTCCCTCCGACAGTCAGTACATTTCGGGACTGGTGTTCACCAAGGGCCTTGCCCACAAGCGCATGCCCCGATACATCGAGTCTCCACGCATAATGCTGCTAACCTTGCCTCTCGAGTACTCTGACACCCCGCACGCACCTGCCTCGCGCTATGTGTCCTTCGACACCGAGCTCCGCATGCAGCAGGGGTTTTCTGAGAAGCTTGTCCAGCGCATCACCAGTGCTGCTCCCGATCTTGTGTTCACCGAAAAACTCGTGCCTCGCAACGTCCTCGAGAGCCTGATGCGCAACAATATTGCCGTGGCTCATGGAATCAAACGCAGCGTCATTCGCGCCATTGCTCGCTGTACTGGCGCAGAGATAGTTACATCGATGAGCAAGTTCAGCGACTACCCGCGCATTGGTACCTGCCGCGCGCTTGCTGTGCAAACATTTGAAGATCAGTCGATTCCCGAGTTCCGGAAGTCCTTTATCTTCCTGGATGGCTGCAGCAAGGATCTGGGTGGCACAATTGTCTTGCGTGGCGAGCCCTTCCCAAAGCTGAGGGAGATTAAACAGGTTGTTGATTTGGTTGTATGTCTCGCGTATAGCATGCTCCTCGAGACCGCTCTGTTGGCAAACGAGTATGTGCTGGCCGTGCCCGGTGACTACGATCTAGCATGGTCCGATCAGGCTGGCGCAATGGCACGTGCTGTCCCCGGCACCCCAAAGCCAGAGGACGAGTCACTGGCGCTGGAGGCCTTGAACGAATACAACATTGTGCTGTCGTCCTCGCCCTGCGTGCGAATTCCGCCTCCACAAGTGTTGGTCTCCATGAGGCAAAAGGAGCTGGCAATACGCTCGATTACGGAAAAGTTCAACAAGATGTCGACGGCTCGTAAGGAGCTGGCGCTACCGATGCCCGTGGACGCTACCAGCGGCGCCGGCAACAGCACGGTCACTGGCGTATCTTTTCTGGTGTCGCGACAGCAAAGCGCAGCAAGTGCAAAACGCGTGCAGCAGCAATACGGGAGCGAGATTGTGCTGCACGAGAACTTCATCCGCGAAGGCAAGCAGTTCCTAAAGGCCAATCCGTATGCCGTCAGTCTATGGGACTATCAGGGCCTGGTCATTGCTTATATGCTGACGTGTCGGAAGCACGACTACATGATGTGCGTGGGACCCGAGTACCATCTGATCTCGTACTACGACTATAACACCGATGTTACGCTCGGTCAGTACCTGGAAATGTGCTTTGATCTGTCAAAGAACTGCCCCGTCGTCAACCGCCGCTGCGCCCATCCGCTCTACGAGCACCGCCACAACTATATACATTACCGCGGCAAGCTCGATGTGACTGTAGACGAATTTCCTTGCCCGGTCGAGCGTCTCAGCGAGGTCATGCTGATGTGGAGCGTGTGTAAGAACTGCGGAAAGCGCACGCCTGTCACAAGAATGTCCGACGAGTCTTGGCGCTACTCCTTTGGCAAGTACCTGGAAACCACTTTTTACAACGATGCGCTACGTCCGCGCGCATGTGTTTGTCCGCA
This sequence comes from Coemansia sp. RSA 1200, assembly GCA_027578915.1. Classification (NCBI taxonomy): domain Eukaryota; kingdom Fungi; phylum Kickxellomycota; class Kickxellomycetes; order Kickxellales; family Kickxellaceae; genus Coemansia; species Coemansia sp. RSA 1200. Next base: position 238,892 of record JANBTT010000002.1, read on the forward strand.
CGACACGCACCAGGACTACGTTAGGTGCTTTTCCTTGCGCAACATGGTGACTAGATTCTCATACTCAGTGTTTCCGATATGGAGCGTTTCGATGCCAACAACGCCCCTCTACTTTAACGTCGAGGTCAGCATTGGACTCAAGAACCAGGAGGCCGCTGAGCTACGCGAGCGTCTGGACAAGTACTATCAGTCGTTAATGAGCCGTCTTGAGGCATTTCCCTTGGACGTGGTGTACGAGGAAAAGATCGAAGAGTGCCGTCACACACTGGGTCTGCTATCGGCACGCGCTGCAACCGAGCAGGTGTACTTTCAGCAGACACTGGAGCAGACACTGCGCAACACACATCCGGCCGACACTCTGGTCATTGTGGTTGTTTACGAGGCCCTGCAAGGCAAGGTGGTTGAGTGGAACTTGCGTTTCTCTGAGCTAGTCCAGTCGTTTATCCAGCTTGATGCAGCAACAAACAAGAACACGATACCAAAGAGATCAAACACGGGCGGTAATGGCACCAGCGGCGCCTCAACTGAGCCTACAGCCCTGACACGTGCATCGACGTTTTCTGTAGGAGTCTCGGCTGTGAAAAAGGATGAGATTGATTCTTTGAACATGATCGATGATCTACGCTCGATAACCCACAATCAGCATCAGTCTGCTGTTGCACAGGGAAGCGATCTGGGCGCACAGCTCAACGCTCGCCTTGAGATGCCTCGTCTGGGCACATCGCCCACAGACGAGAAATTCGAGCTTTCGAGCCAGTACAGCGACAGCAGCAGAAACACGAGCAGTACCAGTATTGATGACAAAGCAAGTCCCGCCGATCAAAGAAGCATTGTGCTTATGCAATCGCTGCGTCCACGGCTCCATAGAAAGCTTTCCATGGAGATGATGAAAAGGGACCGCGAGCGTCAGGAGCGGTTGCAAGAAAAGATGCGCCGCCCCGCAGATGCCTTCAACGCTCGTGGAACCAAATACTTGCGCCAATTACAGAGGGCAAACATGTCGGTGGCTGCCCAGACGCAAAGCCAGATGATGACGGGTGAGCAGGCGTATGGACAAGGAGCTGACACCCAGCAGCAAGACGCACTTGTCGAGCCGCTGGATCGACCGCTCAGACATGTACCAAGCGGAATACCTACTGGGAGGTATTCTACTACTCGGCTTATTGGCGGTATTGCCACAGATGTTGACGACGTTGTGCGTATCCCACAGCCGCCAGTGTTTCCTGAACTTCGAGACCGTCCAGGCAAACCGGTGTCAAGGTTCTCGAGCTTTTTTGGAAATAAGGGCGTTCGTCCCTTACTTGACATTCTGGGTGATAGTACTCCAGAGATGGAGGCCGGAAAGGACAGCTCGACTACTGCTACCACCGCTATTAATCGGCTGCTAAAAGATAACCTGGTGGCTGAGCCATCACGGATTCCAGGTATCCGTACGCAAGCACAACAACAACAGCAGCAGAAGCACTCGCAGAGACAAGATTCCGATGCGAGCACCCGCCCGTTGTCCAGCTTTGGGCGTCCACCCAACGCAAACCACGCGGCCTCAAACATTCCGCGTCCACCAAACATCCGTAGCCGTGCAACATCGCCTACGGAATCTGAGGCCAACCGCCCCGCTTCTGTAAACTCCGGCGGCCCAGCAGCTAAGGCGGATGGTGGTGGAGCCGACCATTCTGGAAAAGCAGCCTCTAATGTGTTTCTTCGTCTTGCAAAGCGTCTCAACAGTGCAAAGGGCCAAGGAAATAACTCGGCTACACTTGGAACCGTGCCTCGTAGGATGAATCTGCTTCTGCCTGCCACTGCCCAATATGTCAGCCAGACACAGCCACGCCGAACCACAGTATCTCAAACACAGGCACAGGTGCCCGTTCAGCCCAAGCGACAGATTGCCACGGGTGCCGATGGAGCATCGTATAAATGCACGCCGCCACGTCGCCATTCGTACCAGCTGCCGCCAAACGCAAGAGCACAACCTGAAAGCGTCGATGACGACTGGTACGAGGTTGCGTATCCAAATGACTATGAGCAGGAAGATGAGCATTTTATTTCGTCAAAGCCGTCCAGTGGCACGATACCTGGCTCAGGTCGCTATGATAACACGGGCGAGTATGGCGAGCAGGGCAGATGGCAGCCGCACAGCGTGATACGGCACAGATCGGCAACAATGTCTCAAGTCCAACCACGTCCCGGCGGTTCTGGTCGTACTGCAGCCGCAACACCGGCAACAACCGCTGCTTCCAACCCTCGCCATGACGAGCGCACGCAAACACAATCGACATGGCGACCACCGGCTCCTCCACATCGCCTGTCTGAGGTTCATGCTGCAGAGCCGCAGCGCACGCAGTCAAGCGACCACGAACAGACTGCTCCAGAGCAAAAGCCCAGCATGGCATCGCGTGCGTCAGGTCTTATTCCTAACATCACGCGCAGACTGGGGCTTGGATTTGGGTTCCGAAGTAGCCAACAGCAGCAGCAGCAAAAGCAGCAGCAGCCGCAACGAAGCCTTAGTGGTAGTAAAAGTGCCTACGGGTCCGCACATACAAGCGATGTGGAGGTAGCACCTTCAGGGAGTTTTGGCAAAAAGCAGCGGGTTCCATCTTCGGGGAATGCTGAAAGTAGGAGAGCCCATGGTCCAGTTCCCACCCAGCTTGTCATCGATCATAACACCGAGCAGCGACTGACAAGCAGGACCTTGTCAAGGAAACGCAGTGCTACGCAGAGCCGACGGAGGAGTTTGAATAAATCTGCACAAGGTCAACTCGGCGGTTTGCTTGACCCAGAAATGTCGTCAGGGTCGTTTTCGATATCCATAGACTCTAACAGCGAGAGCGATGGCGAAAATGGAAATAGTAACAGAGTATTGGGGCGTCGCTCTTTTTCTCGCGAGATCCTTGCAACACCCTCTGGGACATATACCAGATCCAACAGAAACAGTTATGGCAGAGACAGCGCTGATGACACTTTTCCACTGTCAGGCTCGCTGAGTGGCCAAACCGACCTGGTCATGAACTCACCCATGCGAACCATGCAGCGATATAGCATACTCAACGACAACAACCTGGCCTCCTCTGCCACAGATTCGGAGGACGGCAACAGGGGCAGCATGCGTCAGATACTAGAGTCCTCGTCGCGCCGCGCGCATCCACGGCTGCATCGCGACTCGTCAACCGAAGACGACGATTTTGACAATCATGAGCCAAACCTGCATTTTGACCAGAGCGACGCCAGCAGTGACGATGAATCCGAGCCGATTGGCAGTACACAGGACGCAAGCAGCGCGGTGTCGTATCTGCATTCTGTCATTGCTGAGGGCACCCGCATTTCTGCTGCTCAAGACGGTGTGCTGTCGAATGATCCGCCGCCGGCTGCGTCTGTGTCGGAAAAAATGAGTCTTGTAGAGTCTGGAATTGATGCTGGCCTGTCCTCTATTACCAATGCCGGCGATTCTTCAGCAGCTGGCAACATACCACAAGAAAACCTCAATACCCTGTGGAAGGCCATATCTAATCTCTTGATGATATCTGGGAGCTCTCAGCTGTTCCGGATTGGTCTGGATCTTGTGTATCCGCTAGATCCGACTGAACACGTTGTTGCTGGATCCCCAGTGATAGTCCGCGAAACCGAACCAAGCTCGATTATTGCCTTTACGCTGTTGGCTAGTGAGTATCGCACAATGCTTCACGATATCTTTGAAGCAGCAAAGAACGAGTCTGACGACGATGGCGAGAACGGCGGGAATCTTGACGCTGCGGGGAACGACGCTGAGACTACTAGTAGGGCTAAATCGCCAGTCAACGAGTTTGAGCGCCCACCGCAGAAGAATACGGAGGAGGCAGCTATTATTGAGCGGGTTATCCTTCGGCCTTCGCACCACCACCTCCCCTTTCAATTCACTGCTGGACAGACAAAGTTTGTGTGCAGGGTTTACTATGCATCCCAGTTTGAAGCGCTGCGTCGCTGCTATGGGTGCGAAGACAGCTACATCGAGTCGCTTTCGCGGTGTATGCCGTACGATGCAAGAGGTGGCAAGTCAGGAAGCACGTTTCTGCACACCCGCGATTCGCGGTTCATTATCAAGCAGGTATCCAAGACCGAATCTGAGGCGTTTTTAAAGTTCGCGCCATCGTACTTTGACTACATCTACTGGACGTACCGGACAGGCATGCGGACCATGCTGGCCAAGATCTTTGGGTTCTGCCGGGTGACATACCGCAGCGCGGCAACTGGCAAGGCAGTCAAAATGAACGTTATTATTATGGAGAACCTGTTCTACCAGCGCCAATGCAACCGGGTGTTTGATCTAAAGGGATCTGAGCGCAACCGTATGGTTGAGGAGACAGGCTCGTCGGATGCGGTTTTCCAGGACGAGAATCTGATCAGATATATTCGTGAAAATCCTATCTGTGTCAGCCAGCAGACAAAAAGCTATCTCCACGACGCGGTATGGAACGACACGCTATTTCTGTCTATGATGAACGTTATGGACTACTCGCTTTTGGTCGGCTTTGACGAAAAGAACAAGGAGCTCGTGGTTGGCATCGTTGACTTTATCCGCACGTTTACATGGGATAAGAAGCTGGAGAGCTGGGTCAAGGAGGCGGGGATCTTGGGCGGAGGCGGCAAGGGCCCCACGATTGTCTCGCCAAAACAATACAAGACACGATTCCGCAAGGCAATGGAAAGATACTTTTTAATGGTTCCTGACATGTTTACTTCGCTGCGTGTAGAGGACGAAGACTAGTTTTTTTTAATAAAAATAATGCATTTGTCCACATGCTGTGGCTGTTGGCGGGATCGGGTTCCTATTGTTTACATTGGTTGGCTTTTCGATTTAAAATGTAAAAAAAAGTGTGAAACATTCATGGAAGGCGATAATTTTTCGGATAGACAAAAGTGAGAGGAGAAAAAAGGTACATGTGTCTTTTGTTATATTACCCGAGTGGTGCTTGGATTGCTAACTAAAAGCCGAGTTTCTGACATCGGGATGCATTCACACTGAATCTGCTGATGGAAACAAGTGGATAATCTCACGCGCTAATATATTACCAAGCTGCGAAAGCAAGGCCAATTGCCTAAGAAATGCAAGGAAAGAGGAGAAGGGGCATGAGCGTATATTGATAGCCCTCGTGGCAGCTGCTGTTTGCTGCTGTTGCCTGTCCTACTTACACTACCAATCTAATAAATAACACCCATGTTCTTTGTTCAAATTTTAAACGTGGGGTAAAAAATAAGAAGGCGATATCTGTGGGCGTTTTTGACTCTGTAATGTCTATGTGGCCATGTGTTAAACGTTCTTTATTTTATTCCCCAGCAAAAACGTGGACTATATATGTCTTAGTTGGTGGACATTTTAGACAATATTTGTGTTGTTGTTTTTGTATCCCCTTGTGCCTTCTGTCTCCAAAGAAGTAAACCTTATTCTGCTTTTTTATTTACATCTATGCTGGTTTACATGTTTACCTCATTGTCTCTATCTCGCATTAATTGTAATTGATACTATAATTCATTAAGAACATAACTTGCATGGTGCTGTAAAGGTTACATATTCTGGAATAGAAAGATACAATATAGATCACATCCGACCCCTGCTTCATAGACACTGGCGTACTTGTCGAGTTTTGTGCAGAGCTACTAGAATTCTTTAAAAGCTAGATTCTAATCACAATGCGCCTGTTCCGCAAGACAAAGGCGGCGACACCCGAGACCCAGAATGTGGCCATGGAGTATGAACCGACAATGGAGAGATCGCCCTCACCATACACGCCCTGTCCAGCACCAGCACTCGAGCTGAATCTCCAGCTGCCGTCCTTAGCCTCAAACAGCCTGATATTCGAGAAGAACCCACCAACTTCAAACGAAGGTGCAGCGAATGCTATAATACAACGGCAACAGCAACAGGAGCAACTGCAGCAACACACCGCAGCTGTGCCACAGGATGGAATTCCGAACTACGAACTTACATCTGCAGCGTACCAGGGTTCCCAGCAGGCAGCGGGAAAGGCCTCACCTCAAACCATCCTTGCGGCTATCGACAAAAGACGAGGCGGAGGTGGTGGTGGTGCAGCAGGATCTGGGTCCAATGCGAATGCTAGCTACAACTTTGATTATCCGGTACATTTTGCCGAACATTCCGACAAGACTAACAAACAGGCAGAGGCATCGGTTCAAAGCATGCTTTTTGAGCAATACGGCAAGACTCCCTCTGCAGCAGCAGGCCAGCAAAGACAGCCCAGCCACCACAACTACCAGATGCAGAACAATCTTAGTCATGGAACCGCCACCGCTACCATTACCAACACCACAGCAACATCAACATCAACAACTCACGCAGCAGCAACTCCAAGCAAGCATGTCCAGACTAACGGAGGAACACTCATAGAGTATATCCAAGCACAGCAGAAGCAGGCCAGCTTACAAAAAGCGCTGTACGCTGCAAAGTCCAAGGAGAAAACCGCATTAGCCAACCAGCAGCACCCGGGATCGCCCAGCTCAAGAGACGACAGTTCAACCTCTAGCTACAACGACGAAGGCGTCCAGAAGCTTAGTGGCTCGATGGCCGCAATGTCACTTGGAAAAGGCGGTGCTGCTGAAGGCAAGGGTGCGGGAAATGTATTGTCTGAGCGGGCATTGTATATTCAAAAGGCCCGTGAGGCCAGTGCACTTGGCAGAGTGGTTACTTTCAACCTGATGCACGCAAAGAACGACGATTCAGATGACGAGAACGATACGATTCCTCTTGGCGGGCTCAGAAAGGCAGATGATGGCTGTGTTTCGGAAAACACAGGCGGCCCTGTCAACGCATTACCAGGTGTCGGACCGTCTCAAGGTAAGTTTATCCAATAACACCCTAACAACCGCAATATCCACTCAACAATGCAAAAACACATTTGCTTGGACGGCAACAACAAAATAACATAGCAGCAATTGAATAGAAGCTGCATTGGTTTTAGAATGTGGAGAAAGAGACATGCAACTATGCGCGTGGCCGAGTTGTTTATGCTTTTTGCATCCATAAGATAGACGCATACATCTGTACTAACCACAAAAGCCTAAACGCATGCCTCTCCGCATTATCTTAAACATGACTTTGGACTGTAGCGCATGGCGTGTCCCCGCATGGCTCGCTTGTTGGCGGCGGACAGTTTGGCTCAGCCAAGCAGCAGGCGCTAGCACAGATGCAGTATGGCGGTCCTCACATGAATCAGCAGGCATTCCAACAGTACCAAATGGCTGTTCAGTCGATAGCCGCATCCTCGATGCCCGATATGATGGGCAGTCTGTCGGCTGGCGCAAGAACGCCAGTCCCAATGTTCTCGGCAGATAACAGCGGCCAGAACAGCCCTGCGATGAGTGGAGCGGGAGGGTTTCCTGCGCAAGGAGGAGGCCCACCAATGCAGCAGCAAGGTATGACTTCCATGTCATTGGCCCAGCTACAACAACAGCACCAGCAACACCAGCAGATGGCGGCGTACCAGCGGAATGCGTCTGGAGGGGCTCAAAGAGCGCCCATGAGCAGCAGCCAGGGCGCCATGTTTGGGAACGGCGGATTTTACCGCGGAGCAATGGGGGATGTTGCCACGGCCGTGCCATCTGCAAGACCAATGTACACGCCATCACCGCTGGGACAGATGCCGCCCATCTACGCACACCAGGGAATGGTTGCGGGTCAGGCACACATGATTGTCCCGGATCCACGCATGGCTGCAGCATACCAGCCGACTCCGTCTGCGCAGATGCCAAACGCAATGGCCGCAAGCATTAATTCGTTTCGGTCGGGCGCACAGCAGCCGCTGCAGCAGGGGTTCGTTGCTAGTAGCGCTCAGCAGGCGTCGCTGACAAGCTTTATTCCGACTCAGTCGCAGTACCAGGGATCGTTCACTAGGAATCCGCTCATGCGCGATCTGAACAAGATTAAGGAGTTTTCGGCAAAGGATTATACCGCGCGCCCCACACTCCTCGCCGAAGTGGATAGCCGCATGCTCGCAAAGAAGAACATACCTGGACTAGGTGGTTCGGCAAGTCATAGCTATCAGCCCCAAGCACAGCCTCAAGCCCAAGCTCAAGTACAGCCCCAAGCTCACGCTCACGGTCAAAAGCAAGCCCATGGCCGTCATCCACATTCGCCAACTGGTCGTCACAGACAAATAAACAACAGCGATCAATTTGGCTATGACAGGAGGCCGGAACGCTCCAATCCAGATTACTATGATAGACACTACAGCTCGCATCGGCATGACCAGGGCTTTGAGAACTTGTCGTCGTACCAGAACCTCTATGCGATGTGCAACGACAATGCGTCAGTGTCTTCTGGCGGCAGCAGCAAGCGCAACATGGATATGCGGGGCATCCGTGGAGGCGAGGGGCGCGAGCACAAGCGGCGCCATCGCCACGACCACCGAGGAAACGCCCATGGCAGCGAGTATGGCGACGGTATGCCTTTGCGCGAGTTCCGCAGGACAGATGCACGGTCACCGCCGCCGCGAGGATATCGCACGCTTGGCCGACACTACCGTAGGTATCGAGACGACTATTACCACGAGCAGTACGACTTTGACGACGTCTCAGATATGTATGCAAGCGATTACTACGACGAGTGGGAGGGCAATGACCACGAAGGATACTACGGCGACGACTCTGTCGAATACGCCCACCATAGGAGACACACCGTCCACCGCAAGTCCCACAGAAGACAGCGTGCCGAGCGCAGAAGAGCTGGGTCGCAGATGAAACCCCCGCAAAGACACTACCGCGACGAGAGCCTTGTGGAACATAGAGGCGGCCCCAGAAAGAAGCTGCCTATGCATCTGGACGACCCGCGTGGAAGCAACGGCTTTACGTTTAGGGCTGCTGCTGCTGCGCCCGAAAGCGCTGAAAGAACAAACAGCTTTGACTCGCAGTCGCCGTCGCAATCCTCGTTGATATCGATCACTCGTGCAAAGCCACGGTCTCAGTTTGGCCGCATGCTAGCCAATATCAAGCAAAGGTCAGCGAACGAGCCAAAGGCTGCAAGCAAGCCTGAGCCGATGGACACCCGAGAGGATGAAGAGGAAGAAGAGCAGGCATCAACTGAGTGCAAGCCTGAGCCCACTGGCAGAGACAGAAGAGACACCCAGCCCAGCGATGCTCCTCACGCTAGCGCTGCAAACAGCCCTGCTGCATCCACAACATCCAGCATGCCCGATCCTCAAGGCAATTCGCCGATCTGCACTCCAAAGATGACAGCGACTGCTCCAGTTGCCGCAGCGTAGAACGGTTTATTGTAGCTGTGTAAAAGAAAGCATCCGGCTTTTCTTTGAAAGAATGCTATTATTATTAATAGAATATAACCTTGTTTTCTCTCTAGACGAATGGTGCTATAGCGATTTGAGCATCCGTGATCTCCACATCTGATAGTCTTTGTATAGAGGCAGTGTTCTGTAGTCGCGGTCCTGGATCATTGAGGCTATTCCAATGCGTGGACGCTTTACAGCAGTCTTTTTACTAGCTGTCTTGCTGCGATTATTTTGTGCTGCTGCTGCTGCTGCTGTTCTTTTTGTAGTAGTGGCTTTCTTTGTTAGTAGCAATGGTGGTGTCTCTGGAGCCGGTGTTTTTTCATTGATCCGACGCGTTGTGCGCCGCTTTGTAGGCGTCTCCTGCGGATCTGGCGACGCTGCTAGCGCAAGCGGAGTCGCCTGTGTCTTTTTCAGAACATTCATCCGCAGACTGGACGTCCTTCGCGGTCTAGGTTCGGAGGCGGCTCGTGTGTTATCCACAACACGCTTGACTCGTTTGTGGACTACGGTCCCAACCTCATCTGGAGGCGCCCTTGTTGGTGTTGCAAGCAGGCTCTCATCGTCGTCTGATACAATGCTTTCCGCATCATTTGCAGCAGTACCAGCAACCGCAACAGAGGCAGCAGCATCACTGGCAGTGTTGCGCACGCGCTTTTTAGAGGGCGTGGTTCCCAGATCAATAATCCCACCAGCTTCGATCTCAGCCAATGTGGCCTTTCCAAACTGCTCAATCTTCTGCAGCGCACTTGCAAAAACGCTTGGCTTTGCGGATGCGGCAGCTATGAGCTTTTGCTTGCCTGCAATACGTCTTTTGAGGCGCATGGAAACCAGGTGGAATGCGGCTGCCACATACACCGAGTCATCCAGCCTGATGGTGCGTCCAACAGCCACTGGCAATGTGGCAATGAAGGTCGTTTTGAATTCGCTTAGGAGCTTGCGTGTGTACTCGAGTAGTCCAGGTGGCGGGTTGAACTGGACGTCCAGTTCCTCCAGAGTCAGGTTCTTGTTGAGTCCAAGTGCCACGCGGACCGACTGCACGCACGACTGGTATGATCGCAATGAAACTGCTGACTGCGCGCTTCCTGCAAGCTCATTGAATTCAACCGATAGGCTTTCGCAGGCCAGATGGATGGCGATGGTCTGCCGCGAAAGCATCAGCACGTTGTTTCTCTGCGCCGGTATTTGCTTGCATATCTGGTCAAAGTACTGGGCCGCTTTGGGTGCAAGCCCTGGGATGCTGTCGAGCTGCAGTCGCTCGAGCTGTTCGGCAAGAACCAACGACATGGAATTAGAAAGTGGAGGGTTTCAAGAACAAAAAAATATAAATGCAGAGGTTGAAATTGAATACAGCAGGCGAAAGTGCAAACAAAAATGTTCAAAGCGAAAGATAAAAGACAAACGCGATTTGGCAGCGTGAGCATTGTTTACTATATAAAAAAACAAATCTCTTGTGAGCGGCCCCACAAGCTTGTCTTCAGAGAGCTGGCGTACAGTAGTGGATAATTTGCATGCACTGCCCCCTTTTTATCAATGCTACTAGCAAAGGGTTGTTTCTCCTGTTTTCCTCTATTTCTCTTTCGACATCTATCCTCTCTACTATCCTGTTCTTGCTTCTTTTTTTAAATTGAAGAGTAACTAGCCTAGCATACAAACTACGCGGATATGGATCTGAAGAGGACTTTTGACAACATCTGCGCCGTTCCTGGAAGCCAAGGCGCTGTGATGATCCGTGAAGATGGCGAGATAGCCCGCGCCTCCGGCGAGCTGCGTGACATTGACGATGCGTATGCGCTGTCGAATCTTATGAAAGACGCCGCACAGCTGATTTCAATTGTCCGTCCAGACATAAAGACGCTCACACGCGCAACGCTGCAGAACCAGGACGGGACATCGATAGTGCTGACGCCGCACCAGGGCCACGTGCTCGGCGTTAAGCTTGCTGGGCGCTAAGCTGTGCTATCTGTACTGACCAGAATGCTTATGAAAAAATTAAACCTTATGCATGGCTTGATAGGACTTTTTTTCACACTCTGCTTTTTTTCTCCACCAGAATTCTTTTCTAATTTCATTTTTCTTGTACACTTTTCTTGTTGTTTAATATTTGTCAGTAGCTCTTGTTCTTACTTTCTCCTAATTGCTCTCTTACTTTCTGTAAATTATTGTAATCCGTTGTATATATTGAACGTTTCACAGACCAATCGCCATTTGGTTTGCTACAAGCAGTGAAAAAAACAGACAGTCGGGATGGATACAGATAAACTTACGGCTGCAACGGCTGGGGTGGCTGTTGAGTCTGGCTTTGCAACATCCTCCACTCCACACCCGCTAGTCAACCCTGCTACACTGGCACTTTCTGCACAACAGGCGTACGCATCGCAGCTATATCCTGGACGATCTCTGTCGCCAGAGGATATTCGGATGATAATTGAGACAGAGTCATACAAGGCGCACCACCAGGGCCACGAAGGAAAGCATGCGCTAATGTTTCTGATATTTGTATGTGTCCTTGCGATGCTTCCGTCGACGGTGACGTATTGGCGGAAAAGGCACCCGATGTCGTACCGTCTGGTCAGCGTTGGATCAATCTGTCTAATACCCGTGTACTTTGCTGCTGTAAACTACTACTACCGCTTTGTATGTATCTGGCTTGTCTATGCGCTGGCAAACACATATGTGCTATACATGGCAACGCGGATTCCGCTGCATGTGCACACGCCGCGGCGAGTGTACCGGTGGTTTGCGTTTATCAATAAAGCGTCGTATGCGGTGTTTGTTGGTGGCGGTCTGCTCTTTTTGCTGGGCTTCTTCAACATCATGCCGGGACTGACCGATACTGCGTACTATGTTGAGACAAGCATGCTCACGGTGTTCTATGGATTGTATTTTGGACTGATGAGCCGTGATCTGGTGGCGCTATGCACGGACAAGATGGCAGCTACGCTCGGGTATTCGAGCAGGGGCACTCGGATAGCTACAAAGTTCCTTCCGCAGGACGTGTGCTGTATCTGCGGAGACAGGCTTGGCAATAGCAGCGGCGATGGAGGGGAACGGGTGGTTGCTGATGGCGGAATGCTGGCTGCCGCTTCGACATCAAGACACCCAGCAGCACACGGTGGCGCGACGGGTTCCTTTGCAACAGCCGAGCCCACACATGCGCTGGGTTGCGGACACGAGTTCCATGCCAGCTGTATCCGCGGCTGGTGCGTCATTGGGAAGAAGGACGTCTGTCCCTTTTGCAGCGAAAAGGTTGACCTGCACGAATTTAAGCGCAATCCCTGGGACAAGCAGGAGCTGTTCTATGTTACTGCTCTCGAGTACATGCGCTTTTTCGTCAGCTGGCAGCCTCTTACGCTGCTCTTCCTGACCGTAGTGTTCTGGCTTCTTGGTCTTAATTGAATGCGTCCATAGATTGTTTTTTGTAAAGAGAATGTGTTCTTTTTTTCGTTGCGATTTCTGGTTGTGGCGGAAACCCCTTACATGCCTAGATCCCGCATCGCAAGCAGCGGTTTCTAAGATGAGGTTTCCATTGTACAAAGAGCGCAAACCTTGTCCTTTTATAAAAAGGACATGGCGAACCCCAGAAAAACACCTTAAATAGTCTAATTTTGATTCTTTCTGCTGTGTCATCATGTCTTGCAAGTGAGCTTGGAGCGTATGTCAATGATTACGATCCGAGGGCGTTTTCTATGGTTCCGAGATGTAAATGTGGCTCAGTTCCGAAAAAGGAAAGCTGGCTGTGGAATTAAGCTTTTGCAGAACAAAGCACGAGTTTGCTTTCTCGCTCTCACATTCTTTAGAAACGCGTTTACAATACAATTCGGTTGTTAGGCGCCAAGAGTTGCTGCCGCTACCGCCACCGTGGTGCCAAACTGGCCAAGCTTTTCCTTCTGAACATTCTTCCCCTTTTTGGGCCTGTGTTTGCCGCTGGTTTTTTTTGCCCGCTGATTTCATCGAAACGGAAAGAAATGGCAAAAGGGGGAGAGAGGTCCAGTTCGCCATCTCTAGTTCTCTTCTCCCTTTTTCTTTTTTCCTTCACTTTCATTTTTCATCATTTTTGTACCAAACCCTGTCTGTTGTCTATCACGCCCGGTCTTTATTCTCTATCGACATTTATTCTTCTTTTGTTGCATTTATCTCTTTTTATCGTCTAAATATAGTTATTTTCTTCTACCATACTTTGCAAGCGCACTGGGTAGCAAAAAAAAGATTCTTTCTGGCTTTAGTCTTTGCTGACAGCTTGTTTACAATGGTTATCTTCGGTGGGGCTCCACGCTGCCCCCGTTGCGACAAGAGCGTTTATCCAGTCGAAGAGGTAAGGGCTTTTTTATTATAGCTCACACAGCTCTTTTTCGCACATTGAAAGGCCTTGCTTATGTGATGAGGCGCGGATTGTTGTTTCTTGTTGTTTGTGTGTTTTGCTAATGCTTAGCTGTGGCACTGCTTGTACTGGGGCTGTATCCTTTTATTTTTTGGTTTTAGGTTCATGTTTCGGACAATTCCTGGCACAAAGCCTGTCTTGCCTGCAGACAGTGTAACAAACGGCTGGACATGCGGACGCTGATGGAGCACAAAAGCGAAATATATTGCGGCAAATGCCATGCTGACGTCGACCGACTGGGTCCATCCAGAGCCACCAATGGCTATCGTGACTTGGAAGGCGCACAAACATCATCCCCTGTCAATAGCGCCCGCTCTCCAGTGCAGCAGTATGCCCCAACATCGTTCGAGCGCGGAATTGACTCTTCACCTCGGCTGCCTCGCAGATCGTATGGCGGAGTGGCGGCAGCTTCTGGCGATGCCATCACATCCTATAGGACAGCCGATCACACCCACATCAACACCACCACGACTACGACCACAACTACAACCACGTCGCTGTACCAATCAGAGAGCCCGCATCGCCTTTCGCTGAATACGAGCAGTGTGACAGCTCCAGAAACACCGCCACGCCATGGCCACTCGGGTAACATTAGCAGCGTCTCTGGCTACAAGCGTGCGGGTGAGATATCACCGTCCAGCGTATTCAGTTCGGGCAGGACAAAGCTGAATCTGCCAGCAACAAAAGACACCTGCCGTAGGTGCTCAAAGGCCATTTTCCATGCAGAGAAGGTTGTTGGCCCCGGCGGATTGTGGCACCGCGCGTGCTTCCGTTGCAAGAGCTGCAGCCGCGCTCTGACTCCTGCAATTCTGACAGATCATGAGGGCGAGGCGTTTTGCAACAATTGCCACAACAAGCTGTTCGCTCCACGCGGGTACAACATCGGCGGGTCTACCGAGCCGCTTCAGCAGTACTCACAGTCGCCCAGCCGCTCTGTCGACTCTTTTGATCGTTACTCGCAGTCAAACTCGCCCTCTCGTCGTCGTAGCGGCGCAATCCCCGCTGCTGAATACGAGGTGCGATCGCCGCCGTACTACAATTCGTCTCCAAACAGGAGAGAATCGCTTCATGGCGACCAGTTTCCCTATGGCAGTGCGGCGGCAGCGGCTGCTGCGGCTGCTGTTGTTGGACAGAGCAACAGATCGCCCACACCGCTTTCCAGGAATGTTGATGCCAGACCATCGTCGGCCCGCAGCAGCAGCAGCAGACTAGCGTATGGGCGTCCATACAAACAGGCAAAGCAATTTGGATTTGGTGGTCTGCCGCCAGACACATGCCACCACTGCCAAAAGACAATATACGCCATGGAGCTTTCGTATGCTGCGGGAAACAAGTACCACAGAGCATGCCTCAAGTGCAAGGATTGCGACACGCGGGTTGATTCTCTCAAGATGACTGAACATGAAGGCGAAATCTATTGCAAGGGCTGCTACGCGAAGAACTTTGGACCGAATGGCTTCAGAAACACACTGAGCACATCCATCAACAACTTTTGAGCGCGACACTATCCATACCATTATATCTTTATTTATTGCGATTCAACTGTCATTCTCTTCTTTTTTCTTTTATCGGCCAGTGCGTTTTATGATTACGTTGCGTCTGTACATTTAAAGCGTTGACCTCATTATCTTTATCTTTTTTACATGTTTGCAACAGCTGCTTTTCGATGAACGACGAATGCAAATAAAATAGTATAAGCCAAATAAAAAAGCTTAAAACCAACATGTGTTAGACCATCACCAATAGACTGGACCAAATGACAAGAGCAGAACGTCCAAGGGATATGTGATCTAGTAAAAAAACATTATGCACCTGATGCTCTCCTTTCAGGTCTGGGAATATCCAGCGGAATGGTAGCCACGGACTTATCATACATGATGCCCAGGTATGGCACCGGGTTAATGTGCAGGGTAAGGTTGGCGTTTCTCACGTTCTCAAACGTCTTTGCATAGTTTCTCAAAAAGTACTTGTTGTGGTTCTTTCTCAGACGCAGCTTCGCCTGACGCGTGTTACGGATAATGCGGTCCCACACAACTATTCTGTTCGTGTCAAACCCAGGCGACTCAAAGTCCGCGGTGATGTACGCAAACAGAAGCTTCGTGTTCCAGTTGAACATTGAGGTGAGGTCGGCATCGAGGTCAAAGGTCAGACGCGCATACTCGGCAGAACGCGATGTGCGATCTGCTGGGTCCACCATCCGTCCTGTCGTCGTCTTCACGTCATGAAGCGTCACCTCGTGTGTTGGATTGGACGGGATAAATGGCGTGGTTGCTGAGATTAGAATGAGAAGCGCCATGAACATTGACATTGCAAGCGACGTAATGCTGCCTAGTCGCTGGAAGAGATTGTACATTATGTTATTATTTTTGCCGTCTCTGCTTCTGGGGTTTGCGATATAAGGGAATGTTTATAGCAAATGCTTGTTCAGCGAAATAGAATGAAAGAAAATGGTTAGCAGCTAAAGACAAAAGAGAGAAGAAAGTGTTGCCAGTTTTGGTGATGCAAAAGTATTGCTGTGTCCTTCTTATTGGACAACAATGTTTTTTCGCATCACTGCTGCCAAAAAAAAAAGGGAAGAGCAAGCGAAGCAGTGCTGATTAAGCCTGGCTTTCTGATGAGGTTGAGCAAAGTTCAAACAACTCATGCAAATAATTTTTCATGTCATATTATTTTGGTAACAATATAAACATTTAGCAAAACAACGTATATTGACTGTGCGCATGTCGTAGAAGAAACAGATATACTATTCATGTAGCGCATACCACAAATTAATTAGCTGGCTAGGCTTTGTTTCTGGTGATTCCTATTTCTTATCCACAATAAACATACCAACTGTAACATACATCAGTACAAACTTTAGAACCAGATGAATATACAGGTCAACACCTGCACGCAAAGGCTTGTCTTTTTCATACTTCTTTACTATCACACATAATGTAGCAAAGTATAGGTAAGCAATAGTTACCGCCAGAACAATGTACTTTATAGCACTGCTTAAAACAAGGCCAAATATCCCTATAGAAACAAACAATAGAAACAAACCACCAGTAGTTTCGCTCATGAGCGTGTTGATTTCTTTAAAATCAACCTTGCACCTGCCCAACACACATACACATCCCAAATGAAGCACCAGGAAGTAGATGGCACCCAAATAAAGGATATGAGTACTTTCTCTATACATTATACGCCCTATCATAAATCCTGTTAGTAGTCCAAAAGCGCATGTTACCATCACTGTTGTGTCATTCTTATCATTGTCATAAAATCCAAAAACACGCACTATTAATTTTCCTATAGCAACTCCGACCAAACCGCGTATCCACCAGCCATCTGTTTGCAGATACACTGCGACATCACTAAAGGTATGCAAAAATATTGCCATGGCAATTGCTGTTAGCGTATAGCCAATTGCAACCATAGAAATATTCATAATAAAAGTTTCACTCCGAGTGAGCTGCACTTCTTCAGTTCCAACTGGGGCATTTTCAGCCTCCTATATAAGAGTATCGGCTACGCTGGTACTCATAGTATAATGTGGTTTATTTAGCTTTTATAATATGAAGATAGAATAAATGCTAAATAAAGGAAAAAAGAAAGAGAAGGTTGAAAAGCAAAAGAAGACAAACCCAATATGTGGTATAATATAAGAGATATATTGGGATAACTGGAAAATGACTAAAGGAAGCCAACCCGGATTCCACATCGGATCCTGGGGGGATGGGCTATATATATCCAACAACACTATGTTGATTTAATCCTATGACACAATATCTCTGTTCTTGTTTTATATGAAAGAAAACCGGCTTTCTTCCTTTTCTGCAAACTCACGTCTTGTAAACAATCCGCGTGATTAGAAAGCCCAACAAAGTGTACTAAAATTAAAGTTTTCAATGACTAAAGTCTCGATGCTTTGCCAGCATGGAAATTTCTTTTTTTTTTATCGAACTGCGGATTTGAAACATCTAGCCATTTAGAGAATATCATATGCTAGAAACTCCAGTCAGCACTGCGCACTGCAAATATATTTACATATGATTCAATTATTCACAATTAAAGTATATCATGAATTAGAAGAACTAAGACGAAGCAGGACAATGTCGGCCTTCGAAAATGATAATAGCCAATATAATCACATGATATATTTAAATACCCATACTTGTAGGACAACAAGACGTCTTATTTTTGTAAGAAAAAAAATATAGTTGCCATGGCTGGGGTTTTTAATACCTTTGACGGTCTCATAGTAGTTATTGATTCAAGCCTAATTTTTCTGGATACCTCTAGGGCCTTTATTACTTTTTCATGGCTGTATTATTTTTGAGCTAGGATACAATCATGGTAGAACACAAGCACAAGCCCTCGCCTGTTATCCCAACAAACAAGTCGCAAAACCAGCAGCAGACTGACAGCAATGCACTAACTGCGGGCACAGCAGTAGCGCTAGTTAAACAGACAAAGACAGAGATTGAGGATGTCACCAACGGGATCAGCGAGATTATGCGCACCGGGCCAAAGCGCACGTCGGGGCTCCAGGTACCAATAATGCATTTGACCGGCCATTCGAGAGAAATAACATCATGCCGGTTTTCGCCAAGCGGCGAGCATATAGTATCGGGATCTGCAGACGCAAAGGTGTTTCTATGGAACACCTATGGTGAATGTGCAAACTACGGCGTGCTGCAGGGACACAAGAGCGGCGTACTTGAGGTTCAGTGGATGCCTGGCGGCGAACGGCTCGTAACAGCCAGTGCGGACAAGACTGTCGCGATCTGGGACGCGCAGACGGGCGAGCGGCTACGGCGCGGGAAACGACATACGGCAGCAGTCAACTCGTGCTGTCCGCTGAGCTGGGGAACCGGAGATGATAACCTGTTTGCAAGCGCATCGGATGACGGAACGGCGTATATTTGGGATGCACGCGAGCGCCATCCCGTGGCAGAGCTCGACAACAGCGGTGTGCCTTTGACGTCGGTTGTTGCGGCGCCTTCTGGAAACACAGTGTACACGGGATGCTTGGACAACAACATCACTGCTTGGGACATCCGAACGCTTGCACCAGTGCACGTGCTGCGTGGCCATTCAGATACAGTGATGGGGCTGGCGATCTCACCAAAGACCGGAAACTATCTGCTGTCTACATCGCTGGATAGCAGCGTACGGCTGTGGGATCTTCGCCCGTACTGCCGCAACGCCAACCGCTGCGAACGCGTGTTTACTGGCGCACCACATGGATTTGAGAAGAACCTGATACGCCCTGCCTTTAATTGCGACGAATCCATGGCTGCATCAGGAAGCGTAGACAGAACACTGACAATATGGAACATGCGGACCGGCGAAATCAAATACAAACTGCCTGGCCACAAGGGATGTGTGACACAGGTCGACTTCCACCCCAAGGAGCCGATAGTACTATCGGGAAGCATTGACAAAACCATGTTCCTCGGTGAGATATAGCTGGGATGGCTTTCTTTCATTTTTTCATGGCATGTTTCCATTACTGAAAAGGATTCTCAATTCAAAGTCAATCTACCAGCTGAATGAACACAGTCAAAACAGAAAACAAGGGCTTGCCAAATACCAGCATTTGGCTGTCAAAGTGGTCACATACTCCTCAAGCTTTTTCCACCCGCGTAAAACTGATCTTATGTGGTGCTATTGCTACCTTCCTCTTCCTCTTGGGCGGCTTTGCTGTTCTGCTGCTCAGCCTCGCGTTTCTCGCGTATTCTTCGACGAAACGCACGAATCTTTGTAATGGCGTTGATGACAGGCATTATGTCAAAGATGGGTTTCAGAACGTTGTCCAGATCCTCCTGAGTAATGGGGCCTACGACGTGCTTGCAGTTCTCTTCCTCGCTCGGCAGTTCGTAGGCGCCGTCCTGTGTGATCCAGGGATGCTTGCGAATCTCTGGAATCGTGATGCGTGCCTCGGGGTTACGCTCCAGCATATGTAGCAGCAAATCCTGAAGCTGTTCGTCATGGGGACCAGGGAAATCCAGTTTGCCTGATGAAATAGAGTCCATGATCTCGATGGTACTAAAGCCCTTGAAAGGAAGAGTGCCAAACACAAACCCGTACAGGCATACGCCCAGCGACCAGATGTCTGCTGCTTCCCCCGATATCTCCTCTACCCCCTGGCATAGCTCGGGTGCCATGAATGCAGGCGTTCCAGTCGCTCCCGTCACCTTATTTCCGCCGTCGCTGGGCATGACTGACTCGCCGAAATCTGCAACCTTCAGAACATCGTCATCAGTCAGCAGCATGTTGTCCGTCTTGATGTCTCTGTGTATAATACCATGCTTGTGCAGATACTCCAGCGCAAGAAGCGCGTGTGTAAAGTACTTGTGCGCCTTTTCAATTGAAAGTGGGGTTGTCTTTTCGTCAGTAGAGTTAAGCTCCTGCACAGGACCCTTTCTGCACAGATCGATAACTACATGTGTTCGGAATAATAGTGTATTTAGTTGGCAATGAGAGGGGCTTCACACGCGTGTCTGTTGAAGAAAAAAAGTTCCAACCCTGGTAATTCCTCAATTATTTTGGCTATTGGTAGGTCAGAACAATAGATCCTGTTCAGGTGCTTTATGTTTTATGCTTTATGCTTTGTGCTTTATGCTTTGTGCTTTATGCTTTGTGCTGTGATGCGCGTGGGCTTGTTAGATGGAAAGCACTCTGCAGAAGCCACATAAAACAGAATACAGTCACATGGCTGTGAGTGAAATTGTGGTGCAAGCAAGAAAAAAGATTAGGGCAACAACTTGGCCACTTTCAAGAAGGAAAACCCAGAGCTTCTTACCTAGATACAAAACCTCGCTCTCAGCGTCGTTCAGTACTTCGTAGAGTCTGACAATATGCGGATGCCTAAGCTTCTTTGATATCGCCAACTCGGTCTTTATCAGGTAAAAGGGGTCGGCTTCTTCTTCGCTGTTTTGCCTCTGGAGCATCATGCGTCTGGCAACAAAGAGCCCTCCGCGACCTGGGCGCATAGGCATTCCTCCGCGACCGCCTTGCATCATACTCGTCTGCTGTCGTTTGCGTAGGTTTGCCTTGTTGTACTCCTTCATTGCAAACAGCTTCCCAGTCAGCTTATTCTTGACCAGATGCACAGTGCCAAAAGAGCCATGACCCAGCTCCTCTGCAACCTCGTAGTCGCCAATAACCGTGGAACCATCGCCGCTTTCGCTCACCTCTGCTGCAACATTGTACTTTACGCTGATGTCAGTCACCTTGTACATCTTTTGAATATACAGAATCTACAGCCGCCTGTATTATTAAATAACAATATTAGAAGTAGAAACCCCCCGTTTAGTAGCTAAAGAGAAAAAGAAAGAGAAAGGTTCAAATGAATACAGCACAAAGTAGCGTTTTCAAAAGAGCAGAGTAGAAAAAAAGAAAATAAATCTGGCAAAAAAAGAAAGTGAAGAAAGGATTTGGTGATGATGTGATCTCCTTTAGCAACCGCAATGCACTTTTTATCTACTCGGTTCGTCAAACACATCTGCAGTTGGATTTTTTATAATGTGTACATTGCTAACAGCCACGGCTGGAAAGAAAATGTTCAAGAACAGAAATAAAAAACAGGCAAACCGGGTGGTACAAACTAAAGACGTTCCACGCACATGGCACAAATCAGTGCATGGATATGTTCTGAGCGCTGAGCTTACTCGCGCTCAAAGTACTTGCTACTGGCAAGCAGCGGCTGTGCAAAGTCGACTGCGCGCTCTCCAATCTCTAGATAGCTCTTTGCCGCACGATAAACGGTGCTGTTGGGGTCTTTTTTTGTAATGCTACAGCAGACATAAAGAGCCACCAAAAAGACTGGCCATAAAGGGAGTCGGATGATTCCAATGTTCAATAAATCTTTGGCCTTGCTCTGGTGTATCCCATTAGATGTCGCTTCTGGAAAGACAAATACCCAGTACGCGCATACTTACGTTAGACCTGTTGACCGCCGTATACCCGCCATTGCTATCGAAATAAGCACTAGATCCAAACTGACATGAACAGCTTTGCCGATAGCGCCCATTGGTCTGACGAGCCAAGAAGAGAAGCAATAGAAGATATAAATGAGTATAGAGATGAGGTCACGTATTCGGCAAGGATTTCAGGATGTATGCTACCAACAATGTAAAAATAGTGCTTGAACCCAAAATATAACAGAAAGTGAAGCAGAGAAGAAAAAGGTAGCAACTTCTGTGTTATTCACTCTTGGCTTATTTCACTTGCTTTTCTGGACTGGGGGAGAAAATATTGCTAAAATGCTCAGTCACGGGAATAGCTTCTTATTTATGCACTGAGCGAAAATTGGTTGCATTGACATCCCACAGAGAGATTCGCCCGTCCCTGCTTGCAACAGCCAGCCATTGCGGACGCAAGCTCCAGCGCTGCCGGGCTGCCGGTTCTCTAATGTGTGGAGGACACTCTTTGCCTGGTGTGCTTAGATCAAGCGACGTAAGTGCGGCTCGATGGAAGACCACGTCCACCAAGAGTTCTAATTCTTTGTTGTATATGTGTGCTGCATAATCCCAGCCAGCAACAGCCACCATGTCTGGATACGAAAAGCTCCGAATTTCAGCAGCGCCATAGTTCTTGAGTGTGGCATGCTGGTCCGTCTTGCAAGGGTCTTTACTATTGACAGGTACACAGCAGATCTTGTTGTCAGCAGCACATGTATACAATGCCCGACGTTTGCTGTCATAGTCCATGCTCATTATCGGCTCCTTGTGCGGTGTCGTTATACTGTGCTTGAATTTCGCAGCACATCCATCTGCAGATACACACAGCTCAAACCACTGAATCAGGGTACTCTCGTATCCTACATAGAGCGACAGGGGATTCCGGCTGTCCTTGCCATTGTTGGCTTTGCTAAGAGAAAGACACATTGGCGGGTCTTGACGGGACCCGGATGGCGAGACTGTCTTGTGGCCAATATTAAAAGGAAACTGCCTATCACTGGAGATCTCATATATAAACGCATTGCCCAGTCCTGCTTCGCTAAGCGCTACAATCCAAGTATTGCGATCTATCGAAGAGACGGCAAACTTGCAAAAGCTCATCGCATCGACATCTATAGACTTTGACAGCTCCAGCTTTCCTTTAAACTCGTCTGCCTCGAGTTTCCATATGCATAGCTTGTTGTCCCTTCCCTGGCTCACAACGACGTCAGCGCCCACGCCATAAACTGTTAGGATCGGGCCCGCATGCGCCTTGGAAACCATTGCAATCTGTCTTTTCAGAAGCATATTCCAAACAATCAGATCCCCGTCCTGGTCTCCAGACACCAGAAAGAGATCGTCCGAAAAAAACCGTACGCTGTTGACTGCAGCTTGGTGTCGTCTAAACACAAATTCAGGCTGTGCCATCTTCTTTTCCAGCAAAGACAAGTATTTATATCAAAAAGGGACTGATCGTGGCAGACATTAAAAAGAAAACAACGAAACGTTAGTGTACGTTTTGCATTTAGAAGACTACTGCGCTGACATCACCCAACAAAGAGAAAACAAAAAATTACAGTCTGATTATGGATCAAAGCTCCCCTGGATCAGAAACGGACGCGTATTTTTTTTTCCCTTCGTCTAAAAACACCAAGCAACTCAAAAAGTAAATAAAAAAAACAAGTGGTGTCTCTAGTGTTTTATTTTCCTTCTATTTGCACAAATCGTTCGTTCTTACCTTTTTTGAGTTTTCGCTTTCTGCCTTTACACTCACACTTGCTTATTATTTCTGTTCTTGCGCACGTACACATCGTATTTGTACGCTTTCCAACCAAAGTGCGGCCGTGTACGTGTGCCTATCTCTTGGTGATATTCTGGTCGTTTTCTCAGCTCCTGCTATCCAGAATCAAATCCAGGAAATCGTATTCTATAAATAATAAAGATTCAGCAATCTTTTTACATTCATTTGGTCTGCTCCTCCCTTTCGACAGTGATAAAAGGATAATACAGGTATGTGTAAATCTCCAACGAGCTGTTGACTGGGATACGTTCCAGGAACCAAATAGATTACCTAAAGACCACCACCAAACAAAGATAAATAATATTGAGGCTTGTGTTCTTTTGGTTTGTTTATTAATGTGTTGTTAAAGTATTTTGTAGCATGGCAAACGCTACTTGGGAGCCGGAAAGGTTCGCAAACCTCTCCAAGCTTCTTGAGGAGAGCCTGGGGCTGACGGATGAGTCGCCGGCGTTTGAGCAGCTTAAGAAGCAGCTTGAGAAGCTCAAACCAGATATGGCTGCTTTGTTTGAGTATCCAGGGAAAAATCCACAGCATAGGTCTGAACTCGAAAAGGGTACACCAACCATCAATGGCGAGAAATTCAAGGTCAGCGACGACTTTATCACTGAAGCAAAGAAGCTTTCTGATTTTCTCGAGATCGACGAGGACATCGCGTCAGCATTGGTGCATAAGGCAGCGCCGTACGAGAAGCGCTACGAGCTTCCTGCGGCTGAGACAGCTGTGCTGCTTTTCTTTTCAGAACGTGAGTCAAAGCTGATGTGTCTGACTACGCTGTTTGCAGGTGGAGCGAACACCTCTGTCGATGAACCGGTCAGAGCAGCTCTGGAAATGTATACCAGCGAGATGCTTTCCACCACGCTGAAGGCATCCGGCAAGATGTTCCCTGAGCGCCTTCTCGCTACTATGGGCGTACTCAAGGAAAAGCAGGACAAAATAACAGCCTGTCTGAACGGTCCAACTGCCGATATTCCTTATCAGCGCGATGTTGTAGAGTTTGTGAACACAAAGCTTGGCGATGAACGCAAGCAGCTTGCAATGCTTTTGTTTGGGGTTGTTCGCGACTACCAGTTGAATTCCAATGAGCTTATTGCCGTTGTTGAATGGCTTCGCGTCAGCAGTGTAAATGATCCTGCTACCCTGCGCATGGTTGTTGCTCTGCTTGTTGCCTTGGGCACCGCTGCGGAAGGCACTAACCAGGAGCTTTCAGAGGTTGCAGCCTTGGACAAAATTAGCTACCTGGTCCGCGACAGTGACTTTCTTGTCAAGCTTAACGCCGAGATTGTTGACAAGCAATGGAACGACGACGGTATGAAGGGCTTTGTATGGCTGCAGTGGGCGCTTCTGGCACTATTCGGCATGAAGCGCTCGCCTGGATTTGACAGGCTCATTGGTTTCCGTGAGGATCGCGTGGAGAGCATTGCAGAACAGGCTATCAAAATGGGCGCTTACCGTTTTGCCGTTGATTATCTTCTTGGGTTTCGAATTTCTGACGACCTCGAGTACGATTTGTCGGCAGAGTTTGAGGTTTTGCAGCGACAGCATGAAAACTCTTCTGCTGAAAAGATAGCCGACGGCTCATCCGAAAACAAGAAAAAGTCCGAACCTATGCGCTACCCTCATTTTACTGATATTTCCCCCGAATTCCAGTGGCATATCGAGCGTACGCTGGAGGACACGCTTTCAACATTTATTGAGAGGATGTCTAGCCTTATTCGGCGCATGCGTTACAGCGAGGAAGACGCCATCTATCAAGCCCAGCAGGCTGAGCAACAACGCATATTCCAAGAGGAACAACGCCAGCAACAGCAACAGCAGCAGGCTATGCTTCAGGGAGGCTATCGCTATAGCAGACCTATTTCAGGCACTGCAGGCGCACCTGTGCCAAGCACGACATCAGCAGTCGAACCGCGTCGTGACACTGAGTGTCTATTCTTGTGGATCACGGTTTTATACTCTGACAAACCCGACGCTGGACTTCGTTTCTGGGGTCAGGGCAATAGCAACCACGTTGAGCTTGACGACCGCCTGTCTGTCTTTATGCGCTGGGGTTCTGATTGTCGCGAACAAGGCATGATTCGCGGATACTTTAACATGCTCTCGGCACTTGCTTGTGGTCCCAAGGCAAGCGTATGCGCACATGAGTTTATGAGTGCTTCGAGCGGCAGCCTAATGAGCCCTAGTCGCAATCAAGTGGCTTCTAACCAGGCACCGCTCTGCTCATGGTCAGCCTTGTTTGGAGCGCTAGACTTTTATGCCACCAGCCTTAGACAGGATGAGCCTGATCCTTTAGCAGAGATCCCTGAAATTCCTGAAGCCGAAATCTCCTTGCTGCGCTCATTCCTGCGTCTTTGTCGCTCGGTTGTTAGATACTCGATTGTAGCCAGAACTACTCTTTATGAGAGTCCCGAGTACAATGCGATTATCACAATGTTCAATCTGCTTGGTTGTGCAGTTCCTGTCCCGTTGAAGGCAAATCTTATTAATACGATTGCCGCTTTTGGAGAGCTTGACCTTGAGATTCCATATGGCGACGAGGTGCACCCCGATAACGTTTACCAGGCCATCAACGAGATGGCGCGTCGCTGTTGGATGATGCTTGAGCAGAGCCAAACCCTTCCGACAACGAACAACATTGATGCTCTGCGTAACTCCCGCCCTGCAGATGTGCAGCAGGTCCCTATGCCAGACAAAACTCCGTCGCGGAGGGTCAATATTGGGCGGGGAGGCTTTAGTAAATCATTGCAGAACCGCGGCGGCATTGTTTACGAGCTGGAAGAGGTAGAAGCAGCAGCAGAATCATATCCAGAGGTTCGCGCATTTGTACGTCTTGTCTCATCTCTTATACATTCCTCAAGTGGTGCTCCTGCGCTGTCAAACATGGACCGTGATCCAGTGCTATATTCGCTGCCCTCACCATCGACCCCAACAAACCTTGGCGAGTCGTATCGCGTTCCTGGAATCAGCCCATATGTTGGGTTTGTGTTGGACAACGTGCTTCTCAAGGCCGACCAACGTGCCTATCGCTTCTCCTCGGAAAAGTGGAGCGTCTATGCGCTTTCTCTTGATGTAGTGGAGCGCTCACTCGGGACCTTGGATCTGAGTGCATTTATTGCCGATAGCAATGGTCAGAATATCTCTCACTTAAGTTCTAGCACCTTCCGCCAAAATGGCGGTTCTGCAGCTGCGCTCCAGCTCATTGTTACTCATCCTGGATTTGAGATTGCAATTCGCATTTTGTGCGGCTCAAGACTGCTTGACACGCTGCTTCATATTCTCGCCGTTGGTGTGGACACTCTCAACACCTCTACTGGTGACTTGGGCAGATCTATTGAGCAGGCCGTTTTGCGCACGCTGCGAATTCTGCTCCGTGTTCTTCGTATCCAGAATGTCCTCCTGCGTCATACAGTCCCTGTGCTGCTTGAATCGAGTGATATGCTTGGCTTCCCATTCAATCTCCCGCGCTCGCTTACCACACTGGAGCAGCTTCTTCTAACGCGTAGGGAGTCGGTAATTAAGATGATTACTTATATCAACTGTGTTGTCTCGCCGGATATCTGCCTTGCGACAATCAAAATCCTTCATATCCTGTCTGAGTCGTCGGTCTTTAACGGTGTCGATGATGGGATGACGCGCAACTCGGGCTCAAGCTCGTTGACTCTAAATCGACTTGTTGGTATGATTGACCAGAGCGAAGAGAGCGTGCGCATTCTTCACGGCTTTATCAACTGTCTTGAACTGGAGGACGACAGTTCAGCCGAGTCACAAGCTGGCGCGTTGATCGGGGAGGCATCCAAAGGCTTTACCAGCGGGCTTGATGACCAGCAGCTTTTGGCTTCTGCAAAATCTATACCAGTTGCAATTATCGATTTGTTGCTGGCCAACCTATCTCCTTCAAAGCCTGCGCCCACAATTGCACACTATCTTCTCGGCTTTAGTCTTAGCAAGCCAGCAACTGATGACCTTCCAGATCCATCCCAACGTTCTACCTGCCTCCACACCGTTCTTGATCTCCTTCGCAAAGACCGCCTGGCTTCTGGCGATGCTACTGCTGACTACAGCGTAGACTCATCAGCGCTTCTGGATAGCCGTCCACGCTTTGCTGAGCGCTGCTACCACCTGATCTACCATCTGTGCTCTGACCCGGTAACAAGCGATGTCACGCTTCGATTCCTTCGCGCCCGTGAGGACTTTTTCTCCACTCAGATTAGCACTACGCCTGCAACCATTGTTCCAGATATTCAGCAAACGGACGCTGAGGGGTATGCGGCAAACAGCTTGGACTTTGAAGCAGTCAGTCACTTTGCTGCTCTTTATGGATCAGTTCGCGTGTATGCTCAGATGCATGCTCGCGCATGGCTCTGGCGCAGTACAGCACTTGAACTGCATAGCTTAGTTCTTCAAGACTCGCGTTCGCGTGCCAAGCTTATAGTCGAGTGGCTTGTTGGTGATGCAAACCAGAATTCAGGCTCCGATGCTGATGAAAATGACGTCTTTAGCTTACTTCCAGGAAACGGTGCACAGAACTTTTTGGACTCGCGTATGCGTGTGCTGGCGTTGTTTGACTGCTTGCGCCAAGCTTATCGCGACTCTTCCTATGTTCTGCGTCGTCAGCAGCGCGAGACCGAAGCCGAGTATCTTTCCGATGGAACGTCGCTCGGGAACGACAATGAGTCTGACTATATGGAAGGTGATAACGCAATCACTTCGTTCAGCTCACCATCAAACTCTGTCACAGCACTTGACACCGACATTCTAAATGTGGATGTAAACTCTTGTATTGTTTTGAACGAACGTGGCTGTGCGATCTACGATCTCCATGCACTGGTCGCGCTGTTAAGGCAAGCCGAGGAGTCCCTTGAGTCCAGCGGTGCCCTAAACTCGACATCCACTCGTCAGCGCGTCTATAAGACCATTCGCCGAGTTCTGGTTCGCTGCTACTTTGCTAATCAGGAGCGCGAGCTATTCTTTGCATACTCTAGCGCATTGCGTGGATGGAAAGAAATTGCCGAAATCGTGGTATCTTCTGCGTGGGACAAGATCGAGTCGGGTGGCCGCTCAGGGCGTGAGCGCACAGCCTTCCAGATTCTCCGGAGGCTTGTGCAGGTCATGTCAGAGAACGACTCTGTTTATACTCGTGCAAAATTCACTTCGGCATCCAACGCGTCTGGATGGTGGATTGAACCGCCATCTGCTGAGCAAGAGCTCCGCCATTCGGAACTTCTGACGGCTCTTGCGCCGACTCTAACGCTTGTTACTGAGCGGCTTGCACTGGAATGGACGCGCTCGGGTGTTCTTTCACGCGCCTCTCTTGCAATGAGCAAACCCGGTGTTTCTGGACAATCACGTCAACTTCCTCCGGCCATCGATAGCAGGCTTCCGGTTGAACCGCTGCTGGATGTGTGGAAGCTACTTGTTAGTGCTTCTTTAACTCCAGCTGCACAGTCTTCGCTTCATCTTCGAGGCAACATTTACGCGTCGATGCTTCACTTCCTTTGTGGAATTCGCAAGCTTGCAACGGCAGAAGCAGAAGGCACGCCCAGTATGAGCATGAACAAGCAGCTTTCTGGCTCTGTCGCCGAGCACCATTCAAAGAGCAGGCTTGTCTCTGGAGCCTTGGATGTGCTTGCAGAGTCTACGCTTGGCGAGCGACTTCTTGAATCAGTGAGTACCGATGCTGCTGATGCGTCGGATGCCTGGAAAACGGTTGCGTTTACCCTTTTGGATGGCCTTGCGGCGCTTTTCAGCTTTGAACCGTCGCCAAATCGCGTTGTCATATTCCTGGCACGCAAGAACTTCTTCTCATCGTATATTGGTTCCATTATTCGCCGCGAAGACCAAGCTATCCAGGCAACGCTTCAACTAGATCCTGCCTCGCTCAACTCTCTTTACATCTATGAAGCCAAGCTTGCGTTCTTCCTTCGCATTGCTCAACGCCAGGACGGCGCAGAAAGGCTTTTGGAAAATGGGATTCTTGATGTTCTTTCCGACTGTGCATTTTTGGACCTCAAGCCAAGCATTAGGAACGACAGTAGTCTGGTCAACTATGCTGATGCCTTTATTCCCGCTCGAGCAGAGCGCTACCATCAGCTCCTTATGCCTGCCCTTGATCTGATGCTTGTTCTGGTTACGCGCATTGGGCGTGACAATTTGACGCTGTGGATGAAGGCTGCGCGGTTTGTTTCCCAGCATTATGCTGTTTTGGAGGCAATTCTTAAAGAGGCCGCTCTCCCCTCGACGCCTCTTTCAATTGCTTTGCTCACTGAAACCAAGGCAATCACAGCGCTTGTGTTCTACATCTCGCGCCAGCGCTCCGTTCTTGACCGTGAAGCGGCGCTTGCCGGGTCAGGCCATGTTGGCGTCGGCTCACTGAATATGCCCATGCTTGCTCTGATGCCCAAGCTCAGCGCCAATGGCACCTGGATAAATAGATTGCTTGCGACCAACGATGTTGAGCGTGCGCAGTCGCAGGTCCCCGCATCGCCATTTGACGACGACGCAAAGGACTCTGTGGCAAGCGCTCTTGGCGAGCGTCCAGTTAAAGTCATTCAGCACACCGTGTTTGGACAGCAGGCAAGTGAGCTTGTGGACTCTATTGTTCACAATGTAATTTCTTACGCCCAGACTATTACAGAGCAGATTGGCAGTGCTTCGACTCCCGATGAAACACGCACTTTCCGGCCCGTCTTTTCCTGGAGCATCGAGCATAGCCGCGAGTCTGACTACACGCCATCTTTGGCAACGCTCGTTGCATTTGTCCGTCGCTCGGCGTCGCAGATTGAACGTGGACGCAATGCGCGCAAGGAGAAGCTGCGCCTGGCGAAAAACGCTTCTGAGATGGCTGTTGCTGACCTGCGCAAGCTTATCGACACATCTCCGTATGTTGAGCTCTCAGACGATCTCAGCACGCCGCAGATGCGTGCACTGGCGTCCGTTCTTTTGGCACAGCAAGCCCAGCGCATTGGTCGCAGTGTTACGATGCTTGTGACTGCTGTTGAACAGTCGCTAGTTCTTCTATGGAGACACCTGTCGTACTTTATCAATGCCAGTGCAGATGATGATAATGCTGGCAACATATATGGACTGGGCAATGGGTATGGCGGCAGCAATGCTGCTAACCGTCTGCTGTCTTCAATGTCCCAGTTGTCTCCTCAAGAGCGTGACATGCTAAAGACCGATGCCTCAATTACCCTGCCGCCGATCTTTGCTACACTCTCGGAGATTAAACTCACAACGGACGATTTTACCAACGCATCAACGCACACTCGTTTTATGCAGATGCTTATTCGTCGCATTAAGGACCTTGTGCTTCGCGATGCCTCAGTTTCTTCCTAGTCCTTTTTCTTACTATGCTTCTTTTTACTCTTTTTTCACTATTTCTGTTGAGCACAAGCGTCAATGCCATGTTTCAGTCTTATAGCCAGCCTTCCGTTCCAATCCAGCTGCGTTTGAATAGACGAGCCTGATCATCCCTATGTTGCTCTGGACCAGCCATACACGCTCCGATGTCCATTCAAATATAAACTGCCCTTGCTCTCGTCATCAGCAGAGGAAAAGGAACGTCGATAGAGGCGATATTAAATATCTGCAATTGCGTAGTAGTTCCACGACAGCAAAACGAGAAGCCAGAAACGCAACTTTGTAAACACTTGGTATAGGTTTGGTTGTTTACAAAATCTAACACTTGAGGTAAGGCTTTTCCCACAATATTCAGTAAGCTATTTCCTTGTCTACAAAACTGAATAAGAAACGCTCATCTGGCATCTCGCCAGTGTCCATGTAGTGCAGATATTGTTGTGCTTGCAACAGTGATACTCGTAAATTGTACTTGTGATACATGATATCAATATGAAACAGAGAAATGGCCACTGTTATCGTTTTTGTATAAATTGCGATAATAAAACATCTAAATCTTGCACGCATACATCAAAAGATAAAAAAACATAAGCCATTACTTTGCAGAATGCATTAGCCCTTCATGCAGCTTTCTACGTGATGTTTATGAAAGGAAAAGAGAGATGCAGACAGTTTAGTAAATAGAACCAAAAGAAAGCTGGGCCGGAAACTTTGGAAGTATTGAAATTAAATGAGCTGTATTGTCAGTGCACAACTTTGAATACATATATTCTTTTTTAGTTTGTACCTTTAGCATATACTGTTTTGAAGCTGCAGAAACCGCTGTATGTAGTTTTTTTTGTTTGCCTGTTTAATTTGTGATATACAATAAATGCAGGACATTACATGTACGCTATTGTATAGTAGCAAAGAACAGCAACATGCGCTAAAATCAAATGTAATTGACCAGCAGCAGACACTAGCTAAAGACGCGAGACATTAGTTTATTTACACACGCAAAAAACAGCATACCAAATTGTAGAGGAAAAAAGAAGGGAGGGTTAAAGAGCTATTAGGATGCGCCAACACGGATATGCAACAGACAAATACGAGGAAATAGCATATATACAATCTTACTTGGTCAGTGGAGCTTTGTGCAGACAGTCACATCGCCAACAACCCAGATAGCCACGCCCTCACGCATGTAGTCCTTCCAGACAACCACTTGGTAGGCATAGCTGATAAAGCTGTACCACAGCATATGCGTGGCGCCGGACACAGCCATGGTAGCCAGGAGTCTGGCACGGCCGATGGCAACGCGATCAACGGGCATGTCATGGAACAGGCCGCCGGTATCGATGCGGCCTCGGGAGAACGATGACGATGGGGATGGCGATGAGGCGTGCCACCAGCCAACAGCGGCATACGGGTAGAGTTTCCAGGCAATGACGATCAGCGGGGCAGCCAGGGCCGTGTAGACGCGGTAGCAGCGGTAGGAGAGGAGCGAGGCGCGGCTCTTGCGCTCGAAAACAGTGACGCCGATGACGGTGCGGCGCATGTACCACACAAACACATGCATGGCCAGGAGAACCACAGGGCCGACGCGGCGATCAACAAAGCGGCGCAGCGGATGGACGGCCATGTCGGCGCCATCGTCGGCGGCGTCCGCCATTCGCCGGTCCTCGCCATGGAACACCAGCAGCCAGATGGCGGCCCAGGCAAACGGCGAGTGGAAGACAACGGTGGGCTCAAACCACACCGGTCGGTAGTTGAGCGACACAAAGAACACTATGTGGTAGCTGGCTACCAGTATCAGACACAGGCTGCTGAGCGTCCCGAGCGTGTGCACCGCAGGCCCGGTCGTTACGCTGGCCACGTACCGTGCGCACACGGCCACAATGATGCTGAGATGCGTGTAGAACAGCCATCGGCTGTACGTTATCTTCACGCTCTCCGTACGCATTGTCACTTATGTTTCTAGATTACCAACGTTGTGCGGATGCTGGAGGGGGAGAATTCCATGGAAATGGGCCGTACGCTGGGCCAGCCACAAGAAAGAGTAGTAATGGTAATGAGGTGGTGGCGGGTTGACCGTGTATGAGTAAAGAACAGCAGCAAGAGAATAAAAGAAAAAAGGGAGCTGGTGCGGAAGAAAAGGCGATTGTAATTTTTAGGCCTGCTTCCATTTCCTGTTGCTTCTGCATGTGTGGTGCTGCTTGAGCCAAAGCAAAGCTGGAAGTGGCCGCTTTCACATGCTTTTCGCGGGGACATGTTTTTTTCATTAAAGGCCAAAGAAGAAAAGACCGATGGATCAGATCAGCAGTCGGACAGATCAGCGCTCAACGGTCCAGAGGACTGATCTCGTAGCCCAGATGCAGGTTGTTAGAGGAGCCCTCCCAGCCGCGGTTCCCCGACGTGGTCAGCATGTACCGGGAGCGCTCATCGACAAGGATGCTGGAGATCGCGCCGCCGTGGTGGCCGGGAACGATCTGGAAGGGCACGGCGGCACGCGCTCCTTCGCTGGTTGAGTCGTCGGCCAGATTCCACATGCGCACATTGTCGGTTGAGGCGCACACGAGGCTGCGGCCGTTGGGCATGGCGGCCACCGCGGTGACGGGGCCCGAGTTCATGGGCAGCCGCAGCGTGCGCACGGGATCGGACCCCATCATTGCCACGTCGTACTCGTCGATGGTGTTGTTTCGGCGTCCCACGTAGATGCGCGTTCCATCGACGCCCCAGCACGCCGATGCCGCCCACCGCGGCGTCCTGGGCGCTGCGTTGAGTGCGTGCGGAAGCGTCCGCGGGGCGCGCACGTCCCACAGGTAGCACTGTCCGTCGATGCTTGCTGTCAGCAGCACATGGCTGGCCGCCTTGGCATCGAACGCCCGACCAGCTGTGACGCCCGACTCCTGGTCGCTGCTATCGCCATTCTTATCTTGGCTGTTGCGTCTGCTGCTGCCGTCGTCGTCTCTATTCGCATCTGTCGCACGTTGTTCTGGCGCAAGCGTCGGACGGAACTCGGCGGAGCTGATCTGCGACA
This sequence comes from Coemansia sp. RSA 1200, assembly GCA_027578915.1. Lineage (NCBI taxonomy): Eukaryota > Fungi > Kickxellomycota > Kickxellomycetes > Kickxellales > Kickxellaceae > Coemansia > Coemansia sp. RSA 1200. The sequence goes on from JANBTT010000002.1 coordinate 272,643, forward strand.
CGTGCCCGGCAAAGGCACGCGCTATCTTGCCGCTGTTAAGATCCCAGTACAACACAGCACGGTCCCACGACCCGCTGACCAGACCAAACTCGTCGGGAGAGATGCGCAGCACCGACACCGGCTTCGAGTGCTTGGCCAGCAGCGCAACTCTCCGGCCCTCATCATGCCGCACGGTCCACAATCCAATGTGTCCGCTCTTCATCCCCGACACAAGCCATTCGGCCTGCGACTGCACAGCCAGGCTATATACGGGAGACAGCATCTCGGTACCTTCCGTTTTATCGCTATGGTCCCAGTACGACGCCATCACGCCAGCCTTGCTCACGCTGTCGACAAGCGCATGGCGCTGGCCCTGCGTCAGAAGCTGCTTGCCGCCAGCCGACGCATCCATGTCCCACTTGCGGATGTACCCGTCCTCGCCGCCCGTGAACACCCACCGCATGCTTGCCGTTGCCGCCACCGCGTGGATCTGGTACCCGCTGACAAACGACATTGTTGGCAGGATATCGTACGTCGCGCACGATGCCAGCTTCTGCGGTGCCGTGGGCCGTGTCTTCGCCTCGTGCGTCAGCACCGTGATCTCGCCTGGCGGCACGTCCATCTCGATGTCAACCGGCTTGGCCGGCGGCTGCTGTGGCCTGCTGCCGTCTGCGCCCAGGCCTTCTGTTAGGGTGGCTGTTGCTGCTTCTGTGCCGTTGCTTACGCCGTTGGCCTCCGCTGTCGCCCTGCCCTTGCGCAGCGGATCAGCCGCCTCATCTCCAGCACTGCCTTCAGCTGCCAGCCCCGCCACGCTGTCGCCCATCCCAATTATCTCGTCAACGTCCATGCCGGCTCCGTCCAGGTCGTCCGAATCCGCCCCAAACAGCTCCTTCTCCAGCAGCTCGTCATTGAAGCCCCCGTCTGACATCTTCTACAAGCGCCCCACTCCGCCTAGGCACTTCCAATGCAATATAAATACGAATTAGTTTAATGTACAAATAAGAATTTACAGGTCCGTGTGATAGTAAGCATAACAAAAACCACTGATTGCTAGTATAATTAACAAATACTCGCGTAAAAAATAAGACAAAGAGAAAGAGAAAAGCGTGAAATAAAACGCATTACGCCTACAAAAAAAACCCATGCTCAAAAACAAAGCGAATCCACCTATTACTTATCCACTGGTTTTTGGGATGGATTTCGGGCAGATCTTGATCCGCTGCCACCACCAACGAAAGCAATTAGCATAATAGACGGATAGGTGGATGGATGGATAAATAGGTATGGATATAATAAATAGCCAGGGCCAGATATTGTAAATAAGCAGAGAATGAAAGACATACAAATACGCAGAAATGGCGGAGTAATCGACTATAGAGAGGGGGGGATGTGCGGTGGTGTGTGACGCTGCCTCTGACAGGCTAACTGTCTTACGCGGCGCCAGCAGCCGCGCTAGCAGCCTCGCTAACCGCCGACCCGGTGCTCTGCAGGTACTCCTGAATACTGTGGTAGAGCTCCATCTGCTTCTCCGAGTTCAGCGACAAGAACGACGAGAACAGACCGCCCACAGTCACCGTCGAGACCTTGATAAAGCTAGAGTAATACGAGTGCGAAAACACCGCCATGATGAACTGACAGTCAAAGCGGTCGGTAACGCCACCGTGGCCGGGGATCGAGTTGCCAAAGTCCTTGATATTGAATGCACGCTTCACGCCGCTAGCAAAGAACCCGCCAAACGGCGCAATCAGCGACGCAAACGCTGAGATCGCAAGCGAGTGGAACTGCACCGGTCGGATCGTCACCGTCGCAATATGTCTCTTCAGTACAACCGACAGCGCCGCAGACAGCGCCGCCGGCACCCGGTACTCCTGCGGCACAAACACCGGGTTCTTCTCACACGTAACGTTGGAAAACGCCGTCATGTGCAGGTTGGGCGGCGGGCAGTACATGAACGGCCAGTCACTGAGCATAGCAGTGAACACGAACCCAAACATCATCGTTGTCACGCCGCCTCCAATGTACCCCTCCCACGTCTTCTTTGGACTGAGCTCAATCAGCTGGTGCCGTCCAAAGAAGAACCCAAACACGTACGCAAAGATATCGTTGACTATCACCAGCGCTATCGGCAGGAAGAACCAGAAGATCCCCTCGAATATGTTCTCGATCATGTACTGGCTCTGCACCACCACCAGCCCAAGCGCCATATGCGTCCACGCAAACTGGCCCATCTGGAACCGGTAGTACCCCTTGCGCAATGTGCTGACAAACCACACGAATCCAATCAAGTACAGACTGAACGAGATGAACCTGTGGTGCGCAAAGAACGGCTGCAAATGCGCCTCCAGCCACGGATGCCTCTTCAGCGCACGATGCATGTTCTCCCCATACAGGTAGTATTCCAGACATATCAGAAAGTACGCGTTCATTGCACGCGACCACGGCAGGTCGCGCTCCTTCTTGGGCACCGACGATAGCGATATCACTTCACGGTAGATAAGCACCTGCAAACACAGGACCATCAGCATCGTCGACAGTGGGCCAAGTGCAATCACCGTGAAGAACCCCGCTATCATCAGAAACGTAAATGTCGTGCGTTGTCTCCAGTTCCTCCACTTCTTCTTTGTATCCTCCTGCGGAACGATGCCTGCGCCTTTTCTCTGCCCATCATCTTCTTCGTCCTCGTAGTCGCCCTTGGCAGCGGTGTTACTGCCGTTGTCAATGGGCTTGCGGTGACGGAGTTTGGTCGGGCTGCCAATCTTCTCGCCCGACTGCATGCTTGTCGTTGAGCCTTTCTTGGTTATGCGGCCCATTCTTCAACTGTTCAACTATTCAACTTCAACGCGAATATGCTGCTATGCCTATGCTGTCTTGCTCCACAGCCAACCCAGTCCAATATGGCGCGTGTATAAGGGTATGGATAGAAGAAAAGAGAAAACAATAGTTATAAAAGTAGACAGGTAGGGGTAAGGCGGAAGCAAAGAGACTACTACTAAGTGAATATAGAATGCGGTGGCAATGAATGGTAAACAAGCCAAAGGCGTTATGAATGAAGACACTGCAGAGGAGGCGAGAGCATTTCCAGGCGTAAATAGCAAATCTAGCAGCAAAAAAAGAAGAAAAGAAGCAAGAGGAGAAGAGAAGCGAAAACAAAAAATGCAACGACGCCCCTCCGCCTTGGCTGGCTGGACTGGCTTGGTCAATAGCAAACGTTAGCAAATCAATCAATCCCAGCATAGAAAATGCTAAGTATCCACCAACGCCAGCGGTGTCCGTCAATCTCATCGTCATAGCATATACAAGAGTTTTTTAGGCTCTTCTTCTATCCCAATCGGCCTTTTGCGGGTCATCTGAAGAGGCAGCAGCCTCCCGCCGCCTCTAATGCGCATAGGCGGCATTGGCTTGCCTCAATCAAAGTTTCTATGCTGTCTCGACCGCTGCTCGTATTCTTCTCTATTCGTCCGCGTTGCTCATAGGCGAACAAAAAGTGATAGGAACAAGAACGACTCAACCAAAGATAAACAAAACAGATTACGAAAAGAAGTGATTCTGGTGGGAAGCATGCTCTGCCAGTGTGAACAAACGGCTGTTGGAAAATGAAAACCAAAATTAAGAAAGAAAAGTAGAACAGCAGGCAGGAGAACGGGTAGCTTCCTCCCCTCTCTATCCTCCAATCCGCGCTTAATCGACGTCCATCTCAGAGCCAGCGCCGCTGGGCTTGGACTCATCCTCATCCTTCGGAGCCGGAGACGCGTTGTTGCTGTTGGCGTTGCTGGCACCTTCTTCGAGCTTTTCCTCGGGCTTGGGCTCCGCCGGCTTCGGGCGAGACATGATCGGATTGGCAAAGAACACAAGGCTCTCGCGCTCCTTCTTGATCTCGGACGCAAAGACGGTCGGCGCATCCCACTTCTTGTGCGCCGACTGCTTCTCCAGCCGCTCGTCCAGCCACTCCTGCGTCTTCTCGATGCGGTCGATGACCTTCTGCCTCTCCTCGGCCGTGATGTGCGCGTAACGCTCCTCCTGCGACGTCGCGCGGTCGGCCCATTGGGCAATGATGTCGCGCAGCTCGCGCACAGCCTTGGGCCGCTCCTTGTCCTCGCGGTAGCGCTCGATGACCGGATCACCGACGGCCTTGAGGCCCTCAAGCTTGGAAACATAGGCATCCTTGGTGGTGTCATCGCCTTCGTCGTAGAGCCAGTCCTCGGCCTCGCTGAGCTTGCGCAAAAAGTCGTCCTTCTCGCTGGGCTCGATGAAGGCAGAACATTCGCCCTCGATCTTGCCGCGGATGTCGTAGATGTACTCCTCCAGCGCGTTCTTGGCAATCTCCGTGGCATCGACAAGCGCGTCGGCCGCGTGCATCTCGCGCTCGCGCTTCGCAAAGTCGGTGATAGTCGCGTTGTCCAGGCACTGCGACGCCTGCAGCACGGGCAGATCGGCCTTCTTCATAAGTTTCTTGACCTTGCGCATCTCGGGTGTCTTGGGCTCCTCGCCCTCCTTGGGCTCGGGCTGCGGCACCGGCTCCTCAACCTCGGTCTCCTCGACTGTGTAGGCGCTGGTGACATTAAGCACGCCGCTCAGATCCAGTCGCGCCTTGACCTTGATGGTGGCCAGATCGCCGTTCTCCTGCGGTGCAACGTCCTTGATGTCAAAGCGCGAGATCCAGACGTTGGTGCCCTGCGGGAGGCTCGATGGGTCCGAGTACTCGGCCTCGATGGCAAACGGCTGCTTGCGGTAGAATGTCAGCATCTTGGTGCTGGGAATCGAGTTGTTGTGCGCAAACACATCCAGGCTGGTGTCGTCGCTGCCGGCCGTGGCCTCCCACTTGAAGCGGATTGGGTGCGCGGTGATATCGTTGACTGAGAAGTCGCGCACACGGAACACCGGCGACGCAATGGCGCACTGCAGAGCGCAGCCGCGGGCCACAGCCTCGTCCTGGTTCAGCGTGTACGACAGCTCGCGCCCAAAGAACTCTGTCAGCTTCTGCTTCACAGCCGGAATGCGGATCGATCCACCCACAAGCTCAATCGAGTGGATTTCGTCGGCCGCAAGGTTGGCGTCGGCGATGGCCTTCTTGATCGGCTTCTCCAGATTCTGCAGCAGTGGGTCGATTAGCTCGACAAACTCGTCGCGTGAGTACATAGCGCTGGCGTCAACATCGTTCATGATGTTCTCGACATTGATGGGCGCATTGGAGTTGGCCGACAGTACCTTCTTCAGCTTCTCGCACGCAGCGCGCAGGCGAAGCTGCGCCTTGCTGTTCGACCGGATGTCAAGCTTGTACTTCTCGTCAAACACGCTGATGAAGTGGTCCGCCAGCGCCTGGTCAAAGTTGCGCCCACCGACGTTGCGGTCGTAGGCAACAGACTTGACCTTGAGCTCGCCCTTCTTGAAGGCCACCACCGACACAGTGAACGAGCTGTGGCCAAGGTCCACAAACACGACGTTGCGCGGCTTGTCCTCGGGCAGATCCGTCTTGGTGATACCGTACCCAAGCGCTGCGGCTGTGCTATCGTTGAGAACGCGCAGACAGTTCAGTCCCGCTATCTTGCTTGCCTGGTGCACTGCACGACGCTGCCGATCCGTGTACCATCCGGGCACCGAGATCACCACATCCGACATCGACCCGCCAAGCTCCTTCGACGCGGTGTCGCGCAGCTTGCCCAGGAACATGGCGTAGAGCTGTGTGGCGCTGAACTTCTTGGGCTCGCCCAGGTAGCTGACCTCGACTCCGACTTCGCCATCGACGTCGCACAGCTTGCATCCCGTGAACTGTGACTCAAAATCCTGCACCTCGGGCTCGTTGTACGAGCGTCCGATAAGGCGCTTGATTGCACCCACCGTGTTCTTAAAGTTGCCCATCTCCTGGTTCTTGGCTGGCTCTCCGATAAAGCGCTGCTTGGGTCCGAACGAGATCATTGTGGGCGTCGCCCTGTTCGATACCTCGTTGGCAACAATGTCGATGCCACGGTTGCGAGCCACGGCAATCACCGACTGCAGATTTCCAATGTCAAAGCCTACAACCGACATTCTTTTTTTCTATTTGGTCTTTTAAAAAAAAAAAAAAAGTCTTGCGGAGAGAGTGGGAGGAAATAAAAAAAGTGTGTTTCTTGTTTGAATCTACTATTAAACCAGCTCCTTTAGTCACTGTTGTACAGACAGGATAAACGAAGGCTGTACTGATACTATAGATACTTTAATTTTAACTAGAATAGGAGAGTGGAGAAGGACGAAAGAAAGAAAGAAAGCAAAAGTGTTGGAGTGATGAAAAAGGAGAGCAAAAATACTTTCTGGGCAAGGCTTGGTTGTACGCTAAAGGCGTTTAAAAAGGGAGAAACCCAGACTCTCTTTTTGTTCTGATCACTGTAAACAGTCTTACGATTTCAGGCAACGAAAAGAAAACTCCTGTTTCTTTTTCCACCCCAAACCAACCACCACTAACTAGAACACACATTCACTGCTATTTGGCGCCTTGAGCACAAACAAACCATGTTCCACACAAATGCCAAAAAAGAGACGGGCAAAGACGGTCGCTCTGTGTGTTCTGGCATCTTCTGGATCCTTCCACCATAAAAACGCAAATAGCGCCGCTTGCTGTTATTTTTTTACAAAAAGAGAATTTTTCGTACCAATGGAGACTGCTTATTACGCATGTATCAGATCAGATTAGCAAAGCTGAACCATCAAACTCAGAAGCATGTCATAAAATAGGGAAAAAGATATCTTTAAGTAGAATGCTGAGAGAAAGGAAAAAAAGGAAAATTATATAAAAAAATTATTACTGTAAACGAGCACGACACGATAGACGCATAACAACAATATGCGGGTAATGTGCCACACAAGCCAAAAAGGAAAAGAAGAAAGCGAATGTCTCTCTTTTTTCACCAGCAGCCAACTAGCTAAATAACTACGCGTACTTTGGGAAGAGAGGCAGCAGATCGTGAAGATCAAGGGTCCGCCTGATATCGGCATCGGCCCTCCTGTCCGGATTGCAGAACTGCGAAATATCAAACTTGGATGTCTCAATAGATTTCCTGATCTCATCCACGCCCTCGTCGTCAACAAGCTGCTTCAGATACGCCATAGTTATAGACAGTGCGGAGGGAGTGAGCGACGACACGCTGGTTGCAAGGTCGCCCAGCGCCTCGGGCACGCGGGTAAACGGCACCTGGAACGCAGCCATCAGTTTGCCAAAGAAGCCGAACGCATTGGGCGAGTCCAGCGCAACGTCCTCAAGGAGCTCGCTGTACTCGGCAAGTCCGCTGATGGCAATGTCCTCCGACACGAGATCGTCCGCGCGCAGAGCAGCAAAGGCAGACAGCGACTGAGCGACATGGTCCGGCCGCAGATCCATGACCTTGCTGACAATGGCGAACACTGCTGGCTGGTAATTGACCTCGCCCAGCTCCTTGAAGCACTCGATGAACTCGGTATCGGACTTGAGCTCAACATACTCCTCAATCATGCTCTTGATCTTGCGCTGCAGAAGCGCCGACTCCATGGGCTTGGCGCCAGCCGACGATTCGCTGGCACGAGATGCCAAGGCCGACGACGGCTGCTGCTGTGTGGCCTTCGAAGGCGCGCCTCCCCTCGCTACGTCACCACGAGGAGACACATGCGACTCCTCGTCGTCGTTGCTAAGCATGTCAAACATGTTGCGCGACCGGACCGGCTCTGGAGAGGCCAGAGTCGAGTCGGCGCCACGCGATGAGTGCGACGGAGTGCGACCGCTGCCGCCAAGACCAGACGCCCGGACCGTACTCCGATCATCGCGGTTCCGGCGGCTGTCGTTGGAAGAGCTGCTGTTCCAGCCGCGCGAACCGGCCGAGAACAGACCAAACGGATTGGTGCCAGGCCCGATGGAGGAGCTCATGGTGGCAGTGCCCTTCGAGCGCGAAAGGTTGCCGAATCCAGTCATGTCGCCCGTGCGCTGGCTCTGGTCGTTGCGGCCACTACCGCTTGCACCGCCCATAGTGTTCCATCCACTACGACGTCCGCCGTAGCCTTCGCCACGACCCGGATGCATGTCCGAGCGCCGGCCTCCATGCGACGGTGCCTTGCGCATAGCAGCCTCAGCTGCCTTCTTGCGCTCGGCCTCCTCGTGGATCTCCGCAATGGTCTTTGGACCAGCATCCTTGACGTTGGCAACAACCCAGTCCCGCTGCCGAAGATCTAAAACATCTTTCAGCATAAAGCGGATACGCGAGATCAGCTTCTTGTTTTCAGCCATGCTCTTGACGCGCGCAAAGTAGGCGTCAATAAGCTTCTTGTGGGTTGGCTGGTCAATCTTCTTGCCAACGGTCGTCAGCAGCTTGCACAGCGACTCTGTCTCCTCCTCCTCGGGATCCTCGTAGCTTGCCAGCAGCCGCTTGATGCACTCTTGGATGATGCGTGGCGTAAGAATATCAAGCAGATAGAGTTCGCCGATGAAGCGGACAAGACCCAGACCACGGCGCTTGATCTTGGCAGCCTCGTAGTACTCCTCCGACTCCATGTCCAGCGGCATCTCAACCCTCCAGCCCTTTTCGAACTCCTCCTGGCACTTTGATAGAAGGTACTTGCGCACAAGGAAGCCACCGACAAGCTGGTTGCCTTCCTTTGGAGGCAGCGTGCGGTCAACCACGTTGTTGCTGATCTTGCAAATGAATTTGTAGCACAGACGGGCATACATCTGCGCCCAGGTGGCCTCATCGGTTGCCTTGTCAAAGATCAACATAATCAGATGGCGCACGATCCGGCCATCGTTTTCGTTGGCCGACTTGTTGCCCCACTCAAGAAGCTCGTCCGACACCGGCTCAAAGTTGTCGACGGTCAGCTTGTTGAGCAGCGACCGCATACGACGGTTGTACACCTCTTCATCCATATCGTCCTCACCGCTGCCTTTGCCTCTCTGAAGAGACTTGGCAACATACCGGTTCTCGCTCTTCTCAAGCGGCTTGACATTGGCAAGAGTCTCGATCTGGCCTGGCATTCCGCCCACGCGGTCGCCGCCATGCTGCGACCCGCCGCGCCCACGCCCACGCCCGCGTCCGCGCACATTGTTGCGTCCGCCGCGGCTTTCGCGTCCGCTGCCAAGACTGCGCATCTGGCCCGAGGGAGAACGCCCGCCCATTCCAGTCGAGCGGCCACCGATGTCGGTGCGGCCTCTCATCTCGGTGCTCTGCCGGAAACGGTCGTCCGACGTCAGTGCGCCGCCATGAGATGCCGGCTGTGCCGTGTGGCGGAACCGACCCATTGCGCCAAAATCGTTCGATGACGACATTGGCTCGCGGTGCCGCCCAGACCCAGACATCGACCGCCGCATGCCCGACCCGCGGTCTGACGACAGGCGATAGTCGGTGTTGGTGATTTCAAAGTGGAACGATGTTGGCGCATCGCAGACGCCGTTGAACTGCTCGAGGAATGCGCGCGGATACCGCAGGATGTCTCCTACAATGGTCGGCGCACTATTCTTGCCGCTGTACATTTCAACAACCTCCTCACGACCAAGGGTGCGTGTGATAGATGTCGGCGTTGGTGGCTCGCTAAACGTCACCTGCCGCGAACGGCTTTGCAGAGTAGTGGGTGTCTGTGCGGGCTCCTCATCTTCGTCAATCTCACCATCCTCCTCTTCCTCCTCTTCTTCTTCTTCGCCGTTCTCGGCTTCTGCAGAGTCAGCGGCTGGCTCGGCTTCCGACTCCTTCTTGCCTTGGTCGCCTATGGTCTTGTGCTCGAGTTCGGGCGTGGAGATCGCGGTGTCGTCGCCCTTCAATGCAACCGCTTCCTCGGTCTGAGAGGCAGCCGGCTCCTCCTCACTCTTCTCCTCGGCATGTTTGTCTGCAATCTTTGTCGCGGCGAGTGAGCTAGAAAGCTCATCAACAGCAGCCGAGCTGTCTGGCTTAGGCTCTGTCTCAGATGCTGCTGCGGCTTCAGCTGCTGCATCCTTCTCTGGCTCCTTCTCCTCTTCCTTTGACGCTTCAACGGAGACCGGAGTATCCTTGGCTTCTGCCTCGGCGCTGACCACAGGCTGTTCATTCACCTCGCTCTTTGCTTCAGGCACAGGGGCAGCCGGCGCTTCGGGCTTCTCCTCAACCACAGGCTTTTTGACAGCAGTTTCCGCCTCAGCTGCTTGTTTAGGAGCAGCCTCGGTCTTTTCTTCAGAAACAGCAGGCATGCTTTCGGCAGCAGGTTTCTCAGCAGCACCAGTCTTATCACTCGCAGAATCAGCGGTCTCAGCAGGTTTAGCAGAAACAGAATTAGGATTGACAATCTTGATTGCGCGGGTGCTGGGGATCTTGAACTTGGGCTTAGCGCTCTCCTCCTCAGGTGTTTGTTCAACAGGGGTGGCAACCGTGTCGCGTCTGTCCGAGACCATCCCGGGCGCCGGCGATGCCGTACCACTGGCTGCGTTGCGCGGCGTCGAGCTCGCTGTAGAAACTGACCGAAGACGCTGTTGCTGCGAGATATCAATCTCCTCGTTGGTGGTTGGGTTGACGATGCGCACGGGGCGGCGGCCAGGGACAAACGTCTGTGCGCTGGCGCTCAGGCCGTGGTGATGCGGCTGGCCGCCCATTGGCGTAGCCGTCATACCGGGCATCTGTGCGCCGCTAGCCATTGAGCCTGGCGGAGGCATGATGCCGCCGGCGCCCAACTGCGGTGCTCCCGCGTGTGTCGGGTTGGGCATGCTGTATGTGGGAACCCCGTATATGCTGTGTGGAGGAGGCCCGCCAGCGGTCTGCGGCGGCGGCCGGTAGTATTGTTCGTACGCTGGGCCGCCAAGGGGCATGTACGCAAACTGAGGCGGGGGCCCTGGTATCCAGCCCTGGATTGGCTGCATGTTAGGCTGTGTGGTCATGATAGGCGGCTGCATCGGCGACTGTCCTGGCGCCGGCATTGGGTATCCCATCGGCTGCGACATCGGCTGTGTGGCCATGTGGTGGTGCGGTGCATAGTGCGCACCCGCCGCCTGATGCTTGTATGGCCCGCTTGGGCTTTGGTTGTGCGGTGGCCGCATGTGCTGCTGCTGATGACTGTGCCCGCGGTATGGGCCACCGGTGTAGTGCGACGGCTGCTGTTGTGGGTGCATAGCCGGATTCAGCTGCTGATGCTGCTGTGCCTGCATTTGCGACTGCGGCTGCATGCCAACGACGGGCTGGGCCGGATGAACGACAGATGTACCTGGACCAGATGCCTGCATTGGCTGGCCGTTCTGATAGCCAGCAGCAGCCTCGTTATGTGTGTGGTTAGACGCGTCAATGCCCTGGTCGCGAGGCTTTGGTCCGCCCTTTGGCCCAGACTGCTTGTAGCCGGCGCTATCTTTGCGACCAGATCCGTGGCCCTGCGACTGCCGGCTTTGGTTTGATGTCCGTGACCCTGGGCGCTGTTGCTGGTGGTGATGCGAGCGTCCTCCATGATGCGACTGTCTTGCAGAGCCATCTGATGAATGTTGCTGCTGCTGTTGCTGGGATGATGACGAGGCTGATGCATTAACGTTGCCGCCACTGGTAGGCGACCGCTTTGTGCTGTTGTCTTCCTGGCTAGCACTGTGCGTGGATATCGATCCAAAGCTGGGCTTTGTCGTGGGCCTCCCAAGTCCAACAGGAACGCCGCCACTAGTAGCTGCTGCGTTAGGTGACCGCTGCTGCTGCTGCTGATGATGCTGGTGTTGCTGCTGCTGCTGATTTTGCTGTTGCGGCTGAGCAGGAGGTGGCGAAGAGCTTCGAGTCTGCTCGTTGAAAGATCCAAACTGAATTGCCGGAGTGTTGGATGAAACAGAGTTCCTGGAAGGCAAGCGCACAGGTGCCTCACGGCTATGCGAGCGCGCATTGGCACCAGAGCCGCTGCTGCCGCCGCCGCCAGCAGCAGCGTTTGCAGAACCCTTGTTGCTGCCACGACCGCCTATGGATGCCGGGTTTCCAAGGGCGTTCTTTGATCCATTTGCGGCTCCTTCATTTGATCCGTTGACCTGTGGCCACTGTCTATCCTGCGTTGCTGCCTCGCTAAAGCTTGCTGGCTTGCTGCTGCTGCTGCTGGTATTGCTCCGATTGGGCCTCTGGTTATTCAAGGGCTTGCTCGTTGGATCGTTGCCGGATGGAGTTTGCTGCCTGAAGCCGCTAGTCTTTGAGTGTGCCGAAGGACGCGGGCTATTGCGGTTCATTTAGTTATAGTTTGTACGGCTCTAACCGACTGATACGCCTCTGTACTTTCTTTTGGGGGGTAGGTGCTAGAGATGAAAAATAGATAGATGCGTGGTTCCTGTGCAGTAAAAAAAGGACAAGACTTTTGAATTGCCCAATACACAGATGCCTAGTATCTACTATGCTTTTTTCTTCCTATATAGTAAGGATACGTCTCTATTATATAAAATGTGGGAATATATTTTCTTGGTTAGTATGAACTGCTCGTTTGCATCAGTTTCTGGAATACCCGGAAGCATTGCACTCGAAAATCTTCTTTGTTCATCAAATGTGTGTGACAGCGTATACTCTACTTTCTCTCTTTCCCCTCCTCCCTTCTTGCAGCTTGCAGCCTGCATGGCACAGACAAGACCTGGGGGGACAAAAAAAAGCATGGGTGAAATAGTGTGGCAGGAGAGAAAATATTTTGTCTTCCTACTCCTCCTACTTCCTTCATGGAAGCTGTCTTGGCATGGAAATCCATCCAAGAGGTGGGAGAAGAAGAAAAACCAACCTCCTCCCCTTCCAAAATACGCCAAGCCGTACAGCAAATCTTTTTCATTCCAGCAACAAGAACGATTCACAATCCGTGGTACTTTTTCTCCTTCGTCGCTGTTCATACTGGGCTATCTCTGGCGCAGCTCAAACGGACAGAGATGGAGGAGAAGGAGATAATAAATGTGTAAACAAGGACACGGCGTTGCAGTACTTACAAGTAGAAATGTGTTCTTCTTCCCGACGTCCGCTACGAATCTCAGTCTTCAATGTGAAAATAATTCCAATTGAAGACAAAGAAAAGAAGGGGAAAAATAATTGAAAATAGCTAGAGAAAAGTAGAAAAGGAAGATTTAACTTTGTACACTAAATTGTCTTCCTTCCTACTTTTTTACCAACGCTTGGCTGCTAGATTTGAATGGGGAAAAACTTTACAATTTCTTTTTTTCCCAACCAACTCTTGCAAAATTGTGTGTTCTTTATCATCATCATCATGTGCAAGACTTTATTTTTTGATTTGGCTCTCGCTTTTCCTTCCAGTCAGATTTTTTTTCATCGGCTTCTGCCTGGCATCCACATCAATCAGAGAATTTTTCTCCTGTGCATTTATGTCCTCCAATCAACCCCCCCCATGCAACCAGCAGCCACAATGGGAACGACAAAAGAAAAAACCCTCACAAAAAATGCATTATCACGTGCATGGATGCGTGCACACCAGCCAATCGCTGGGGCAAGGGCCTGCACTAACAATATCGCTTTTGTTTTCAAGAAATAGAGAAACACCAGCTACACACGGTTGAGCGCCTCTGTCGCGAGCTGAGCGGCTTCCTTGTCTCCGATGGTGTCTGCAACATCGATTGCCTGGCGATACTGCACGCGCGCGCTCTCCGTCTTTCCTGCGGTCTGGTACACGGTTCCCAGGCTATAAGTCAGTGCCACAAAGCTGTTCAGACAGTCGCTGTTGCCGGAGAACCGCTTGGCCAGGGAAAGCCCGTCAATTAGGACCTTCTCCGCGCCTGGTAGATCGGACTTCATCACGGCCGCATTGGCCAGATGGCTCATCAGCACAGCCGAGCGGCACACGCCGTCCTCGTCACCTTTTCTGACGGCCGGACGCAATAGATCCAGCGCCCGCTGCAGCAGGGGTGCCGCCATATCGTACTGTGCACAGTTGGAAAAATACGTCGCTGCGTTGTAGAAGAGACTGGTCACGATCTCGATTGAGAAGAACTTTGGCAGCGTGGCCGGATCAAACGACGGGGTGTCCGTGGGCTCCAGCCCCTTGTCCAGCTGTATATGGTTGAAGTGGTTCTGGTACGCCAGCGTGACAATCTGCAAGCACCACTGGTACCAGCGGCCGGCCTCCTTCATATCGGCCGACGATGCGGCAAGCGCCGGATCCGCAAGCACTATGCTGCGTCTCTTCCACCGCGCCGCACGCAACTCGAGTGTCTCGGCCAGCTTGTTTGCGCAGCCCAACGCCCGCAGAATGTTGCTCCGTCGCTCCTCCGACAGCCGCGTGTACATTAACTGTTTGACCAGCAGCTTTGGGTCATTCATCTCCGCACTGCTCAGGATCCGCTCCATAAGATCGTTGTACGTGACAATCGCATTATCCAGGTCGCCCATCTCACTGTAGATGGTCGCCACACGCGCAACCAAGCCGGTTACGTGCGCCGCGTCTCGCCCGTGATTTATATCCTTCTTTCCCAGCTCATCCAGCAGCTCCAGGGCTTTTTTGTAGCACTTAAGCGCCTTGGGCAGGTCCTGCTTCTCCTTTGGACGCATGTATGCTGATCCGCCCTCGCGCAGCATATTGCGAATAGGCGTCGGATACACGCCGCCTTTACCATAGTAGTAAAAATAGACGGCTAACCCCACAGTTATGGCTATACACAAAGCGCTAATGCCGTAAATTTGGCTGTTGTCCAAATCTTCTTCGCTGTCCTTATTTCCTTTTGGCGCGCTTTGCGTAAATATTGACCGCCTGCACGATAGCCTGGTGATTGTTGAAGCCTTGTGCAGGCCGTGAGTAGACGTCGTGTAACGAGCAGGCATCCTTGTCCCTAGTGCGCGGGACAAACTAGCGTAGCACCACACCTTTGCCGCTGGTCTGGCAGTAGTAGATGCCTGCAGCACTGCGGAAGGAAGAGCAAAAATACGTTTCGCCATGAATAATATGAGGAAAAAAAAAATGGAATCTAAGTAATCCTCAAACAGTTCAGATGGATAGATAGATTTGAGCAGCGTGGTTGAGCTCAAAGAATAAAAGAAGGTGGATAGTTAAAGCTCATTCCTCAGTCTCCCGAGTCTGTTGTCCAAAAAATAAAACAAAAACATGCGCGATAAGAACAGACTGATCCGCGATTTGATTTAATCGGAGCAGTATGCTTCGTCATCAACCAGAGTCTAGTGAAATCAAATCAATGACCGGTATTCCTTGGTTTGCGTTCCAAGCATTGTTTTGTAGAAAGAAGGCGTAAACACAGATGCTGTTGCAAGTGCAAATAGCGTTTCCGACCAGCCATTTGAAACATTAAACAGATCAGACCAAACAGCAAACTGTATGGCCCAAAGGAGACAGGACATGGAACACGAGACTTGCAACTCTATTGTCAGCCCCAAGAAGAACGCATGGATCAGTGGTGCCACAATGTTTCCTAATATGGCTGTATAAATTGACCTGTGCTTTTTTTGCTTCTGTTGCCGCCATTGTTCCGGTCGTAACCATTTGGTTAGATTGCAAGAGTAGATACAGACCTGATCCTTGGAGTAAAAAAAGTAAATAAAAGAGACTTAAATCCGGATTGCAATCGTGTCAACATGCCTGTATCATACACAAGAGCTAAAGGAGACATTGACGACAAAACAAATCAAAACATTGGTGTTTATTTTGTATTCGGATCAATACCCCCTAAATGGCACAGGGAGACAGAGAAGGAAATAAAGATTGTTATTCAAACAAAGCATCTTTAACTTTACAACTTTATCTATTCAGAATATAATTATACACAAGCAAAACGTTCGAGATACTGGCTGTTTGAGAACTGAGGTTGACTTGACGTGGTTTCCATGCCAATACATATCCAATAGTCCATTCTTTTGCGCTTTCCCAAGATCGTTAAAGAGTAGCATTGCAAAACATGGTGGCTTCTCTCAAGTTCCTTGATACATGTTTGAAGTGCGCAAATCCCCTTGCATGAGTACAAAACAGGATTCTGTTTGTTTGTTTGTTTGTTTTTTGGCTTCTTTGCGTTCTGATACATAAATAAAAATAGCACAAAAACAGTCCAATGCCAATTTCCTTTTGCAGATGTTGGTGGATCGCCTTGCCTTTGCGCTGATTAATGGACCAGTGTGGCTCTTGCTCATGCATTTGTAAAAGAATCTTGTTTCAAACTGCACCTGCAAGGAGATGTAGACTGTATTTCTTGTTTTCCACCCACAGCGGGCTGGCTCTGGCAGACAGATACATTGAGAAGATTGCAGAACTCGCTCATTACATAACAATAGGCACACGAAGAAAAAACCTGCTCATCGATTCGTCGCCTCCTGTGCGTACAGAAACCAGGCGCTGGACGCAAGTTCATACAGCAATCACACGTGATCGACATCTTGGATTCAAGGATGAGAACGGCAGCGCAGGCATAGCTGCATGTTTTCTTTCTGGGGAGGAGAGTTTGAGACAAAGCAGGAGTTTCCTTTGTAAGTCGGGTGGTAGCGGTGAGGGAGAGGGAGAAAAAGAAGAGGCGAGTCCCGCAACCGTGCAGCACAACAAGGTTTGGCATGGCAATCTGTGCGGTTCTCTTCGTCACTCTACTCTTTTATTTACCTACTTCCAGGCGCTGCTGGCGCTTGCTGCTGCACGATGGACATCAGCATGCCATTTCACTTTTTTCGTTTGTTTGGTTATGCTTCCTTTTGGATTCCTTCAACGCGCGCGGCTTTTATGGCTTTCTTTTCTATTTTTTAAAACTCCATTGTTTGTTTTCTTCTCTTCTCCTCTTCTCCTTCTTCTCCTTTAACTGTCCTTACGCGTCCTTGGTGGTCTTATTATTGTCATCATTTTTATTTTCAAAAGGGCTTTCCCCGCCGTGCTACTGTTTATTTCTACCACGGGCGTGTTTTTTGTTCCTGAAAAGACAAGAACCACAGTCTACTTCTACAACCCGGATTCGGTGGAGAGCTTGATTGTTTTGTTTATCCGGCCCACGGGTTTACCTCTTTCAATAGGCACAAACCACGGTCTCTCCAATCCCCTCTTTCTCTCCCTTGTCTCCTCATTCTCTCTTATTCTCTCTGCTTTCCCAAAGAAGCTACAAGCTCTTGCGTATACTACATATTTGTTTATTTCTTGTTTGACAAAGTACTACAGGTCAAACCGGTCTTTTATTGCTATTGTTGTTGTTGTTGTCGTTTCGATTGCCCTTTTGTCCTTTCTTTTCTTTTTATTCTCTCGCTCTCTGATTTGCCTTGGGCACTCTCCAACAGAAAAGGGGAAATCAAACAAAATACAACACAGAAGCCTTTTTATTTTACATTATTTACTTTTATACTGGCGCTGCCGCACAACAGTTACACAAAGAAGGCACATTATCAATCGCGCGTTATATTAACCATCGATACACCACCCCCCAAGCAACCTACAACATCAAATAAAACCAGTCATGAACAGCACATCGTATGGCGCAAGACTTGGCTCGTATGAGCGTGCCAGTACAGACGCAGGGTCTGCGGCAGAGCTTGACGGAATGGGATCGCGCCGAGTGCAGATCCAGGCAATCCCGCACTCGAACGCATTGAGTATCGACAACGCTGCAGTGCCCAAGCTCAGCTCGAGCTCATCGATCAGCTCCAGAACAGCAGGAGGAATTCCATCGCTGCAGCACAGCGAGGATCAAGCAAGAGGAGGGGAGTATAATCCTTACGATATTCCGTCTGCAGACAATGGGCAGCCGATGGAGCTCCGGCATGCAGCATCGATGCCCACAAGGCCGAGCGACAGTTACGACACAATAAGCAGCAACAAAAGCAGCGGCTTGCGAGCAGCACTGGCTAACAGGTTCACAGGAAAGAAGATTAAAGACTTCCGACTATCGGTATCAGTCAGCTCCAAACGGCAGCAGCACCAGTTGGAGTCGCTTATGTCGCAAACCAAGTCTGCGGAAGAGGGTGGCAGTGCACCCATGGTGCCCACGGTCCGCGGGATGCCGGTTGGCCATCCAATGTCGTTCCAACACGTCGAGCATCTGTCGCCCACGCAGCTGGCGCCCAGGATGGCTCTTATCAACAGCCTGGATGCATCGGTAAAACAGGTATCCAGTCGGCCAAAGCTCAGCAACAGCAGCAACAGAAGCCTAGCTAGTGACGGAAGCATCAGCAGCAACGGCAACGGCAACGGCAACGGCAACAGCAACAGCAACAGCAACAGCGCTAATGAGCCGAACGAGTTGCAGCCGCCTTCCTATCAGCTTCACGTGCAGCCACCGCAGCCGCCATCTGAGAGACGCCTGAACTTTAGGAATCTCAAGCCAGCGTCGCTGATGACAAAGGCGTCCAAGCTTAGTCTCCCTGGCATTGGCGGTGCATCCAGTGATGCGGGAAAGCAGAACGTATCCAATGTACCATCGATCCGCGGGAAGCCTATAAGCGGGCCGTCGAACTTCCAGCACGTAGAGCACCTGTCTCCGGAGGAACACAGCATGCAGCAGTTCCACTTGCTCAACCACAGACAGCAGCAGCAGGAGATCATGACGATGCTTGCACAGTCGCCTGTAGGCGCTGGCAAGACGCGGTCCAACACTCGCGGGCAGGATTCCAAACCCGAAAAGATTATGTACCGCGGACTTCCGCTCAGCAGACCGCTGACGTTTGAGCACGTTGAGCATGTTTCGCCACGCGAGTACAAGGCGCACATTGAAACAAAGGCATTGGAAGAGGAAGACGAGGAGAGTGTGGCCGATATGGTTTCAAACACACCCAGACTTTCTGACGAGGCAGTTGGCCGGCTGCCCGACGACGACATCAACGTGTCAATGGAGTCGACTGCGCTTCATCGAGCTAACAGCGCCGGCGCAAACGTGCGCGCCCAGAGCAGCGTGCAGCAAGCCCGTCCGCGACTCATGGCGCTACAGCACACATCGCAGAACCCAGAGGCGGCAATGGCGGCAAACCTCAGCATCACGCTGAATGCGGGCGGAGTACGCAGGCCAACCGTTGAGCAGACGACCGACGAGGATGCCTCCGATGCGGTGACCAGCGCCCAGATCCTTTCGGCAAAGTCGCCAAGTGGAAACAGCAAAGGTAAGTCTTATTTGCTGATGAAGGATCAATCATTATCCATCTTGTAAACCGAGAACCCCCCTGTTTTTCTTGTTTATATCTGTTCTGGTTTGCCATTCAGCCATTGTATATCCTCCGTGCTTTGATATGTTGGGACAAGTAATGTCCTAGCGCGCGTGCTCAATGCATGCTCTGCACATGGGCTTGTCATTTTTTACTCTGTCCAGCAGCCAAAATATTGTGTATGCAGCTGTTACATGCTCTTGCTCGCATTGTCTTGGCAATTATTGGGTGCTGGATATTGGGGTCATTTAGTTCAAATGCACTCTCCCTGGCTATGTGGTGGCGCAGGGAGAGATGCGTGGTCTTTGGAGAGCATGGTAGAAGCAGCACTGGCGGAGCTCAGGTGCTATCAGCCTGATAGAGAGACCTGCAAAGAAGGGAGGAGAGAGCAAGCATAGCGGGTGTGGTGTTGCAGAAGCATGCTTAACAACCGTTGCATATGAAGCGCAATTTCCTCAAGACAATAGAATAATGAGCGAGGTGCAATAAAGCAATATTCCACGGTATATATAATCTCCCCCTTTCTCTCGCTTTCTATTATTTGGCTCTAGCATTATTTGCTTGTTGGAACTGAAGGGTCCGAGTGCTTGTTTGTTTGTGTTTATTTCGGATATGCTTGAACACGCATCTCCTTTCTGTGAGAGAGTGAGAGAAAGGGAAAAGAGGCTGGGTTTTTTATTTCCCTTTTCCTTGTGCAGAAATAGACGCACATTTTTCGATCGCTTTGTTCCTTTATTGGACGAAAATAGGCAAGCTATTGCAGTCCAGCAATGGCGATGGCAATGGCGATGATGGGAAGTGAGCGCGCAAGAGCAGAACGCCGAAAGGACAGCAGCAATAAGCAGACCGTGCCATTGATACTGGCTTTGAAAATGGGCTCATTTTCCCTTCCTTTGTTCCTTTGTGTCCAGAAATTGGAAATGCGTCCTCTGCGCAATAGGCCGGTTCTTGGTTCTGGATTCAGAGGACACCAAGTGTCAACCCATTGCGCAAAACGTGCATTTCCAGACGCAAAGAAACAAAGGGAGGTGAAGAAAACTTTTCTAGCCGGCTGGTCCACTCACCCTCCCCCTTTTACGGCTGCTGCTGCTGCTGCTGCTGTTACTCGCGTTCCGTTTTTTGCTGCTATGGCTAAGGAGAGCCAAAGCTTGTGCAGATCCAGCACCAGGCACAAAAGTGAGAAACCAACACTTGTCCAGCATCCCCTTTTTCCCTGTGTTTTTGTCCTCTCCCCCAAATGAGCAAATCCCTTTTGCAGCTCTCTTCTTCTTTGCGGCTGTTAGGCAAACAATAGCCAGCATGACCCAGCCCAGCAAGCCAGCGAGCGAGCGAGCGAGCGAGCGGCTCTTCTTTTTCTTTCTTTGTCGTTCAGCCGCCAGCGTCGGCCGATAGAGCAAAGGACACGAGCCGACTAGAAGAGGAGCGCGGCAAGCAGCAGCAGCACCCACCTATTCTCTCCAGGCAGACGGAGCCGTGCGTGGGTTTCTGCGACATGCATGAATGAGAAGAAATGGTTAGCATAGCAGCCAAGAAAAAAGGGCTTGTGTCTGGAGAAATAGGCAGCAAGCCCTTTTCCTCTACTCTGCTCTGTTCCGTTCCGTTCTGCCTTGTTGGTTATGATCAGTTGCCAGCCGCATCGTCGTCCCTTCTTTGTTTTTCATTTTCTATTCTGCTTTGGTTTCTAACTTGTAACCCACTCGCAGCCAAAGCGCCTGTTTAAATACGCACCCGTGCGGGCCCGTCCTTCACTACCCTTGCACCCTGTACCACTTATCCTCGCTCCCTCCCCTCCCTTCTCTTCTCCGCTCCTCCCTTTCTCTCTACTGCTACCATAGCTGGTACCATCCCCCTTTTGCCACCAACCAACACCGTACATAACCACACAAAGCTATACAGAACCACATCACTAACCAGCAGCTGTCTTATTTGTTTACACATGGTCAACTCGCCCGGCGTGCCGCTTCTGCATGGACTGCTAGCCAAGGCCGGTATGGGGAAGGTGCGACAGATCAGCTCGCCATTCAATGTGCAGCACGATGTGCACATCAGCGTAGAGGATCTGGACGACATAATGCACCAGGTGCCCGACACATGGAAGCCGTACATCAGCCCGGCAAGGTCGCCGACTTCAGAAGTGGGCGACCCCGGCGACAGCCCATCGACGCCCATCTACGAGGAGATGACGGCAAACCGCCCGCACAGCGCCGACGTAGACGATATGAAGCTGACGGCGCGCATGGCACGTGCCAGTCTGGCGAAAGGCAACCCAGACTCGCCGGGGTGGCTGCCGCACATTGTGTCGGTGGCCAGTCCGTCCGAGACAAACGCCCCGGCGCTATTCGGGAAGCAGCGCGGAGTTTCCGGCCAGTCAACTGGAGTTCTGGTGGGGAGCCGCGGCATCCGGTCGTCGCGTGCGTCGGCGGAGGTCATGATGATGCCGCCCGAACAGCGTGCGCCAACACCAACATCGGCGCCCATTGTCAGCGACGCGGCGCCCAGCGCGCCTGCTTCGCCGCAGCCTGCGCACCACCCCGCCAATGACGCTGCAGTGGCTGGTAGTGCTAACGGAGCAAACGGCTGGGACGATGACGACGCAGCGCGTGCGGCACGCCCAGCTGCGCAAGCCAGAGGCAGCACCAGAGTGGCTGCGCTGGGCGAGTCCGAGCGCAAATGGATTAAGCGCAAGTCGCGCGTGGTGTCGACAATTGGATTTGCAATGACGGCCAAGCGCTTCTCCAAGACACCCGTTATGCTGGCCTCTATGAAGGAGGATGCACCGTTGATGCCCACTGCCCCAAAGCCTGACACGGCAGCTAAGCGAGTCGCAGCCAACACCGACACGCTTGCCTCGCTCACAAACACACCCGAAAGCCAGACCAACTCGTTCCGCACGCTTGGAAGCGATCGCGACCTAGATAAGCCTGCTGGGAAGTCGTCGCGCAAGCGCCGCGAGAACTATGGAGACCTGGAGGAGTACGCCGAGGGCGAGTACGGCAACGTCTACATTGCCATGCGCCGCACCGGCACTAGCAAACATCCCAAGGGTGAGTACGCGGCTATCAAGATTGTGCCCAAGTCGGCCAAGGCGCGGTACCGCAAGCTGCGGTCGGAGCTGAAGATTCTGCGGCGCATCCGGTCGCAGCACATTGTGCGGTTCTACGAGTACTTCTCGATCGACGACTCTGTGTGGATTGTGTACGAGTTCATGAGCCGCGGATCCATCACGGACCTGCTGGTGGGGTATCCGGAGATCCGCATGCCAGACGTGGCCATTTCATACGCCATGCATGAGGTGCTGACGGCACTGGCGTACCTGCACGAGCGACACATTATCCACTGCGATGTGCGCAGCGACAACGTGCTGATTGACGAGAAGGGCCAGGTCAAGCTGGCCGACTTTAGCAGCGCTGTGTACCTGGATCTGGATCAGACTTCGGTGCAGAAGACGTCATTGGGCGCAATCTACTGGATGGCGCCTGAGCTGGCTTCTGGTGCCGGATACTCGTCTACCACCGATGTGTGGGCAGCTGGAGCGCTGGTGTACGAAATGATGGAGGGCCAGCCGCCCTACATTGAGCATCCGGACGTCAAGGTGCTGGAGCTGGCCAGCGCCAACGGTATGCCTGCGCTGTCGAACCCGGACGGCTGCGACCCAAAGCTAGTCGAACTGATGCAGCTGTGCACAGCCATTTCCGCCGCCGACCGTCCGCCTGCATCGCGTCTGCGCAAGCACGACTCGGTTATGTCTCCCGACCCGGCCCAGTGCGCGCAGCTGATGCTCGACTTTGTCCTCCAGGTCGAGTCTCTTGAGTGCGACGACGAGTCCGAAGTCGATGAGATGTAGATATTATTTTTCCAAAGTAGCCCGTTTTTCAAGTAGCCAGGCGACAGTGGTGCTGATGCGCCTGTTGCTGCTGCTACTCCTTCTCCGCTGTATTGTTCTCATATTTCTGTTTTTTTGCGCCAATTGCCTCTGTTTTTCCTCTTCTTTTTCAACATTCTTTATCTCGAAAATGCCTTGCTTTTTATTGTTATTGTTATTGTTATTGTTATTGTTAACGATGAATGATGACGGTTCTGTTACCCCGGAAGAAACCCCAGAGAGTGCATGCGTCGTTGGTGCAGAAGAGAAACACAGTGGAGTGGACAGGGCATACACTCAATGCGCCTTTGTTGCAGCTGATACATGCTAGGCGAATATGAAGCCCCGACACAGCGGCGAGCCGCACTGGCAGCGGAAGGTGGCGACGTCGGGCACGGTGGTCTCGGTGTTGGACTTGTGCGGCATGGAAGGGTTGTAGTCGAAGGTGACCTCCTCGCCAACGCCGATGTCGCGCAGCGCAAAGAAGGCCAGCTCGTGCAGTCTGGGATCCAGATGATTGATGTAGACGCTCCAGATGCCCATGTTCGGGTCGCACGAGTGGTTGAAGAAGTGCGAGACGTTGCCGTAGGGCCGGGCATCGATTGTAAAGCATGCGTTCTTTCCCAGGGCAACCTCCTTGTCCAGATCAAACAGATACGACGTGTTGGTCTTCTCCAGATCCTCCGACTCCCCGAATGACATCAGCTTGCCTGTGTACCTG
The DNA here is from genome assembly GCA_027578915.1 of Coemansia sp. RSA 1200. NCBI lineage: Eukaryota > Fungi > Kickxellomycota > Kickxellomycetes > Kickxellales > Kickxellaceae > Coemansia > Coemansia sp. RSA 1200. Next base: position 296,194 of record JANBTT010000002.1, read on the forward strand.
CACACGAACTCGCCCTTGCGGATGGGCTTGCGCGTAATCACACCCCATCCTTTGCCGACAGTGCGGTAGATGTCCATCTCGATTGGATTGCCGCGCTGCACCACGCGGTTGGGACAGTCGATGGAGCAGGCACAGGCGTCGCTGCACTCGATGATGCAGTGCTGGTGCTCGATGCAGAGCAGTCCGTCGGCGTCGTAGTACGGCACCTGCATGCACTCGCACGTAGCGCCGCACTTGCCATCCTCGCACATGCATGGAAACATAACCGTCGATGGCTGCGGCACCTTCTGCGTGCACACGTAGCCGTCCACGTATGTGAAGTTGCGCGGCACCCGCTCCCCGTCAACCGTGTTGATCAGCCGCAGAACGTGGTGCGGCGGACAGCCCCATATTTTGCTCACATCCACGCCCGTTGCGTATGATCTCGTCCGCCGCTTGTACCGGGCTACTAGTTCGGGGCAGTCGAGGTTCTCCTCGGGCTCCCACGTGTTTTGGTCCGTCTCGTATCCCTTCCACTTTAGAAGGTAGTACTGTCGTCCGTACATTACCCGCTCGTCCAGGATCTCCTCCACCTCGTACGACTCTTCCTCTTCTTGTTCCTCAGAATCGCTGTCCTCGTACTCCCGCTTCACGCCCTTCATTTTGTTTTGTCTGCGCTACGAAAAGAATATCAGATATCTGTGTGGATAATATATGAAAATGTGTAATGGTCCAAGGTGTCAAGCGCAAAACGAAAGAGCATGGTTCTCCATCATCCATCCATTACCTCGTCTCCGCTTGGATGGACGGGATACAAACCCCCATGAATAAGGCCCTCGATGCTTATGGCACGGCCGGCGCACACAAGCCCCCCACCCGGAATTCCTAATACTTCATATTAGGAATTATTGCAACCTACTGCGGCTGTTTTACTGGCCCTTGTGATTGGAGCTACGGGGGAGTTTCCCTAGGTTTTTGGAGCAGCCAGACTGAGAAACTCAGCTCAAAACTAAACGCACCACATTCCATGATCCAAATCAAGCGAATCTCGTTGAATGTTGTCTGAATGCAAGTCCGCTTAAATGAACGTTGGCTTGTTTTGGTATTTGCTACTCGAGTTCAAAGGTGTCATTTCTTATTTGTGCTTTGTGCCCTATTTCGTTCCTTTTTCGCACTTTTTTCCTTGGTTGTTTTTTTTTTCTATTGCTAATTTGGGGTTTTTTCTCGTCGCTATATAAAGAACAATAGTCATAAACCAGAAAGGGCTGGCCATTATTGCGTTTTCTATTAGATTTTGGGTACACGCTTGCTTGTTATACTTTTATCCGTCTCCACTACACCTTTTTTCTTCTTTTCTCTTCTTGCTTTCTCCCCCACACGATTATTTTCCTTTTTCTTTATTTCTTTTCTTGTACAGTATTGTAATTCGGTTAATGTCCGGTGATAGTTCGTCAGAGCACTGGTCCTTTGAGAACCTTACTCACAGCACTGACTCCTCAGCTTACCCATTCGCATCAGCATCAGCATCAGCATCAGCATCAGCAGCAACAGCAACAGACTCTCCGCCAAAACAGCACCAGCAGAACCCGCCGCTCTCGCTTGTCCTTCGCAGCCCCTACAACACCAGTGCGCCGGCGGGACGCACCAGCTCAACTACAGTCCGCTCCCCCAGCGCCGGCAGCATCCACGCAACCAGACTCCACAGACAACAGCGAGGGGCCACCCAGCGAAAGTACGCCACGCCGCGTCCCGATTCCTTCTCGTCCGAAACCTTCTCCCTCAACCACAGCGAACACAATTCAAAGCAGCATCTGTTGTACTCGCAGACGTCACAGAACAGCATGTATGCTACAGACAATGCAAGTAGGCGACAGGCATCCAAGTCGCCGCAAATGTCTGCCAGCCCCAGTGTACAGCCCACGCGGATGTCGATGCAAAGCGACCAGGCTGTGTTTGTGCCCAGTCACCAGCAGCCAGAATCTAGTGTGTCGCCAGCCACTCGACCGCTATCTGGGGGCGACGCCCAACTATCGGCATCGCTCTCGCTGCCCCTGCCGCCGGCGGCAGCACATGTGCGGGCATCTGACGACGGTGGCCGGCGACGAAAGCCCAACAGCATTGTTCCGTTGTCTGGTCCGCGCCGCAGCGCCGCACAGGGTCGGTCGCGGAGCAACAGTGTGCGGCCGGGCCGCAACGGCAGCGTCAGTATTGCGCTAGCCCGCAACGGTAGCGCTAGCGAGGCTCCCGACGACATGACCAGCGCTTTCTTCCCGCGCGCCGCCAGCCGCCGTCCTGTGTCCCAGGAGCAAGGGCGTGACGATCCGCTGGCGCGCAAACGCTACGACCTTCCGGCCACAGACGGCGATGCTGCTGGTGTGCCAATTCAGGTGGCTGATATCCCGCAGCAGTGGCAGCGCGTGCGGATCGAGCGCGACTACTCGCACGGCGTGACGCGGCAGTTCTCGCTGGCGGTGCCGCCGCAGCTGGGCGCGCGCGTGGACGAGCTTCAGGTGAAGCGCTTTGTGCGCAAGATCAACCGTATGCTCCGCGACGCCGAGGACTCGACTCTGCGCAACGTTGTTGAGGGCTGTTTGGCGTACGCTACGCTGTATTTGTCTACGCTGGTTATCAAGCCGCATTTTACCAAGGTCCTCGACCGCATTTCGCGCCTTGTCGACTCGGAAAACAAGACTGTCTTTCGTCCGGCTGGTCTGATGGTCATTGATCCCAGACAAACCGCATTTATGTTTATAGAAGTTCTTGTAGTACGCTAGAGCTAGAGCTAGAGCTAGAGCTAGACAAATATATTTCCCAAGCCCTCTTGTGCCAACACCCGATGCAGTGCATTGTAAACAGTTTTGTGTCTTCCATTCTGTCTTATTGTTGTTCGTCTTTTTCGCTTGTTCGCTTCTCTTTCCTTTCACTTTTATTGTTCGGACATGCTTGGGCCTCCTTTCTTTTTCTCTTTTGTCCAACGGCATTGCTCAAGGACGCATATGTAGGGATGGTGTTATGACCATATTTATATATTTGTGTACAAGCGAGTAGTAAGAAAAGCTAAAAGTGGTGAAGAAATGCATATGTCTATGTTTACGTGCAACGTTGCTACTGAGTGTCTGCGCTGGATGCCCTGTCAGACTTTGAATTAGTGGATCTGGTCAGGAGAATGCGGCGATACCTGCAGGCGTTCTTGCTATGGCCAATGGACTTGCTTATAAAGTTCCAGTCAATGTCGTGGCCATCGTCAAAGCGGCTCAGCAAATCAAGCAACTGTCTGTCCTCGTCGGCCGTCCAGCTCTGGTGCTTGCTGATGCGGAACTGCGCCTTTGGACGCTTCACAGTCTTGAGCTGATCTCTGTTGGTTGTCGAGTACACATACCTGACAATATCCGACGAACACGAGGGCGCGCATGCTGCGTCGGTTGTTATTTTGCAGCATATGGTTGGCCATAACAGCCCCGCCTGTCTGTACTCTGATATCTGCGAAAACAGCAGCGGTGTCATTTGGAACGTGCTCAGCGCCCACATCTTGGCTATGCAGTCCGAGTACCAGATGTTCATGTACTTTCCAACCAGCGTCCAGTCATCCACCGTCATGTTGTCCTGGAAGTGCATTTCGGTAAACGCTTTGAGCGCTCCAATGTCCTCCACTGTCCACTCTGCCGTCTCTGGTACATGTCGCGGGATAAATGGCTCGTATCTGCTGTCTATGCTCTGCACACAGTGGATTAGTGGAACCCGCAGCTCCGACGATACTGCTTCCCAGTTGGTCCGCCCGCTCTGGATGTCAAAGTGCTTGCGTGCAACATGGGTCACTCTGTCGCGCAAATCAAATGAAACCCCATGTCTGGTCATTTTCAAATATAAACAAACAAAACAAGCAAGTCAAATAGCGGTACTATGGAACTTGTATTTCTTTGGCCTTTCTTTTTTAAATGCTATGTTTGTGGATCTTTGTCAATTCCACTAACATAAATAGGCGTAGTATACAAAAAGGTTCCAAAACTCAAAATATGATTGTTTTGAAAAAGGAAAGAGAGAAAGAACCTCCGAAAGGCTAATGAGAAAGAAACAGATAAAAAAGAAGGGATGAGAATACTGGAATATTTCAACACAAAAAAGAATAGCTCGCATGTAGCTAGGAAAAAAGGTCCTATTTTGTAAATGATGATGGAGTTGACACCTAAAGATATCTTTGACACATGCTCTCCTATTTTATATTAACGTGGTTACTTCTTTTCTTCTTCTTCTTGGACTAAACTGGTTTGAATAGTTAGCGATGTATAGAAATTGATTGTTGAATAAGACACTAGCCACATGTTGGATAAACATATTCATACATCATATTCACTCGTTGTTTTTCTTATTTCCCTTTTAGCTCGAAAAATATAAAGAACGTCTTAAACAACATAAAGAAACCTAAACAAAGAAAAAAGTCCCAAAAGGCAGACCTTAATGTCCTTTTTGGTCTGAATTGCCAGCATTCGCAAAGCGCTAAAGCTGGTTCTTTCTGCATTATATTACATATTTAGCCCAAATGTGAACATGCTACAATAATGCCATCTTACACATCATTTTAGCACATGTAATTCAACATATACCAAATGTGTTTCTTTTTCTTTTTTGCTTGCTTGATGTCTACGCTGTCTCTTTTTTTGGAATGTCTCATTCAAAAGACGATAACCTGGAGTGTGAGAAAATGCAAAGGGATCATCCGCAATTGTTTTACGACGGATAATATGTTCCCCTTATTTGGCTTTTTGTTAGTATTTTCCCTTATCCTTTGTTTTTCTTTGGTTCTTTTCTCCCTTTGTTGCGTTAAAGTTGTATATAAAATGATCGAGTGTGAATAGGAGCAACAATGCATATACATATACATATGCAGAATCACACTGCCAGACTGGCCAGCTCTTGCATCATTATTCGCAAAGAAGCACTTGCTGTCCCTTTGCGCGGTCTTATTCGCTCTTTGACATTGCTGTTTTCCCCTTTTTCCTCCTTTTTTGCTATTTGTTTTGAGGAAAGACATTTGCCACAAACACATCGCAGCAGCTGAGCATCAAATGTTTAGCTGCTTTTAGAGAAGTTGAACTATTGTTAAATGGCACACGCAACAAAGATCTATTGCATAAAAAACATTCCATAATCGCCCTTCTCACTTGATTTATTGTCCTTTTATCCACTTGCGCTCTGGCCTATTCATCCGTTTCTCTGTTACTGGGCTTAATTTTCACTAGACTGATTTTCTCAGCTAATCGAACATCACCAGTGTTTACAGATGCGCTTGTTAATCAAGGCCAGTTAATATTGTTATTGTTCTTTTCCTCTTTCAACCATTAAGCAGATGCAGTCTGAATTCACACTTGACTAGAAAACAATCACATTCTCTTCTCTTTCCTTCTTTGGTTCATGCTATGTAATTGCAAATAAATCAAGCAAAATGCTCCTTCTACTTATCTTTGGCTCTCTTGTTCTCCTTGGCCTGGTCACATGGTACCTGCTGAACATGCAATCAGCAGCAATCAGCAGGCAGGGAATCGCACTAGCCGCGGGAGCGCCTGCTGCGTCGCTTCTTTCAAAAAGACATGGCTCCGCAAACAACGCCATAGTTATCACGGGGCCCGCTCAATCAGGCAAAACATCGCTCTGGTACCACTTGCGTTTCCCAGCACCGCGCAACCGCCATGAAGACAACAACAACAACAACAACAACAACAACAACAACAACGACAGCGCTGACACTAACATCGATGATGGCAACAAAGCATTCGCTTCCGCTAGGACTCCGTCGCTGCCAGAGACCTTGGCCTCGATGGCCATCAACACGGTGGAAACAGACATCCATGAAGGACGAGCCCTGCTGATCGATATTCCTGGACACCCTAAATTTAAATTCGACAGAGACTCGCATCTGGCGCTCGCAAAAGGCGTGCTATTTGTTATTGATAGCTCAACGATAGCACAGTCTGTCCGCCCCACAGCCGAAGCCCTGTACGAGGTGCTTGCTAACAAGAGTGTCCAGGAAAAGGAGTGTCCTGTGCTGCTTCTCTGCAACAAGCAAGATGAGCCCTCTTCGGTGTCCAACACTCGGATCAAGGCCATGCTTGAAGACGAGATTAACAGTTTGCGCGCGTCACGCCAGGCATCGGCAAAGTCTCTTGGCCACGCCAACTACGACGACGACGATGACGCTGCGGCGGAAGAGAAAGCAGCCGACTTCCTTGGCTACGATGGCAAAAAGTTCTCCTTTGAAGATCTGCCCAACCCTGTTCAGCTCAATGAATCATCGATGGTGATCGGACACGATGCGGGTGGTTTCGAGCACATTGAGCGGTGGATCGCAGACACAGTTCAGTCTTGAGCCATTAGAAACTATAAAATAAAATCAATAGCTTGGTTTCAAAAAATAATATAACGCGTAATCAAGAAGAGACGAAAGGTTTGAAAAAAAAAGAAAGAAATGGGGGTTCACACACAAATATAAGGAATAAAATGCAAAAACTGGAACAGACAGGTAGGTCGCAAAATAAAGAAAGAAGAAAGACAAATGAACAAACTCAAGCATGATCTGAATCATTGCCATTCCGGCTTCTTCCTGAATCTTCAACTGTGTCAACCGCAGTCCTTGTCGATGTCGTCTGCTGCTGCTGCCTGTCAATAAGTCTGGATGCATAGTCAACAATGAACTGCTTGATCTTTGTTTTCTTGTGTTGACTCAATTCTATCAGCTTCTGCGGATCGAATCCAGCGGCCTTGCGCTCCTTTTCCATAAGAATCTTTGTGACTTTGCGTGCCTCGTGCTTAAAATCCCCGTGGCCCAGCTGGTCCTTGTATTTGCTCATGATGCGCACAACAAACGTCGCCAACTCCGATGTTGCCTTCTTTTCCAGCTTCTCGCGTTTTGCCAGCGGCGTAGCAGCAGCAGAAGACGACGATACCGAGGATGCCGATACCTTGCGCGTGTTTCCAATCACTTTGCCACCATCGGCGCCAGATGCATCGGCCGATACTTCTCCTCCCGATGTGACGGGCTCGCCGTCGGTCTCCGGCGTTATTAGTTGTGTGTTTGGCGTGGACAAAAAAGCTGAGGTTCCAGGAGCTCCGTCTGCCGGCGCTGTGGAAAGCATGCCCATACGAAGCGCCCGCTCAATAATCTCGTCCACGTTTGGCTTTGAAAAGCCGTCGACCCTGCTGTCCTCCGTTGACATTGGCAAGTGTCCGCTTGACGAGACATGGTCGTGCTGTGGCCGATTGTACTGCCGCCTGTGGCGCTCTGCCATCCCAGGATTCCTGTGCTGGTCGTAGGATGCTCCATTTGTCTGCATACCCGAGTCTAAAGAATCGCGTGGCTCTGCATCGGCAAGAGGCGGCTCCCATCGGGTCTCTTTGGTCACTTCGTGGTAATAGTAGACCATTCCATTGTCAGCATTCGCCGTCTTCCACCCAGGAGCGAGCCTTATATCGCTTGATTGGCTCCCGTTAGATACATATGGCCTGGCCATTGGTCTGCCACCTCTGTTGTTGCGATCGATATCCATATCATACGCCCTGGAATTGCCATCTTGGCGATATGAGGCGTGATCAGCCCAGCCAGAGTATTTGCCTCGTTGGAAGGACGATGGAGGAGACGTCTCAGGCCGCTGGCCACCATAGCCACCGTAGTCTCTTTGCGACTCTCTGTGCAATGGACTGTTATTGTACGAACCATATTGACCGTGTACGCGTCCAGAGCCCTGGAAATTGCCATTGCCGCCGAAGCGCGAAAAGCGCGAGTACGAAGACGCTGTGCGACGCAGCCCATCAGGCGAACGGGTCCGAGACCGAGACCGCGGTTTGAGCTGCTCGTAACGCGATCGGTAGCCCGAATATGGGGGCTCTCTAACTGGCGGTCTGTTGATGCGAGTTGGATCACTTGGTGAATGATTGTAGCGGCGGTATCCGGCAGCACGGGGATTAGACCTAAATCCAGCTCCTTCACCGTTAGCGCCATACGCTACAGACCCATTCAGTCCGTGAGATATGCCAATTTCCTGACCAGGCGACGACGATACAGACCGCATTTGTGCTGATAGGTAATTTGCCGGCTGGCTGTTGCTGTGGCGCCAGTTCAGCGGCGCAGGGGAATCAGCATGTGGCCCTGTGGTATCAATACCTCTTCCACGCTCTTCATCTCCTTCTTCCTTTCCCGACAAGAGTATGCCGCTTGCGTCTTGGGTGTGGTGATCAAGAACAGGCTGGGGATCTGTGTCTTTGTGGTTTGGGCTGTGTCTAGATGAAACTACAGGAGCCTCAGGAACAGGAGTTGCTGATGCAGATCTCTTGCGGGTCTTTTTGGGAATTCTAAATACATGCCGCAACGACGACCAGCGCTCAATCAGCTCTGAGGCCAAACTCGCAACATTTTCGTCGTTGTAGCTGCACAGAGGCTTGATTGTGTCCTCCAAACGGCTCTCCTCAATCGTATTTTTGGTGGAAATCGGCATATGTGCAATGCACTGAAGGATCTTGATCATCATCACATCGTCGCCTTCATAATCCTGAAGCCACATGCGCAATAGTCCAGCTCCTTGAAGTCCAATAAGCGACTTTAGAAGCCGCTTGTCAGTTGTCTCCATCAGCTTGCCAATTAGAATCTCGATGCTACGTGTTTGCCGCGCCGAGCGGTGCATAAACTGCACAAATTTGAGAACCTGCTCTGGAGATGTAAGACCCTTCTTTTTCGCCTTCTGGTGCGCACGGGAGCGAATGTGTCTAAAGCCGATAGTCTCATTGTCCGACTCTTCCTCATCGTCCTCAGAGCCCGAGTACTCGCCCACATCCCCGTCGCTGCCATACTCGTCGTCGTCAAATGCAGCAGCATGTCGCCGCCGAATATCGTCGCGCTGGTGGCGAGTGATAATGGTATCCTCAATTTCCTCATCAATAAAACCGGCAACGTCCTCGTCGGCATCGCCGTCGTTGATGACATCCTGCATGCCCTTCCTGGACCGCTCCTTGGTAGCCCCAATGATGCCCTTACAGTTGGATGCGCCGCAATAGCACGGCTGGGGTTTAGCGTCAGCCATCCGCTCAAATCTGTAGTCAAAAGTAATCTCTTCGCCGCGCTTGATAGGCCGCGTGGTAAAGATGCCCAAGCGAACAGCGCCACCGATCACCCACTTTTCGAGTATGCAGTTGGAGTTGCAGCTGTGATTGATGAACCGGGCAATACAGCCCTTGCGCGTGGCGTCAATGACATTTCCATTGCTGACAGTCATAAAGTAGTGGTGCTGTATTCCCTCCGACTGGTACACGCGCGTGCGCTTGCGAAATGCTGTAGCAGTCACCAACTCGCCCATATACTCCATGACGAGACGCTCAGCGCCCAAGTCCTCCAGTGCCTGCATTCCATAGCCTTTGCGTCCAGCGTCAATAATCCGCACTTTAGCGTACTTGCGCTTCTGGAGTCGCCGATTGAGGCAGTAGCTTCCACAAGGGCATGTCAAAGGGTTGCACTCCACTTTTGTAAGACGATTGATGCAGTTTGAATTCTCACCACATGCTTCATCTCGCGGGTCGGTTGTGGGGTTGTAACGGCAGTCGCAGGGAATCGCCTCAACATGCTTGCTGACTTCGTTTGTAGCGCTGACAAATATATTCTTATCAATAACTTCAAAGCCCTCGAGTGCACGGCTCGTCAAATCTACGCCCTCAATATCACTACAGACATCTTCAGCCTTGTCGCCTGGAGATGCTACTCTATTTTCCAGACCATTCTGGGACGGAGCATCATCTTTCACGACCAAAGAGCCTGTGCCATTGTGTGTAATCAGCGACTGAACATGTGCGGATGAAGGAGTATGCTGCTCGTCTGGTTGTGGCGATGTGGCACTGTTTTTGGGATTTGGAGTTGCACTACAGATTCAAAATAAAGCGGGTTGCCATAAAAATATTCAGACACGCAAATTAAACACAACCTTATTAATTACACGTTCTGAGCAAAAATGGCATTTAAAATTCGCAACCACTAAACGCATGAGAAGTTGAATTACAGCAGAAAGTGTACTTACGCCAAAAGCTTGGTGCCTTCACTTGCATTGTGAACAACTTCCATTCGGACAAGCAAGGCTCGCTAAATGAATTTACAAAGCCAATTTGAAACTGTCGTTTTGCTGGTTATACAGTGAAAAGGGGTTGTGCTTTTTATTTCTAGCCCACACGTGGCCAAGACTATCCCCTATGGAACAAATATCTGGCTTTGGCTTGAGATGTTTCCTTATGCGCCAATTAAGATAAATGCGTCCAAAAGATAATAGTTAGAAGGTGGGCTGCTGTTGAAGAAATGCGGAGCGTTACAATAAAACAAAGCGAGATAATAGCGCGCGCCAACAACCAACAAATAAAAATTACGAGGTGTTGTTCAATGACCGTAATTGTTAATAATGCCGTCAATAAACAAACGCCGAGATAGCTGGGCTGAGCTGAGTTGTCGTCAGCCTTATAACTATATAGATATAAAAAGAAAAGATAGATAAAATTGATTTAGTTGGTCTACAAATTAATAGAAAATGTCCAACACCAAGAGAAAGAGAAAGAGAAAGAACAAAAATAACTCAAGCACAATGTTTAACTGAAGTTTGCAAATGATCACGAAAGTAAAAAATGACTGGCTGCAAAGCACACACAGATTGAAGCTTTATTTTCCATTTCACTCCCCCAAAAAGGGCCTGTCAACCCTTTGAACCAATCCAACAGGCATGAAAATAACACCACTTCTTTACAAGGTCGTTCACTGCTGCGGAACTACATCATTCATAATCAGTCTTTTTGTTCCAGCCAGCGCTTGTTATGCTCCTCGTGCTCCTCTCACAAAATGTGAAACCACACTTTTGTATATAATATTGTCATTCTTTTATCTCTAGGCTTGGCACAAATAAAACCATTTTCTGTTCCGCTTTTTCTCCATCCGCAATTTTTTTACACTTTATTTCGCTTCCGTTATCTATTTTCAATGTCTGAAAAGCCCCCCTGCCAGACAGAGGCATGCCGCTTGCAGGACTGTCTCTGGAGAAACGACTTCCAAGAGGTGCGCTGCAAGGGCGCACTTGACGATCTGAGAAAGTGCTGCAAGACTCTTCTGGACAACGGCGGTTCCTCACGGTGCTGTTCCAGCAAAGAATCGCAAGAGGAGAAGCCCGCCTCTGGTCAAAAGATGAAAAAATAATAAGATTATCGATAAAGAAGCCTGTAAACCAGATGGCGATACGTTAAGAATATTCACTTAGCAGGCTCGAACTAAATAAACGCATCGTTGCTCGTTGCAACGATCTTGTTCACAGCATCATTGAACTTTGTTCGATGTTCGTCGGTAACACTAGCATGGAACTCGTCTGGGCTGTCCGCAACAGCACATCCAGCGCCTGGATTGTAGCCCCAAACAACATTGCGTCCCTGGCGCACTTGCACAACCGTGTTTGCGCCAAACACATCTGGACCACCAGGTGTTAGTCTGAAGGGAAGAGACTTGAGGTCGTCAACCATGGCAAGCACCGTGTTGAACCCACCATCGGCCAATTCGCCCTGCTGCGAGTTGCTGGGCTTGCTGTCTATGAAATCGGTCTTGGTTACCTTTGCATTCTGCTCGGGATGCTTTGTGATCTCAACTGTGCTGCTCAGCTTTGGTGGCATGATGCCAGGCACACCGAGCCCAGATTCATACTTGACCAATGTAATGTGCAGCGGATCGTTGTTGTTGTTGCTTGTAGTACTCATGTTCTGAACTACTTCTTTCTTGGCAGGAGAGTCCAAATAGCCGAAAGTGCTACAGATATAGAAGCTTGATTGGTTATAGAAGAAAGGCTGAAAAAACTAGTAAATGTTCTGAAACAGTTGCAAAAGCAATAGAATCTTAGTACGAATATATACTGCAGATGACGTGTTGTGTTAAGGAAAGAGTAACGCTAAAAGAAATGAAAAAGAAAATAAGAGAGTAGAGAAAGGGAAGAGGAGAACAACCTCTTGGCAGACAGGCAGAATTTATACGGCTTTCTCCCCCTCCCACATGGAAGCAAACGACAGCCATAAATGGAAAGAGTACCGCGTGTCACACATTGCAAGAGACAAGAAGAATCCTGGATTTTATTGTCTTGTTTGCTGAATGAAAAAATTACATCAGAATGGCATTTGTAGGCTAGATATATGCTGTATGTGCCTACACGTTCAATGCGCGTTTATCCATGTAGCACGGTGTAAAATCCTACCCAGGCCAGAACAAAGGTCGCCGCACCAGTCCCAACGCTGTCACCAAGTATCTCCATCTTGCCGCCATAGTCCTGCTCATCGACGCCTAGAAAGCTCGTGCAGTACACGGATGGCACCGCAATGGCGCTTGCGAAGAAAGCCATAAGGCACGGCAGGCCCCGAAGCCCCAGAACGCCAAAAACCAGACCAAGAGCCGCCGAAAATGCCTCGATTAGCCAAAAGACCGCTTCACGGAGCTCGTCCTTTTTCCAATTCTCATCCCGCAGAAACGCTTTCTGCCATACCGTCAGTTTCTGCGTATTTTGTTTCGCTTCCACGCCCATTATTCTCTTACCCAAGAAGGCTGCCGAAATCCCAAGGCCAAGTATAAATGAGCCAACTAAAGTAAGGTAATTAGAGGATATGGAAATAAAAGGGAAATCAGTTGGCCAATTGAGTTAAAAGATAAAACAAAAAAAAATAATAAGAAAAAAACACACAATTAACAAAGGTTTAGCGCAGATATGATTGCAGAGACTCGCCCAGGAAGGACTCGATCACCTTGATCGTCTCCTGAGTAGCCCGCTCAACCCGCGAATCGTCGTCCTCCAAAAGCTCGGCCAAGTAAGGAATCGTCTCTGGAAGCAAGATCAGATACTCTTCGCCAAGCTGCTCATACAACGACTGCAGAACAAGAAGCGACCCAACACGCACCGCTGGCTCATCAGAGCGCGATCTGAGCATAACTGCCTGATTGAGCTGTTTCCACAAGGCATCATCGCCCACCGTTGCTGCAAGCTGGCTTGCCGCCGGAGCCAGGTACTTGCGGACTCTCTCAATATACAGCTCGTAGGCCTGGTCGGCAGGCGTCCCGCGAGACGCCTTTGTGTTGGGTAACTGATTTGCCAACGGACGGAGCACCTTCTTGAGCGTCGCGTCATTCCAGAACCCGCTCGTATCGTGCAGCGCGCTTTGGTGGATGGACTCAACAACCGCGCACCAGAGAGCGCTAGGCACAGGCTTCTCCATGCGATCCTCCTCTTCCTGAGTCTCAATAGTGTCGTGTGCAATACCAAACCGATCCAGCTGCGCAACAGTCGTGTCGATAACCGAGCTGTAGTACGGCGTAAGAATCGACTTGAGCTTGTCGAAAAGCACATTGAGCACGCGGTAGAAGATGCGCAGGCGTGTCTCCGAAGCGCTCTGCTGTTGTGCGTGCTTGTCGTCCTTTTTGCCATGTCTGGGCTTGGATCCTGGCAACGATGGTGCAGAAGATACCCAACTTCCATGAAGCTGCGGAACCGGGAGCGTGCTAGGGTCAACAATGGCCCAGTCGACAAACGACAAGAACAAGGGCTTGAACAGGTTCTCGTTGAGCTTGACCACAAAGCGCATAAACGCATCAAGTGTCGCCTGCTCAAGCATCTCAACATCGCCAAGTGGAATCACTGGGCTGCGCGCAAGATCAAAGACCGAAAGGAAAAACTTGAACAGTGGCTTGTAGAACTGCATTAGGTAGCTGCTCTGCAAGAACCCACCTGTCTTGCCAACAAACCCGATAAATGGAACAATAATCGCTGTGCCAAGCTTGCTCGCCTCCTTTTGGTAGAATGCAAACTGTGCTGGAATAAGCTGTCGTGCAGGTATGTTCCTTGCTAGCGCCAATAAAACATCGTCAACAAGTTTGGCGGCCTGCTCACGCAGCAGCACAATGCTGATATTGCCCGCTCCAGAATTCCCAGAGCCCTTGCTAAGAGGTGGTGTTTCGGTGCCGTCAACATCGCTGGTGTTGCCAATGACACTGCTATCTTCGGGGCCGCTGTTCCCAATGTCATCGACATGCATGCGGAGCGACGGACTGAACAGACATGCAAAGAGTGGCGGAAGAGATGGCGCGAGGAACGCAGACATGTTCTCTACAATTGCCTGCATCGCAGACAACGCACTAATCATCAGCGCAAGATCGTCTGCGTTGGCTTTCTTGTACTTGCTTACAACCACGTGCAGGTGCTTGAGAACCGACGGGAGATATTGTGGCAGACTCGGAATAAGACGCGATCCTAGCTCGCTGCACAGCACGGACAGCGCAACCAGCGCTGCTGAGGCAATTACTGGGTTGGATGTCCCAAGACTCTCTTCGCATGAAATCATCTTCACTATCGGAGTAAAGATGCTTGGACGGAGCGCTGCAAACTTCTTCGATGCTGTAGCAATGCATAGCAGAGCGGTCTGCTTGCACGCCAGGAACTCACGGCTCTCATTCGCATCAAAATCTGCCTTCTCGGTTTGCCCAGCAATTGAGGCAATCGGGACAATCATCTCAAGGACAGTGTCAATAACAGGCGAGTCCTTGCCTGTACGCTTAATGTCGAACTCGCGGAGCTTTGTGTTTGCAAGCGCCATGACCTTGCGGCGCACCTTCAGGTTGCGGTGGCTCAACAACCTAGTAACAGTCTTGACAAACATGCTTTGGCCCATGATGTTGTTAACGTCATCAAGAACATTATATGCCAGCTGAATCGCCTGCTTCCATGCGCGCTCGGCAATCTCGGTCTCAAGGTGGCCCAGTGAGGATAGTTTGTCTTGTTGACTGCTCAACGTAGCAATGGCTGTGAGTAGTGACTCCGTAGAAGAAGACAACCCTGCATTGATCTCTGTAGTGTCTTGAATACCATGCAGCTTGTCCGTAAACTGTCGGCTAGTCAAAAGCCTGTGCACAAAGTCAAGCGCAACCAAACGATATGTACGCAGCTGCTTGTTGTTCATGCGAATAAGGTCAATGTAGAGCTCCGAAGACGCAGCCTCGACTGCAGCAGCATTGATGTCCATTGAAAGGTCTACTCCAGCAACTGCACATTCGGCAGGCAGAATGTTGATGTATTGGACAAGAGTTTCTGCACTCTCTATCTGCTGAAGAGCTGTGAGACTATGTGTCAGCGATAGAGCAAACGCCACAGTATCCTCAGTTTCCTTAGTAGGCCCCTCTAGCTTGCTTCCGCTGCTCTTGAGGATCCGGGTAACATTTCGCTCAAGGAGCAACGAGATAACCGCCGGTGCATAGGAGCTGGCACCCATGGTGCGCACAAGCGTGGTAAACAGCGCCATACGACGGTGACGCGGAATGTGAGACAACGTGTCTACAAACACACGCAAAACGGGCCCAGCCTGGGCAACACGAGCAGCAGTGGTCTGGATACTTCCCGGATCAGACCGCACTAGTGGTGGAATAATCTTTTCCAGTGTCTGCTGGATTACGTGGAAACTGTACTCATCGTCTTGACGCATGACATTGACCCCCATAAAGGTAAATATCGCCATTACATGGTGCAGCACAATGTCTGGGTGCTGTGCAGCCACGGTGGCAAGCAGCAGAAGCGTCTGGTTGTGCGTTTGCGGACTGATGGATGTGCGAATTGCCTGAATGATGACATCAACGCGGATGACGCTTTCCGCAATGTTCGTCCCAAGACTATTTGCCTTGTCAAAAATCCGAGTAAGCATAGTAAGCACTAGCTGCATTATATACTCGAGAGAGACCTGCTTAGAGATTGCCAGATCTGGGGAAGCAAGATGCGATGAGGTACTCGACGACAAAGGAGACAGATCAGAAACGAACACAGAGAGCAAAGCAAACAAAGATGGCACAAGCAGCGGCTCCGTTGAAAGCTGCGGTGAGCACTGCACAAACTCGAGCAAAGTTGCGAGCTCTGGCAAAACCAACAACGAGCTTTCTGCAGAACGAGTGCCCTTGTGCCGTTTAGTCGAGCGTGAACTATCGCTGTCATCAACGGTTAGCTTCTCAGCAATTGTGCTAATCTCGTCAGCAGCCACGTTGGGATCAAGCGGAACCAAGCTGTAGATTTGGCGAAGCGAAATACTACTTGATTCAGGCAAAAAGTACGAGTTACCACGAACAGCGACCCCGAATAGAGATGTGGTCACCGATGATAAAGCCTGTGGACCAAGCGAAGAAGAGAAGCCTGAACCAAGACGTTCAAAGGCAACTTGCTGAATATACGCCTGTGCATATTCCTTGCGAGTCCAGCCCTCTGTCTGACTGCCCTTCTGTTGAGTAACACCAGCGATAGAGTTTAAAAACTCGTTCCAGTATTTGCTGCTAGTCTTTTCCATAAGCTGTTCGGCGGTTGTTGGTGAATAGCAAAGTGCAAACAACCTGCGAATTAGCGTGTCCTCAGTGTCGTTACGCTGAGGCAAAGATGGTGCTGATTCGAGCTGTTTGGTGCGCACTGAAATAAGCGGAGAAAGTTGTTCGAGGAAGAGTGCTGAAGCCACAGACTCTAGCATGCCCAACAACCGAACTTGCAATTCTGGCACCAAGTTATCGGCAGCTGCAATATGCGAAAGCAGATAAGCAACAACAGTTTCTCGTCCCTGGCTATTAAGCTTAAGATGTGAACCATGCCTGCTTTCATTGTTGTCCGTGCTGCTTGTCACGCCCTTGTTAAGGATAGATCCAAGCTCCGCTTTTACAGCTAACGAATCGCCAGAGATCTCGTCCGCACACATGGAAAGCAGATGAATAAAACGCGACTCGGTTTCTAAAGGAAGGTATTGAAGCTTGCACGAGGTCTGGCCATAGAACTCATCATACTTGTAGATGTCCTGTTGAGAGGCAGGCTTTTTCTTACTGACATACTGTTTCTGCTTCTTGTCAAAGAACACGGGGTGAAGGGACTTCAACGACTTGACACACGCAACAGCAGAGCTGCGAACACGCGGATCGGTATCAGACATTGTAGCAATTATTGAGGGAAGAACCACCTGGTAATCGATATTTGAAGCGGTCTCGTTGCTGGCAGTTCTATGTTGAACAAGCGCTTTGAATGCCAACAGACAACGCGAGCGTACCAGCGAATCTACATCGGATAGCCAAATAGATGCGAGGAACTCGGCCCACTCATCTCCTACGCATGTGCCCAGGAAGCGTCCGATAAGAATACCCTCGAAGCTACGCAGCTCACTAGAACGAGAAACGATAAGCACAAAAGTAGTGCGGAGAAGCCCACGGAGACGCGATTTGGAATCGTTGGAAATGGCAGCCGGCCCAAACCACATGTTCGCCTCAAGCTTCAGCGTCGATGGAAGTAACCCAATAACGAGAGAGAACGTAGCAATGGCCACTCCAGACGCTGTAATCTCAAAGCCATCCTTTGTTTCAGATAGCCATGCAAGCAGCTCACTCCAGCTAGAATCTTCGGTTGAACCAATGCCTGTCCATTTCTCAAATGAGTGACCTGCCCCAAATGAAGATGGAGAAAGAATATTCAACGCTGTTGAGATGACGCGAGAGGTAGCGTCCACATAACTATCGGCGTTATCCTTGGATTTGGCTAGAAGACAGGCTGCGTGTGCACCAACAGAGAGTGCAACAATTCGAGCTTTTAGCGTTGCTGTTGGCAAAATCTGCAAACTCCAAACAGCAAAACTGGAACTCGCTGTAGTATTCCACTGCCTGAATAGCCCATTGGCAAGAAGCCCTGTTACCTTTTTGTTGTGGTCTCCACTAGCATTAATGGATCTAGACTTTGCACCCATTGAGACAAGACATGTTAGCCATCCACTGCTCTGCTGTCCAAAGTTGCTAGAGCCCAGATGCAGGAAAACAGATTCTGATACTGACTTTGTGTCCTCAAAGACAAATACATAAGGAAGAATGGCTGACGCAATCTGGTTGTATACGTGGATGTCTGAGCAATCAATAGCAAATAGATTGGAAACAATCTTATCGCATAGACCGGTAATAGACACTCGGCCATTCTCGATAATCCCAATAAGAGCGGAAACCAAGCTGTCCGGCGGAATGTAGCTGGCTACTGGCAAAGACAAAATGATATCGAGCACTCGTTCATCGTCCTCGTGCTGTAGTCTCTCAAAAATAAGGTCGGAAATATCGTTATCGGGAATAGAAAATTCCAAATTCTTTCCAGTTGCAATATCCCTCAGCGCTTTGGCAGCAATAAGACGGATGCTGGCCTCCGCATGATTGATGCTGAGATATAGTGTTGTAGAGGTTTCTCTCAAAGGCAAAAGGCCGCTTACCCCGTTGGCCGACACACGCAGTTTGACGCTATAAAGCATTTTATGGACGGTCTCCTTCTGTTCCTTGTTTAGATCAGAGCGAATGGCAATACTACTGGCCGCAGCGCCAATTGAATCTTCCAGCTGCTGACTATAGCGTAGATGAATAAGATCGAGTACCTTGGAAAGTCCGTCCATATCCCCAGATCCCAGGGTTTCGGATATGCATTCTTCGACAACACATTTGCACAGAAGATCAACACAGGAAGACGGGGTGCTAGACACAAGCGTTAAAAGCAAGCTCATAATCTTCTCGTCCGAGCTTGCGTAGCGAACAAGAGCACTAGTAAGAACATGCATGACATGCTCAATATCATACTTCTTCGCAATGTCGCATAATGCACGAATAAATGCCTCCTGCTTTGCAAGGAGCTTGAGGCACGGAAAAGAAACTGTAAGGCTGTCGGCCGAGACCTGAGACTGCAGCAGTTGAACCAGACACATTGTCATAGCAGAAATATCAACGGGGTGCTTTGCAACAGCACACAGTGCCTGCTCAAGCGCATCCTGAGTAAATGTAACGCGAGTGGCTAACGAGCCAAGAACCATATAAGCTGCAATCTGAACATCCTTTGAATCGTGGGCAAGACCGTCAAGGACATATGGCAGCACAAACTGAATAGCGTTATCATCAATGGCATGAAGTTGGCCAATGTACTGAGACATTGTCATTGCATAGAATGAATGCAGCCCAGGGTACCCAAAACCAGACTTGACTGCACTGAACACTGAGTTGCAAACAAACGACATGAGAGAGCGATCGCGAACACATTGGGCCATCAGCGTAGCGCGATCCAAAAGACGACGCGCCTTGCGCTGCGTGACAAGAAACCCAAACACGCCCATGTCCTGCGTGTCAAACGTAATGATCGTGAGCAATGACAAAAACGCCTTTGTTTCATGGTATGGAATGATTGCTGCTAAAATGTCCTTTGCGTTAAACTCCTGGATCCTGAACCGGCGGATCAGCCACTCAATAGTCTTCCCAGCTGGTTTAGTCAAGAAGTGTGGAGCGAGCTGAAAAAGGAACGAGCGAATGGTCTGGTCCAGTTTCTTGTTCTCCTCCTTTGTCTGAAGAACCCGATCAAGGTCCTTTACTGCCTCCGAGAATAGAGTATCTGCATAGACATCAAATTTGTGGCTTGTTTTGCGCAGCTCATCAAGTCCGCTCCTCCCAATGTCAAATATCGTTTGATTGTCCATATCTGCTGCCTGTCGGCCATCAAACAAGAACGATGCCCTGATCTTCTGGGCGCGCTCCGTGCTAATGATGCGATCGACATTTTGCATCTGATAGAGCTGACTAGCAAGAGAAGACGCCATCTTTACTTTCTATTTCCAGTACTTTGCAAACAATATAAACAAAGACGACGGACTGGAGCTAAAGAAAAAAGAAATAGGTGCGCGCAGTAAGTGTCTCAATCACCTGTTACCACTGCTTGCGGGATGATATATCCTCAAAAGAAATGGTGGAATTCTAAAAGCAAAAGACAGCAAACAAAGAAATACTAAAGAGCAGCAAACGAGGAATGGGCTGCTTCCCTGCTTCATTATTTCGTGGTTATATCATTTGAATTGTTACAAAAAAGTGAAAAAATATTTTGTTTTTAAATCAAATCATTCATTGACAGGAATTTAATCAGTAGGTATATAAGATTATGGCAAATTAATTAAAGCTAGAAAATCTGATCTAATACACTGGTGATGTCGGATTTCTGCTGTGTTCGGCGACGCTTGCTAACAGGGACAGTGTCACCATCATCTATTCCGCTTCTTCCATCGCGCACAACAACATCTCTTTGCCAAACATTGCGGGATATGTCCTCAAACTGCTTGACATTCTCGCCCTTCTTGATCTTCGCCTCTCGCTTTGATGCTATGCTGGCCATCTTCTTTGCCTGATCCACGTTCTTCATGTACATGTCAAGTTCACGGCGAGACTGACTAATCTCGCTCTGCAGACGTTGCTGCTTGGCAGCCTGTTCGCTGGCCAGCTGATCCACAAGATGACGCCATTTAAATTTTGGCAGATATTTTAAATTCCACAGATCATCGTGGTAGAACCCATGTTTCTTACCTCCCATCTGCGTGTTGTTAAGCATTTGCGTGACAGCCTTTGCGTATTTTTTGTTGGCAAACTCTATCCAGCCCTCAACAAAGAGTCTACGACGGTTGCCTCCATTCTTAACACGTCTTTTGCGCTTTTGTTCGTCTTCTTCAATAAAGTAAACACGTCCTATATCTGCGTACTTTTTAAGCAGGTGTCGTACTTTGACTGGTTTCATAAACGGAGGCACCCGCGACATGTACACAACACCGGACTTTGCTTCTTTGTCTCGTGCCTTGAGAATCTCTTTCTCTGTCAGCGGCCTTGTCCCTTTCTTTTTAGTATCTACTGCCGCCGCAGTGGCATCATCTGCACTACCATCGTCCTCCGAACCCCCGTCACTGTCTCCAATAAAGTAGTCCTCATAGTCACTATCCTTGCTAAATCCGCTATCGCCGTTGCTATCATCCTGCTGCATGCTATGGCTCTGCATTACTTTGCTTCGACTAGTCTCGCCTTCAAAAGAGCTCTGTTCACCTGAGCTTACTGGTTCCCCAGCTTCGTTGACGGAAGGCAAGTCTTCGGAACCTTTTGACTTTGGTTTAGATGTCATACTGGAATACAAGGCTGTCGCCAGTAATGTTAGTTTTGAAAAAAAAAAAAAGAAGTATGAATTGCCTGTTTTAAATTAGTAAAATATAAAGAGAAGCGAAAGAAAGGCAGTGAAACTTTTTTTTTGACTTTATTTCTTAGGCAAGAGAACAACACAATCAGATCCACTAAAATTGAATCAAGGTTTTAGTGGATCTGATTGTGTTGTTCTCTTGCCTAAGAAATAAAGTTCTAGTACCATGCTGGGATCCTCATCTCTCTCAAAATCCGTTTAAAGCGCTTTGTTTCAGTCTTCTGCGTGATCTCGCTCCAGGTCATTGGCATTCTGCCGTCTTCCAAATCGCCAACGTTTGGGCTGAAGGCCATGTGGTGATCACCGGTTCCAATTGTTTCACTAGGACTGCCATTACCACTGGTGCTTTCAGCGCCATATCTGAAGCTGTTTCCATTGGTAGTCTGGGCTGTCGTAACCAGCTTTGCGTAGCTATTCGGTACCGACCGGCGCCAGGGAGAACAGAAAAGATACCTGCGTGCAAAGTACGTAACAATACGTGCGCCCTTCGCGATAGAAGGGGCGATAAGCGGAAATACCCACCACTCGCCAAGCGAGCACAAACCAAAGTTGACAAGCGCTAGTAGTATTATCACCCGCTTAAAGCCGCTGTCGAGACCCACCAGCTCAAAGACGTCAAATGTCCAATCGTTAGGCGCAATAACCATGTAAGAAGTGTAGGCTACAAGAGCCACACATGCAATGACTAAGCCGAGATTGCGTAGATTGGACTGGCGATATGGAGGGCCGATGCTGAACACACAGGCAGCAATAATGTACTGATATGATGAGCCCAAAAAGAGCGCACTATTCTCGAATGAACGAATCAGAAGCTTGCTTGCGTCTGTTGGGTCTTCTCGGGTTGGTGGCAAGTAATTGCCCGAGTTCTTCACCGCATAGAACAGAATTGCCTGGATCGCAGAGTTTATAAAAATATGACCAAAGAGAGAGGTCATTACCTTTTTGCTCATCAAATTTGCGGTCGGGCGTTTTGGGGCCAAGCGCTCGAAGGACCTTGTCCGTCCCATGAAGACAGCTATAGGTATGATGATAAACAGATCAATGTACAGAAACTGGATATCGCCCAGACTGCCGCCAAACTCGTAGAGCATACTCACTGAAGTAAACTGCACGATACTGTAGATTGCCATAAACTTGAAGCAGCTGAAGCTGGTCACAAGCGCAGCTCTGCCTTCGCGAATTACGTCCAGCACACACTGAATGTCGGTTGAATGCGAGGTAAATGGTGCTGCCACGCTAGCTTCTGCCTCGCTCAAAGATAACCCAACATCTGCTGCTCTGAGGGCTCCGCAGTCGTTTGCTCCATCACCACAAAACCCTGTACAGTACCCGATTGCTTGCAAGCGCTCGACAAGCTCAGCTTTTTCATCTGGAGACATCCGTGCATAGATCGCGCCGCGCATTAGAATGCGCTCCACAGTCACACCATGACCCTCGTCCATAATATAACGGAAGACCTCGCCAGTAATTGCGACGCAAAAGTTTCCACTTGTCGTAAGAGAGGTATCGGAATTTGTGTAGTTGTGCAGCCATGATAGGTAATGTTGTTGCTGTTTCTCCATTTCTTGGGATGTCTCGGCGGTATCGCTAGACACAATGCGCTCCTTGACAGGCAATGTCGCCACCCGGGGCTCAAGCGTGTAAGGATCAAGAACACGCATCTCGTCCTCTATACTTTCCCACACAACCATGGCACGCACATCAACCTCGCCATTAATAACTTCCACTACCACATCCTCTCCGCTACCTGCATAATCAGAGCGACGCAAGCTGTCACAGCATCCGGATTGTGGCGGAGGAGCAGTTTCCTTTCGACGAACTAGTCGCGGCACAAAAACATGCATGTTCTCGGGTATCATGCTGCACTCACGACCAACGCTAACTGCCGTAAGCACATTGTCTCCTGTACACATAATCTGTCGAATTTTGGCGCCGCGTAGCTTGTCGATAACAGGCGAGGTGGTTGGCTTGAGTTTGTTCTCAAACACAAGAAAGCCCATAAATATAAGATCTTGCTCAACAGCATCGCGCTTTAGCTTCTGGAGCCTTGGCCACGACATCTTCAATGATTTCCCCGCTAGTGCGATGACCCGATATCCGTGATTAGTATAATCAAGAAGCACCTTGTCAAAGTCGCGCGGAAGTGTGTCAGAGTAGCAGAGTTCGCGAATGGCTTCTGGCGCGCCCTTTACATACACCTCGTTGTATCTGGCACCAAGGCGTTTGGCAATAACCGCTTGTCGCCGAAGCGATGCTGAAAAGTCGAATGTGCGGATAATCCCCAGCTCATAAACGCTAGTGCTGCCTGTCTCATCGAGAGTAAAGCGGTCCGAGTTTGGTGGGCGCACAACCACAGGAACCGGCATCGTCTTTCTGGCTATTACAGCTTGGCTATTGATAGCGCCTAGAGTGTCGTTGAGCGACTCTGGGCTTTGCAAATGTGCTCCAAATTCATGGCCAGCAGTTTTCTGAACAAACAGTTGATCATTTTGGTCGTCGTTCTCGTCAAGTATCCATTTTGTTGATTCAAACATCTTGACATCGAGCGGATCACCAACATACGCACCATCAACAGTCTTCACTGCATGACAAGTCGCCAGAGCATGGAGCATGTTGAGCTTGGTTGGATCAGCCACCTTTCGTGGGGCTGCTGTCATGGATGAGCTGCGGTCCAAGTCCGCAAACCCGCCGGGTAGCCCCATTGTTAGATTGCTACCTACACTGCTAAATGCTGAGCTGGGAGCCATTGGCGGGGCTGCTGAAGTTGTTAGAAGCTCGCTTGGCGTCTCCTGCATCTCGTTTAACCGACAAGAATCGTAGTCCATGGTGCAAACGCCCAGCACATCCAACCCTTCCTCTGTCAACGTACCCGTCTTGTCAAAGCACATAACGTTGACTTTTCCACAAACGTTGATGCGTGTTGGGCTGATGCAGAATATATGTTTCATGCGCAGTCTTGAAAGCGCAAAGCTAACTCCAATCGACATTGTCGCTGGCAGAGCTGGTGGAACAACAACAGTGATAAGGTCAAGCGCGTGAATCACAATCGAGTCAAACGTGACTCCAAGCCGCAGAAAGTTGCTGAAACTCGCAATAAACCCAATAATCGCAATGATGGCCAACACGCCAATGAAACGGAACGAATCTTCGTAGAACTTGAACTTGTTTGGGCGGGGAAACAGAATCGAACGCACAAGTGCGCCCTTTGTCGTATTAAAGCCTGTGCGAAGAACCATTGCTGTTGCACGAGCAGGCATCCCGGTCAGCGTCTGCTGCTCAAGGCTTAGCCACCGGTTTCCTCCAAAGCCAAGTGACGTCCGCTTTACCCGAACAAGCTTTGTCCCAGAAAACAAGACGTGCTTTGCAATGTCGGATCCAAAAGTCGAGCTTGCAAGGCGCATCTTGCCAAACACCGAAGGAACGACGGGCACCTTTGCTACAGGAACGCTTTCTCCAGTAAGCATGCTTTCATTGGTAATACATTCACCTTCCAGCAACACGGCATCGCAGGGAAGAATGCCCATACTAGGTATGACTTCAAACACATCGCCAGGAAGCAGCTCTTCGGATTTTGCTTCTCTCCAAACACCATCTCGTAGAATACGAACCGGACACGAGAAGCGCGCCATCTCTTTTATCTTGCGCGTGTTTCTTTTGGTCTCTAGAAGAGTTTGAATGATCCCAGAGGCCGAGATCAGAAGGATACAGGTAGCATAGTAATAGTAGTTTTCCAGCGACCAAAGAACCACGCTTCCAGCTTGGAAAACATAAAAGGGATTGAGCACCTCCTCAACCAGCAGTCGACTGGTGGATTTTTCCTTGATATCGATACTGTTGTTCCCAAAGATCGAACGACGAAGACCGCACAAGTCGCTTTGAATCCCCGATCGCATCGAAACAGGCGTGCGGGTCCATGCGGAATCCATCCAGCATGCATTTGGCAAAAACTTTTCCAGATATGGATGATACACAAAAAAATAGTAGCGATGCGCAAACATCGTCAGTCTATTCACAATATCGTGATTGTGTTCGTGCAAAGGGCCCTTTCTAGTCAGCGAGCCAAATATGGATTCAAGAGTTCCGCCATATCGCTTCTGCACAATCGGCTCTATGCTCATCATGCCAAAGTCATCAACTACAACAGCAAAATCTGCTTCTCCAAGGCGCACCTGTGTCATTGTCCACCAGACTTTCCAGCGGGGAATCCAGCGACATATCAGCGGCACAACTCCAAGGGTGAGAAGACCAACGATGCTGTAGATGCATATTCCGAATGTATTGTAAGACATGCCAGATATGCTGATCTACATGGATAAAATCACGTTTTTTCAAGGTGGTTCAAGAATCAGGCAACATACAGTTAGAACATTTGGAGTCTAGGCTTGCCAGAAGCATAGCTAATAGAAAAAATTACACGACAGACTGACAGTCACATATCAACAATATCTTGAACTGATAAGGTCTGGAACTCGGCATACTTACAGTTATATCCTCTTCTTCCAGATGAATTTTCTGGGTGTATGGATCGGCGTTGCTCACTATAAATTTCAAATGAAGAAAAAAAAACAAGATAACATGTGAATGCTTTCAGTCACAATACATGCATGTAGGCTTGAACAGCAGCAGTGCATAGATAACAAAAACAGACACAGCTCGTAGCCTTTGGTTTGACACAAGCATGTTTTCCTTACCATATTCGGGCAGATCCTGGTCGTAGGTCTCGTTCACATCGTCGACAGCAAACCCCTCGTAAGACTCGGTGTCGCTTTCGTCTTCTCCACCGTCCAGGCTATGACTGTCCTCATCATCGGTGGACATATCTACAAACGCATTGCTGCCCATGTGGTTCCTAGCAAGCGAAGAGCTGGCTTCACGAACGCTAAAGCGACCATTTGTCACAACACCGCTGACAGCACGCTTTTCTCCAGCTTTGGTAGTAGCCGAGTTCTGGGTCTGATCATTTGCATCATCTGGATTGTCGGCATTTCCCCAACTGCCCTGCGAAAAGACGTTGGAATATGTGAAAGGAGGATTCATTTGAGCCTCATCACTGCCATCTGGACGCTCAGAGGAGCGTGCAAGCGAGACATACGACGAGTGCCGCGATATATGCCGTACAGATTCAGAAACAGAGACCCTGCGCTCGCTATCGCTGACAAGAGGAGTGGCCAAGTCTGATTCGTCCAGTGATGGGCGTGAGCGTGTAGGCGATGTCAGCTCTGCTATTGATGCTGCCGCTGCTGCAACCATGCTGTGTCTACGCGGTGTGTCTTCAAATGGTGGAACGGTGTTTATGGATCCGTACTTTTTATTCAACTGGTTGTGAGCGCACCTGCTGCTGCTGCTGCTTTTGATGCTGCTGCTGTCGATGCCCGGCTCGCTACCCTTCACGGTATATGCAGCTTCGATTAGATTCGAGTGGATAAGATGGGGATTATCGGCTCTGGTGCTACTGCTGTTTGTATCAGAGCTGTTGTTTGGTCCCTGTATGCTGGATTTCACCTTGAAAAGATCATTTCTAGTGGTGCCGTCCACCATGCTTCAATTCCAGTAAGAGAGAAGAAAAGAGTAGCCTTTTCCCCTGGGTTTATCTGCTTTCAGTTCAGCGGACCAAAGGCCCCAAGCCTCAGCCAGATATAGAATAGAAATGTAGTAGAGAAAACAAGATAGAGCAGGGCCTTTAATGCCGGTTAGGAGAGCAAGAGGGAATCGCAATTGGCTAGTATATGTCGCCAAAGCTGATTCGCATTCAGAACAACAATTTGTATTGTAGTTGTTATTTCACGGCCGCGCTAGCACAGAACGCTAGATAAATATAAGGAAACTTTAAAATGCGAAAATAAAAAAGAATAGAAAGAGTAGATATGACGAGTCCTCCCAAAAAGAAGGAAAAAGGCGATGTTTAAAGAGGAGGGGTGACCAAGATAATGAGCGTTTTTTTCTTTTCTTTTCCTATTATCATTTTGATAGACTGAAAAATTGCATGTCCCTTGGCTGCAAATGTTGATAAAATTAAAGCACAAGCACAAACACCACCACCAAAACTTCCCGTCTAACTGCAGTCAATCTTATGACCCTCTGGAGTTTCGACATAAAATTCAATAGTCTTCCACTCGCCGTTCTGGTTGCTGCTTATCCGCCGGGACTTGAGAACCAGATGGCCACGAATCTCCTTGCTGCCGACAACGTCAAACTCAACGTCTACCACGCCCTTGAGGTGGCTGATGTCGCCACTGATCCACGGGAACGCTGACGTAAAGCTAAGCTGTCCGCCAAACGCCTCACACACGCCCTCGTTGTGCCGTGCTGTGAACAGCGCAGCCGTCACAGGCGTGCTGGTCATCCGCTGATAGTTGAATGCTATCACCGAGCCCAATCCCCACGTGACGGCAGCCACCACGACGAATATACCGATTTCCCGCTTGTGGCTCTTCGGAGGCGGCAGCTCGCGCGCAACGGCAAACGCCGGGTTATTGGCGTGGGCTGCTTCCCATGTCTGCTGTGCGCCAGCTGTCGTCTGCTGCAGCGGCTCAAGCACTGTTGCCGTCTCTCCTCGCGTGCTCATACGCGCGGCAGCCACACGCATGGGCGATCTGTTGCCGAGCCCGGCGCTTCGACAGAGCAACAGTCGTCTAGGCGAGCCGTATAGCACTCGTGCAAGTCCAAGCGGCGCCGATAGCGGATTCATTTCGTCAAAGTTCCTCTTCTTCTTTGAAAGCAGGAGAATTGCAGCAGGTGAACAAAAGAAAATATGAACCGCTAGTATCCAGTGCAATTTCTATTACAAATTGAAAGACAAGAAGGAAAAGAAGGAACAGAGAAGGGAACTGAAATGGTGGAGAAAGGCCGCTTCTTTTCTCTCTGATTGGGAAGCACTCTCATAAGGCAAAATAATGCTCGCTTGTTTTTAATTTTTTTTGCTGACTGAAGAAAAAAAATCCCCTCTCTCAGTCTGATGCTTATTTTTTGGTTCGTTATTTTTGCATTTCTCTGTACATGTTTTAGCAACGTGGCAAAGCGAAAATAAGGTGTGTGTGTGTGTGTGTGTGTGCGTTAATGTCGGCCCACGGCTGACGATTGTTCTATCTGCGACGCTTCTTTGACCGCGAAGTCTCCTTGTATATCTTGAGCTGGCTTTCGTACTCTGCGCGCGCTATCGATTCCTTCCGCGAGTATGAGCCCAGATACTTCTGTCCTAGACTGCAAGTGTGAGCAATCTCCTTGCGCAAAAGATTCAGACCCGCCCCGTCGCGTGCACTGACCAGCATTACTCTGGGGATGCAGTGCTTTGACGACGCTGCCTCCTGACTCACAAGCAGATGGCGCTTGGCCAGATCAGTGCGGCGCACAAGGTCGCATTTTGTCAGAACAAACTGGTACTTTGTTCTTGTGCGGTCCATGAGATCCATAAAGTCACGGTCGTTTGCCTTGATCCCGTGTCTGGCATCCAGCAGCACCATCACTCGCCGCAGGGTCTTGCGGTCGCGGATGTAGTCCTCAATCAATGACTGCCATCTTATGCGCTCCTCTTCCTTTGCAAAGGCAAAGCCGTATCCGGGCATGTCGACTAGGTGAAAGTCTTCTCTCGCGGTGTAAAAGTTGATCTGCTGGGTTAGTCCAGGTCGGTCTGATATGCGTGCTGCAGCAGACCCGCAAATCTGGTTCACCAGCGTCGACTTGCCAACATTTGACCGTCCAACAAATCCAATCTCGGGAAGCGTAGCGGATGGAAACGACTTTGAGGACTGTGCTCCTGCAAAGAACGCCAGCCGCGGGAGATTCACCTCGGGCTCCTGGTAGTTAAACCATCTCCTGCGAACAAACCTGCCCTCCTTCTCCATCCCAAGCCTGTGCATATCAAGCATCTCCATGGTTTTTTCATCCGGCCGGAGACGCTCGAATAGCTTCCGGTTCGAGAGCTCCTCTGCGCCCTGCACATTGACTGCGTCCTTCAATGCCTCAACCGTGGTTCTGTGCACTGTGCTTGGCTTGCTCTCTGGCCTGTCTGCAGCATTAGTGGCTATTTTCCTAGCCTTGCCAGCCCAACCTGTGCTAATAATGTCGGATGGCTTGCTTGATGGCCGCAACAATGGCAGCCGTCGGCACGCCCAAAACCCTACACTATTGCTCACCATTGGTTCGTTCGTTGCCGATTGGGTGGAGGCGGATTTAGACCATGAAAACGGTAGTATGTAAACAGTGAAGCAAAGCAAAAGCTAAAAGAAAAAGCAGCAGGCATGGTGATAAAACAGACGCAATTTTTTACTTGGCCAACTATTGGCTTGATTGTCTGTCTTTTTTTTTTGTTCTTGTGAATGGCTCGGCTCGGACCATTCCACTGTCACCAATATTTTCATCTGTCTTATCCGACCAGTTAAACCACACATGCGGCTCAGCCGTCTGTACGCCACATTTGTTGATCAAAAAAGGGTGGAAAAGTGGTTCGACTTTTGTTGCACAAATAGAAAGCCTGAGCCTTTGTGCATTTCTTTTGGGGTTCTTTTTTTCTTTTTTTCCTTTACTTCCAAACCACAATTACTCTTCATTGTTTTTACATTCTCGTTTTCCTCTTTATATTTAGGCTGGCCTAAATGCTCCTGACCACGAGACTGTTTTTTTTCTTCCATTACTCTTACATCTTGCATTTCCTGAATACGTCTTTTGTGACACCTGATCACCATTTCCACTTTCTTATTTTTAAAATCCCACCTGCCAGTATTCCGGTCTGAGCTCACTCGTGAGGCTTCATATCTCTTTATCCTAACAACCACCTAGACAGTTTTTTTCCATACTCTTATACGATACTTTGTTGATATATTCTATACAGTCTGCATCAATTATATCACGCTATTTGACCAGCCAACCTTCTGTACTCCAAAACCTTTCCTTACACCCGCCGAGTCAAAATCCATATTACACAAAAGCCCTAGCTGCACTGAATACGAATCATTGGACATTCAGGCCCAAACCTGCTAGCAAAAACACATTATCCCGTATATACAAGTCTGCAGAGAAGCTGAAGACCTTTTTGCCCTGTTGAAGAAGTATTTGCCATTGGACGGGACCATCTTATACACGCAAGAGCCAGGTTTTGTAGAATACCAAACGCCGGGTGTGTTCAAGTGGTCTGTACTCTATTGTACTCTATTGTTTTACACCTGGTCTTATTGTGCACCATTGTAAAAATCAGCACCATTTTCTCATTGTTGGGTATCGCAGGTCATATCCCTACAAGTTCTTTTCCCTTCTTTTTGTCTCCCTCTTTTACAAGCTCTCAACACGCCAGCTAAACACCGTTTCCTTGTTTTTCTTTTGCTTTCACCCGTCGGTTGCAGCTCGACGCCACGAACACATATACGGGCTCTACGATGGTTGAATTTGTTTCAATGAATGAAAAGGCGGCATCTGGTGGCTACGGCCTATTACTTTCAAAAAGGCTTTGTTCACTTTTGGTACTCTGTTTGGCAGCATTTATTTTACTCAGCAATGGCGTGGCTGCCTCTGGTACTGCTGATGCTGACATGCTTCTAATTAGGGCCGACAGCTCTACAGATTCCCCACAGATAAACCCGATTGGAGTAACATTCAACTATTCGCTTGGATGGGTTGATGTAACGACTTCAACGTTCGGAGTGACGCTGACGCCAGTAAAACAATCGACATATGTCGAGGGGACGCCGTGGTCTCTTTTGGTTCGCTTTGACCAATCTGCACGCGCAAACATTACACAGATAACCCCAGGCTGGGGCCTGGGAATCTACGACTATGCGTCATGGGTTCTGCTTCCTAGCAGCTCGCCCTTTAACGATATGCATTTTACCGTACATTCAGCCGGACAGATGAATTTAGAGGATACTGTCGATAAACTGGCTGTGCCAAACGTGTTTATGATCATTGGCGATACATCACCAAAGCCATCGTCAAAAGTGTACAACCTTTACCAAAATCATGACTACTATATTGAGAATGTCAATTTGGCCCAGTTGCCCAAGACTGCCTTTGGGGCATGGGAGTCCTTGTCTGATACGAATGCCGAATCCATCAATGTTGGGCAAGGGCATGAGTCGGCTTCTTTTGGCGAACACGCTGGCTCAGTTCTTCCATCGAATGTCGAGTTTGATGTAATTAAAGATGGTGAGGACGATGCCATTTCATCCTCGGCTACAAGTTCGGAAAACGATGCAACCCCTACAGCCACTTCAAGCACAGTTAACGAGGAGGATGCCACAGTGTCACAACGAGAGATGGAGACGATTCTGCCACCTGTCAAATATATACCTGGTGACCCAGACTACGATCCCAATATGGATCCTCTTGGAACTCTTTATGCTGCGCCTATAATCGGTCCTATTCTTGTGAATATCGTTCTATTCATTGGGCTTGCTGTTCATGCTGCAGCCACATTCAGGCGCTACCAATATAGGCGGGTATACAAGATGTCGCTCTTGCAAGCCAACGCTGGAAACATGCCGCATGCTTGATTAGTATAGCTGGATAAACTCGAAAGGGCTATTTTTTACGTTTGTGTTATCGGTATTTGCCAACATGCTATTTGTCCTGCAACATTGTATGTACTAGAAGTTTTATATAAACATGTGCTTTCACTTTGTGTACTTTAATAGACAAAAGATGTTACATATAAAGGCTTTGTATGTAAAATGCTCATTGTTTCTCTATTTTCAATTAACGAATGTTATTTGGAGTTTTGGTAAATAATTATCTTTTTTCCACAACACCAGCCCACATTCCAAGCCCAAAATGGCAAAAGTTAGACCCAGCCTGACCCTTGCATTTGCTTTTCTCCATTAGTAGCTGCGCATCAATTAGCCGGACAAACGTGTTCTATATTCAAGTTGTATTCTTGTCTTCAATTGTGCGTGCTAACGTTAAAGTTTAAATTACCTTCAAACGAAGAACAACGTTATTTCAGAACACCCGTCATTTACACGCAAATACAAAGTCCGCCACCCAGAAAAAGCTAGTCAATTACCAGCAAATGCCGACAATTGTGCCACCAATCTTCAGGATGTTTCCAGCGACAAAACGACGCAAATAACAATAGACAAGAGGCACATTTTGTTTTCTCAGAGAATTTGCCTAGTCTCAGCATTTCTCATCCCTGCGCCTGAAACCATCACTTTTCGCATTTGGACCACAAAGACCGCTACTTTTAGAAGGATCGACAAACCAAACTGCATTCAATACATCATTTTCTCAACCCTTTTTAGTTTGGGTTTTCCTCCAGTGTCACACAAAGCGAACTTCTTCCTCTCTCTCGCCGCATATGTGATGAAGAGCACTTCCACAGCTTTGTCTCTCCTTTTTCATACAGCGAAATCGAGTCAGCAAGCTGTGGGTGCCAAGAGCTTAAAATGAGGATTCTGACTGACTGTCGAAGATGAAAAAGCTTTTCAAATGATAAACACCATTACGCACTATGCTGCATAAACGGTTCTTTTTTCTTTTCTTCACTTCTATTTACCTTTTCCTTGTGCCAGTTCTAGCACTGCTCATTTATTATCTTCTAACAGTGTTCACCGCTAAAAATCTTGCCCCCTTTTCACGTCCTCTTCTTTATATTTCACTCTCCAAAACACACACTAACAACTGTTAGTTGACGCATACCCTGATAACGACAAGACCGTCATTTCTGCCAAAGCAACGGTCTAGTGTTTCCCCCCTCTTTCTATTTTTCTTCCCCTCCTCAACCCTCTCTCTCTCTCTTATTCCGCCCACACAATGAAGTCATCGAGATTAGCTCTGCTGCTTGTTTTAGCTGTCATGTTAATGCTAGCAATGGCTGTCGCACAGGATCCGGGTATTCCCGGTCAGGATTCTGGCAGTCCAGATCCGCCTACAGACCCAAACAACCCAAGCCCGAATGACGGTGCAGAAGTAACGACAGCAGATGGTGAAGCCTCGTCGCCTTCACCCGACCAGCCGCAGAACTCCGAAACACAGATAACACCGCTACCTTCAGAGTCACCATCGGCCATACCAACACCGCCAGCCACCAGTCCTGATCAGCCAGAACCGACGCCTGCCCCAGATAACCCGAGCAGCAGCGAAGGTAATCAACAATCACAACCAGACGACAGCCCATCACCGGTTGAAAGCAGCCCTGACAATAACGTGGACACAAACACTCCGCCGCCAGCCGAGACGCCTAGTTCTCCGGCCGACTCTTCTAGTTCCGCCTTGCCTTCCGAGATCTTGGAATCCTCAACATCTACACCTTCTTTGGATTCCACTTCAGATGAAAGTAGCACAGAGCCCACTGGCAGCACAGAATCCACTGATCCTACAGACACAAGCAGCTCATTGTCTGAGACATCGTCGTCGGAGACCACAGACAGCAGCAGCAAAACCGAGGCCGATACCGAGACCGACACACACGATGCAAATAACGAGGCCAAGAACGGCTCCGGTGGTGGGATCAGTGGCGGCGCTATTGGCGGCATAGTCGTGGCAGTAATTGCTGTGGTGCTGGGGGCCCTTGCCTACTTCCTGTGGCGCCGCAAGCAGCGCAATCACAAGTTCTACAAGGCCGATGACTTTGTTGACTTTCCGAATTTCGACCCCTCCAGCCACACCGACCTTGTTGGCGAACCAAAAGGCGGTGGCGCCGGCTATGGAGCTGAAAAGAGCTCGTCACGCCCACAAAGCTCGTTTGCTCATTCCTCATTCGATACCGGTAGCTATTCTCAGAACAATCACGTTGGATACAGCGCGAACCAGCCAAGCCCGACGGTGCCTCCGACAGCCTGCGTCTTCAACGGCAGCAACAGCAACATGCACAACCGCAACGATGACGTCTTTCTGCGTGCTCTTGACGAGGCTTGACATGTTTACCGGCAGCAAACATCCGTTTGTTGGTGTTGGTGTTGTTTTGTTTTGATTAGCTTGGGCTTAGTATGACAAAGGTCATTTTGTCCCGCCGTTTTGTATTCTGCACATGTTTCATCCTATTCTACCCTGGAACTCTAAATACTGTTTTGCTTGTGCTGAAAGACACTCGCTTTTGTAGTGCCAAGCTCCTTGACTGGAGCTGGGTTAATGTGCTGTTCCTTTTTTTCAGTCACCTCTGTGGCTCAAAGCTAGCACTATCCTAATCAGAAAGCACTGATCCGTTCTGATTGCCAAAGTAATCAACAGTCGCCCTTTTTCCGCTTCAAACCATTTTCATTTGGGAAAAAGATTTTTTGTGCTTTCGTTGAAAAAGCCTATTCGAGGTCTTTACACCGAATTGGAATTATAGAAATCAAACGTTTATTTTCATTCTTCTCCAGGCACGTCTTTCTCGTCATAAACTGCTCTAGTCCTTCTCAATTATAATCAATAATTTCTATTTCTATCTTCGTGCTAGTCAAGCTGTTTCTTTCCACACATGCTCAACAGTACGTATGAACGAGGGTATTTTGAAGCATCATGAACAATTGCGGGAGCGGCAGCGCACCAACATTGATTCGTGGTGTGGCCGAGCGCCTGTGCTTGACTCGCAGGGTCTCGACTCGAGTATGAAGAAGAACACGGGGTTTATCAAAAAGTGCAAGACGGGTATGGGTCAGGAAAGCTCAGCCCAGCTGGTTCGTGAAGTAAAGCTGCTCAAGCTTGAGAAATACGTTAGCGAAATAGTGCCTGCGGTTGCTGATGGTCTAGCAAAGTGTCGCACGACTGCCGATTTTGCTGCGGCAAACGACGTTATGTCTGCGCTTCATTCCAGGTTCCCGTTGCGGTTTACAGTACCGCTTGTCAAGCAGCTTCTCAAGGGGCTGGCACCACCCGTATTGTCTGTATTGGCTGCTCTATCCCCCGAGCAGCGTGAAAAGGACGAGCAGGTACGATTGAGTCGCCAGAAAACACTGCTTCGCGTAGTGGCAGAAATGTACTTGAATGGGCTGCTCTGGGGCATCGATTCTCTTTCCGGCGGTGTTGATGGTCTTGATCACACGTCAGCATTTATGTTGTCATACACTCCGCCATCGTCTGGGAGCGCAGCAGCTGGATCGGGCACTGGAACTTCAAAGCAAGTGATTGCAAAGGTCAAAGATATGGTTCAGCAGCCTGGACACTGCATTCTCGTTGGTGCTTTACAGAATCTGCTGCTCAGTGACAAGGATCATCATCTCAGCATTGTCTTGGCTATATCTTTTGTCAAAGTATTTAGAACCGATCTTGCAGTCGGCAAGGAGGACAGCATGGAATTATCTGCTTCATCTGTAGCGCCACCTCTTGAGAAAGACAGTCCTGATAGTTCTGTTGTAAGCTCAGACAGCTGCAAGCGGATCAGCACTATAGTGAATGACTATTTGGACAGTGCTATTTCTCACCTTGAGACGATGCACAAAACCCTGGTTAGGATGAAACGCAACAACGAGGAAAGACTGTTCAACAAGGGCGTGATTCACGCAGATGTTAAGGAAAAGCTGGAGCACCACACAAAGTCGTTCGATCGGCTGAGCGATAACGTTCGTATGCTCTGCGAGGCACTTGGTCGTGAGGTGCCACATTTTGAGGAGAGCACCAACGACGATAACCAGCTTGGAATAGTTTTTGACGACCCAGCCGCTGCAGAAGCCGCAAGAGAAGCTCAATCGCAGAATCAATGGAGCAGCAACGAAGAGCGCGTGTTCTATGAGCATGTTCTTGATCTTCAAAGCGAGCTTCCGCCATCAATGCTTTCTATGGGACGCAAGAAGGCAGCGGATAAAAATGCAAGTGCAGCTAAAAAATCTCGAGCACCAGACAATCACAATGGCTTTGGAGAAGATGCCAATGTGAAAACAAACGGTAGTTCTACCTCTTCGGCAGCAAATCTCTCTCTCTCGGATAATCGCGATGCACACATAGAAGATGAAGAGAACACGGAGTTGGAGGAGATTAAAGAGACGGATATAAAATTCTACGATCAGTCTGGGACAATGTCTCTTGATGACGTTGACGATGACGGTGCAGAAACGCTTAACAAGGCAGGCATTTTGGAGTACCAGAGATTTGTCGAGCAGCGAAAGCTGAATGGGGAGGATGCAGAGGTGGGAATGGAGGACCTGATGGACAGTGGCAACATGGGGACACTGCCATTAGAGGCTACCGGTTCTGATTCCGAAGCCAATCCAGACAACAGTCTTGCTGACCAGCGAGTCGCTTCAAGGGAAGGCTCTGCAGCAGCTAGTACTCAAAGAGCTGATTATGACGGTGGCGAGAGCACAATGACTGTTGTTAAGCAGGCGGGGTCGTCGCGTGCCACGGTGCAAACGATTGCGCCCACGAGCTTTGCAACAGTGCTGCAGAGACTGACTACACTTACTAGCAAAGACGATGCCGACAAGGCGGCCATATCATTTTGTTATGTGAATACGCGTGCCAATCGCGAAGAACTTGTACGGGCACTTGTAGACATCCGACGCCAGCAGCTCCATGTTATCCCGTACTATGCGCGAGTTATTACGGTTCTACACAGGTACTTTCCCGAGATTGGCGAAGGCGTTGTTGATGAGCTAAGACGTGAGTCTGTATGGCTGGCTAAGCAGCGCTTTAAGAACCTTATGGACGTGCGCCTAAAGAACATAAGGTACATTGCGGAGCTAACAAAGTTCAAGGTAGCACCCTTGTATGTTTCGTATCGCTGTGCGAAGAACATGCTTGAGCAATTTCATGTGTACAACATTGAGGTTCTGTGTGCACTGCTGGAGGGCTGTGGTCGCTTCCTCTTGGCACAGCCAATGACTGCGTCTCGCATCTCATCGTTGCTGGCCATCCTTATGCGCAAACGTCGTGTTCTAAACCTTGACGAGCGTTCAAGTCTGCTGATCGAAAATGCGTATTATGCCTGCATGCCACAGAGCAAACGCAAGAATGCTGCTCCAAAGTTCCGTACTCCATATGAGATGTACATACGCAAGCTGGTCTACGAAGACCTTTCGCGTGGTACTGCTGACTTTGTGTGCCAGAAGCTGCGCAAGCTGCCTTGGTCGCTGGCACGGGGCGACGATCCGCAACGCATCGGTCATGCGCTAGTAAGCTGCTTTTCAAAGATATGGAAAATCAAATACGCCAACGTGTATCTGGTCACGATGCTTCTGGGCGCCCTGGGTCGTGCGCATCCATGGCTCCGCGTGGCAGTTGTTGATGCGGTCATGGAGAGGATCAAGCTTGGATTGGACTATAACGTCTTCTCACAAAACCAACGCAGAATAACAGAGGCGCGGTACATGGGCGAAATGTTTATTTACAGAATCGTCGACACCAAGGATATACTGGACTTGCTGTATCTGATATTGCGCCATGGCCATAGCGAGACGCATCCGTATCCAGGACGCACCAGCGATACTGATGTCTCGAATGATTACTTCCGTATCCGCCTGGTATGCATGCTGCTTTCCACATGCGGCAGGTATGTGAATAGCCGCAGCGCTGATGGCCATCGCGAGCTTGCAAAGTATGCTGTCTACATGCAGCTATACGTACTGGCAAAGGACCAACCCTTGCCCGTCGATATTAGCTATATTGTTGACAATCTCTTTGAGAGCATCTTTCCGTCGGCTACACGCTATGAGGCATGGGGCGAGGCAGCACAGGCTATGTCAGCTGTCCTCCAGGCTGAGGAGCTACGTGGCAGCAACGATGACGGACAGGAGCCAGCAAGTCGCATGCAAGCATTGCTTGAAAGCGAGGAGCATGTTGGCTTGGATGGAGAGATGCCAACGGAAGAAGAATCTCTTGGCAATGGTTCTACTGCTGACATCTCTGGCTTCTCGAACATGGTTAGCGACAGCGAAGAGAATGCAAGCAATTCGGGTAACGGGGATGATGAGGATGTGGAGGCAGACATGGAACGTATTCGTGTCGAAGAGGAAGAGATGGAAGAAGCGCTTCGGCAGATGGAAGAGCTAGAAGAGCTTCTTGACCAAGAGGAAGAAGAGCATCTGGAACGCGAGCTTAGCAAGCTTGTTCTGGACTCGTCGGAGATGCGCAAGACAGACCGCACTGGCAACAGACTCGATATTGGAATCCCGATGAGTCTCATGGGAAGATCGTCTGCAGAGCAAAGGACCTTGGCTACAAACCTGCGAACTGCAGATGGAGCGAGTTCTGGCGACCACTCTCTTTACGAATCTAGAGATTCCGAGGAAAATGAAGAAGGCGAAGACACGGATTCTGAGGACTACAATGCAATTCGCTTTTCGTTGCTGACTGGCAAGAAGCAGAAGCCCGTGGTGCGCGGTATGGATATTCCTATGGAGTCCCAAATAGCTCAGAATCTTCGTCAGCAAGAGGAAGTGGATATGCGAGAGAAAGCTCATCTGAAGCGAATCGTTCTGAGTTACGAGCGCCGTGAAGCCGAGGAGGAGCAGCGGCTCCACGAGCAGGAACTAGCAATGAGACGGGCCTCACGCATTGCAGCAACGAACACCTCCAGAGCGCCTGTTGTCCCTGGCGCCACATTCGTCAGCAGGTCTGCGCAGTCGCTGCATTCGCACAAACGACGGTGAATGCTAGGCTATGTTTTTTCTATTTGTTATGTGTTGCCAAGGATATCAACACTGAGAAGGGAGTTAGCAATTGAGGAGATGAACTTGTTTTTGGTGGGGGCGAAAAAAGTCGTGGGCCACATGTTGTATGTAGTGCAGCGTGATGATATTGCTTCCTTCTTTTTGCTTTGCTTTGCTTTGCTTTGCTTTGCTTTGCTTTGCTTTGCTTTGCTTTGAAGTCTTGCCACCTGACTGCAACAGCGTGTGCGTGCGGGGGATTGGGTCGGGTTGGGTTAGGTCGGGTTGAGTGTCCACCAAGTCAGGCACAGCCATGGAAAAAAAGAAGCGGCAATGTTACTGCGACGGCCAGGATGACAAAAGTCAGCCGTCGCATTTGCGAGTTCGCTGTCTTTTCTCCGTTCTTGGCTTTTTTCCTTTTCATTATATATCACTACTACTTGTATATCCCTATTTGTAAAAAAATACATCACCCGTGCACCTCTAGTCATTATTCCTACTTTTCGCTGTTTTCCTTGGTATTGGGCGGAGAAACCTCTGAATATATAGAGAGGGCTCCTGGGACTGAACTGTCTGTGGCCTTGGGCCTCACTTTAATAATAACAACAATACACCTACGCAGCCGCTTGACCAATGTCTGAAAAGGTATTTAAAGTTGTCATGCTTGGTGCATCCGGGTCTGGGAAAACGTCGCTGCGGAACAACTTTTTGTACAAAAACTACACATGGCAACATCTACCCACATGCAATCCGGACTTTGTTTCAACACATGTGGTGCCGGACAGCGGCGGTATTGCTGCCATTCAGATTTGGGACACTGGCGGCGTCTCTGTAGACAGACTCACCACAACTTCGCTTGCTGAAGACGCCGATGCCATCATCCTTGTTGTCGACGGGTCAAGAGCAGAGTCGCTGGACTCGTTAAGCAGGCTTCTTTCAAGTCTATCCAATGTTTTCACGGCCTCGGGGCTGCCTGTGGTCTTAGTAATGTCAAAGGCAGACCTTCCCCAGAATGTGAATTGTGAGCAGGCTATCGAGCTGTGCAAATCGGTTGCAGGCCACAACTTGGATATAGTGTGCATCGAAGCAAGTGCCTGTACAGGGAAAAACGTTGACTGTGTGTTCCAGAGGACGGCTGAGCTTTGCCAGACAAAGGCATTTGGCTCCAGTGCGGTGGAGTTGGACGAGCGGCCGCTGCTGCTCAAGACGCGGGTATCCAGACATGGCGACCCCATTTGCTACCACCGCTTTGACATTGACGACAGCTTACAGGCAAAGGGCCACTCACGCCATGTGGCTGACGCCGTGGGCAACAGAGCAAGGTGTGTGCTCCGACGACTTCTTTGTCTAGCGTGAGCAATTAGCTAAGCTTTCTATTACAGTTTAGAAAATAGAATAAAGTATTAAATTGTAGACAAGAGAGGGAACATGTTGGATTTTTCTGTGCGTGTTGCATTGTGAGAAAGTAAAGAGTGGAAGTGGAGAGTAAAGTCAACCAGTATTAAAATTAACATTCCATAATAATGATATCGTCTTAGTAGTAGCTTAATCCATTGAAATGGTTATGCCAATGCTGCTAGTTTGATATCGTGGATGCATATCATCTAACCATTATCATCTTTCTGGTCTTTGCCTTCTCTTCTGCTTCCAGATAGCCAACGTATTGCCAAAATAGCATGCATCCAATTTCAAGAGAGTTTTTGTGTCTTGGACAGCAAGATCGACTCAAGGTGTAGATATCTGTTAGCATATATATCGGACATCTGGATGATATGTGCTCTCTGACAAACTAGTTGTTATCTCTCTGCAAGCTATTTCCATGCTGGCTAAAATGAAACTTAACATTGTCTTTGTGTAGGCTCAACGAGATCCTCAAAAGCATTTCGCCATACGAAGTGGCCATCGTCAGAAAGGACTTACTTCTGAATCGACTACGCGCCCCTCGATTTGATATAATCTCAAGTGCCCCATCCGATATTGTCTGTAGAATTGCTTCATATCTGACTCCTGGTTGTCTGAGAACATGGCTGCAGGTAAGCTTTATGTTTAGCCATTACTTTGTATGGGTGACTTATACTCCCCTTCCACCGACCATATTTGTGTTATGCTGCTAAGCATTGGTGGTTAACTTGGAAGATGTAGATTAGCAGGACTTGGCGATCGTATGCTCTTTCCACTGTTGTTGTCAACGACGCCATCAAAAGAATGCAGTCTGTTAGTGCAATTCCCTCTACATTAGAGACGCCGAGGCAGAAGTTGCACTGGCTCGAGGTGCGTGAGAGATCTTGGAAGAACGGAAAGCACGTACGCGAAAGGCAACTAGCAGGCTCAAATGCCACATCAATATCCATGTGCGGGGAATGGGTTGCATTGGGCCTTAAAACCAGTATTTCAGCATACCTAACCACGCGTTCAATGGATAACTGCGTGGTCAAAAGACAGGAAACTCAGGTTAAACATTTGTCAATCTGCCCATCAGGTGAAGCAGTTATGAGCTCAAGCTATCTTCGTGAAGCTCGGGTATTTCCACTGCAGAAGAACGAAGGGGATTTATATGATGTGCCACTACATTGGCTGAACGATGATTCTCATGAGCCATTATTTCGGATGGTGTATAATCTGGTCTCGATTGTCCGAATCCATCTTTTCTACAACTTTGCGACATTTATCAGAAGCGACAATATAATAGACGTGTACGATTGGAAGGGACATATACTGGTGTCTCGGTTTACGCTTAGTGATATCCATGTAAGTCAACGACGACACAGCCAGCTGTCTAGCAACATTTAACGTGTTGTCGACTGGTGACCCTCATGTATACTAACTTTCTTGAACGCCAGATTATGTAGGCATGCGACGTGAATGTCTGTTCAGATAATACTCTGGTTATTGTCACTGATAACTGGGAGGTTATTATATTTGATATTGTCTCTAAATCTGAAGTACATCGATTCTGGGCAAAGCATCCGGATGATCCTGCTTTTCCGCAAGAAACTGAGCCACGTCTAAACACAGCGTCATATATAGCAGATAGACTATGCATATCACTCTACTCGTCTAAGAGACATGCGTCTTTTGTATTTCTGCAGGACCAAATACGGGCTGTTAGCATCGTTTACACGGTAGCAGACGAGCATGAGATCATCGTGTGTGCTGGAATCCTCTTTTCGGTAGCTTTTTCTGCTCAGGAACACGAGCCAAGACAGCTTGGTTGTAGGCTGTGTTTCATAGCTGATGGCCAGCGAGGAAAGCACAATTGCAGAAGGCGTACTTGTACTTTTAGATCATACGATCCTAGCAAGTCTGATCAGCAAGCTATTGCAACGATGGACGATAATCAGATTGCTTTTTGTGACAATCGTGGTTCTTTTATGCTTAGCATTTTGCGTAGAGGAGATCTATCATAATTTTGAAAGTGCGCACAATCACCCCACTTTTTTTCCCTCTTTATCAACATATTTTTTGAATGTATCCTTGCTAGTTTCTATTATTATTGTTTAGAATAACCAATTCTGCTTTACTTTCTGTTTTTGTTTTCTAATCATGACAGGTGGGCGAAGGGCTCGCAGGGAATATCCGGGCTACAGAACGGCCCTTGGCGACTTTCTCGCGCCCAAGACACAAACGGGTCGGACCAACATGACCTTTTCGACAACGTACAACATGATCAGCTCACAAATCCAAATGTTGGCGCTGGCCACAGAAACCCGTCAATACACGACACTGAGACTACCAACTAGCCAGTGGGGTTTGCCTGTAGTCACCATAACAGCACTCACTCTTTTGGGCCGCACAGCGCAGACACTTCTTACGTTCTCGCTTCAGGACAAGGTTATCAGCATGGCACCACTGCTTAGTATGCGGCGGATCAGCAAGCGCCGTGTCTCGACATATGTTCAAATGTGGGCGCAGGAGGAGAACAGTGTTTTGAAGCTAGCCGCCAATCCAGCTACGGTTATTCAGGCCATCAAAATGTACAAAGGAAACTTTCTGAAAATACCATTATCTTCAAATA
Source organism: Coemansia sp. RSA 1200 (assembly GCA_027578915.1). Lineage (NCBI taxonomy): Eukaryota > Fungi > Kickxellomycota > Kickxellomycetes > Kickxellales > Kickxellaceae > Coemansia > Coemansia sp. RSA 1200. The sequence goes on from JANBTT010000002.1 coordinate 338,727, forward strand.
CGCCATGGATCCTTTTGAGCGGAATCTACAGAACACAAGATACAGTAGACCCACATTTCGAGTGGCTGGTCCAGTCTATCCGCACGATGTACAAGGGGAAGGACCAGAGCATAAGTGAGCTGCTTCTTCGGGCATACATATATACAGGCGATCGAGATACGCTGCGTGACAGCGTGTGGGAGCTCTGCAGGAAGCCCAAAGCGTTGAGTGCATTGACGGTATCTGAGATATTTTTGGAGCTTTGGAGTTCGAGAGAGGATCGCAAACTGGCATGCACATTGTGGGCTTCCATGTCTCAACATCCAGACTTTATTCCCTCACAGTCTTGCGTGAAACTTGCGCTAAAGTTGGCCATAATTTCCAGAGACATCGATCTAGCCAGAAACACGTACAATTTGATTGTCTCTGGCAAATGGGCTAGTATTGAGCCTGGGTTTTGGGCTGATAGTCTGATAATACACGGTCTTGCGAATGAGGGCCTTGATACCGAAGCTTCATATGTGACTATGGCTACAGATGATCGGCGTATGGCAGACAACCAGGTTGTGGCTATGCTGACGATTCGGAAATACGAGCTATTGCTCAAGGCTCTGAGCAGGAGGCAGCGTGTGGATCTTGCAGAGGCCATGTTTGCGTATATTCGGAACAACTTGGGATTGTATCCAACGCCGTCAATATATGGCTCGCTTCTCGGGGTCGTTGCGCGTCATCGGAAGTGGGATGTGATAAATGGATATCTGCATATGATGGAAGAGGATGGTATTTGCGCTTCACACAAGGTTTGGGGACGTATTCTGCTTGGCGGGGCACAACAGGCCGACGTGGATATATGTGACAAGGTGCTGGATATCATGACCACACTATGTATACCATTTTCTTACACTGTGATTACGGCTGCTCTTGAGCTATTTCTGCGTATGGATAATTTTGAGATGGTCTTGCGTTGGTATAACGTGGTGTACCAGGTACTTTGTATACAAGCGCATATTCCATTATCAAAGCGGGAGAATGTTGCTCTCGATGCGGTTAAATGGCCCAACAACGTGCGCAGCTCTACAATTAACAGCCAAGCGATTGATAAATTGCGTCTGACAAGCAAGCCGCCGGGCCCCTATTCAATGACGCAACCCGAATACTTTATTGCACACTTCGTCCATGAAAAGGCACTTATCTGGCACCGAAAGGTTCTGGGACTTATTTTGGAGATAATCGGGCACATTGGCGATATCAGGCTTTTAATGCGTGTCTGGGACGATATTCTTATGTTTCGGCAAAGAGTACGAACACTCAAGCTATCGCCCTATATATTTATGGTGCTCACGCGATCCTTGGCTCAACTGGGGGCTCTTAAGCAATACGAGAGTTATTTGATGGTGTGGATCAAAGACAAGAACAACCGCTTCACAAACTCCCAGACTGAGAGCATTATTCAGTTTGTAAATAATTATATGCTCAAACCTAATGGCGCAACCTTCCGTTCGATAGTTTACCTGCCGCGCGCCCATCAACGAGACCATTTGGCCAGATATTTTCGGGAGTTTGCCGAGTACTTGGATGTAGATAGCCTGCAAAATAACCCATTGAAGGGCCATTTGGACGAATACTTTCGGGAGTATGTCGAAAACACAGGCATATATAGCCATAAGGATCCGGCTAAAATTGATGGCAATGTAAACGAAGAGCTATATGGCAAAACTGCCAGCAACTACGATAACGATACAGACTACGACGGCGCATTTGTCAAAATAGACGCCATGGATCAAACTAGACTCTAATATCAAACGTATGATATATTCTATTTACCTCTGTATGTATTTGATTTTTTTTGTACTGAAAGAGCTTAATAGATCCAAGTAATGTGCAAGTAGAAAAATACCAATGGCTTCAAAATCACAGAATAGTAATGTAATGACATACAAATAAATAGGTCACATAGTACTCAAATACATATTAAATGTATAAAGAGACGAAGCAGCTCAAGCAAGAGCCGATTCTGTGACCGGGCCGATTGTGAACCGGCGACTCCTCTGATTAATGCTGCTGTTATCAATGTTGGAAGAATTGGGCTTTGGCTTTGTTCTTGGTCTTGTCTTTGTGCTACCGCCAACTGATAAAAGCATGTGGATACCACGACGAACCGATGACGAGCCAGCGTCCAAAAACCTTTGCTTAGGCGGTGCGGACGACGATGCAGATGTGGATTTAAGCATGGATGACGTTGCAGTTGTCAGTGTCGTTGCCGCTGAGACGCGGTGTGAGTTGGATGCCATGGGCTGATCGGCACTTCTGGGGCCTTCATAGCCTGCAAAAGGACGAGTAGTTGGTGTATGCGCTGTAGAGGGTTCTTCTGTTGCTGGAGCAACCGCTGTGATAGCTGTGTCTGGGGGCGATGTTAGGTGGCTGGTATGCTGCACAGGGAATTGGAATTTAAACGCTGGTGCACTTGGCATATTACTTGGTGCAATCTCGGAAGACTTGTTGTGTTTGCCCTTTATTTCGTTGTTAGTATTTGTCACTGCAGCATTGTTCATGCCAGAATTGTTACCACTGTTGCTTTTGGTATCTGGTTCTCTTGAGAGTCCAAATATCAGCGAGGAAGCGTCGCCGACTGTAGCGGCGTTGGAGACAATGCTAACCACTCCTCCATTCCCGCTTGCAATGTCACCAGTGGTAAGGCGTCGTTGTACGCGCTGGCGGCTGTATCGTCTGCTGTTGCTTCCGGCAGAATGGCGGTTGCAGATATGAGATCCAGAAGAAAACTTTTGGTGGGTAGAAACAGGCACCGTAAGCAATGTTTTCTCTTGCTCGAGATACGCAGTCATTAGGCTGTTCATGTTGGCGTATTTAGAATCGCCAGCAATGCGCTGCATGCGATACTTTTCGTAATATGTTTCGTTGGTCCAGTATTCAAGGGACTTGCGGAATGATACAAAAAGAACATCCAAGAATATTCCAACGTCGCAATGGTCCTTGTTGTTCAGCTGCAGCGTTCCCCAGGGAAAGCTACGCACAAGCGATATCTCGCGTCGCTGATGCAAGCGCTTGATCTGAACTGTATTTGATTCCATGGGCAATGATTGGGTCGACGATATTGTTGATCCGAGTATGGATTCTTGCTGTAGTTGCAGATCGCGTAGACGCTGGACCATGGCAGCTGATGAGTTGGGATCGGCCGGATCAGCAGCGCCGTTGTTGTTGCTATTATTGTGGCGCCGGCTGTCGCGGAATATGCCCGCGGTTATTATGCCGGTGCTCGTACTCACTCGGTTATGCTTTGAAACAAGCGCACGCCAGTCGGCAACGCTTACACGACTCTGTGACGAGTTCTGGTACTCTGGCAGCCGCATTTGCTGCCATTCATCAACGTGCTTGCTGCCGCACACAAGGAAGGGCATGCTGCGCAACATCGCGCGACGGAACGCTTTTATCTCCTTGTGCGGCTCCTTGTACGGCGTGTTTGGCGTATCGCTAAAGTCAAACAGTCGATCTGGCACCAAAAGATCACGGACTTCCCCGTAAAAGGAGCCGTTTTTGAGCAGCGCGAGATCAGACATTTCTATGGTATCGCATTTCCCAACAACGGGTATTATATTTGCGTACTGGGAAAGCCTTCGTATAGCGCGCAGGTCCGCTGCTGTGACAATATCGGCGGCAGCCTCCAATCGATGGCTGTGGGAATCGGTAGCCGAGCTATAGTACACAGGCGGCGGCAGCATGTAAACGACCGCGTGGATGTGGGCAGAGGCAAAAGTAGATTTGTCGCGATGTGTCCTCAGCTCTTCGTCCAACGTGGCCTGCAGACGGCGCTCAATTTCTCCGCAGATCTCGTTGATGGTAGCAGCGGCTTTCTGCTCGTCGCTGCTGTCGATGCCTGGAGTGTCGACAAACTCGACATTGACGGGCTGGCTGTGTATAAGCTCCCTTATTCGCACTCTGCATCGCCGAATCAGTGTTGTGCCAGACAGCGAGTCAAAGACGCAGAACGGATCAAGGACCTCCTCCGCTACCACGTTCGAGTCCTTGAACGACGCGGATGGATACATGACGCGGTCGCCCTCAGTCAGCGATTCGATGTGAAGGGAGTAGAACGAGTCGCAGATGGTTTGCAGCAGCGTGGACTTTCCTACACCGCGTCTCCCAACTACCATGACATTGAACGACTCTGGCGTTTGGCGACGAGTGGAGAGTATGCGCCGGTGCCACTCCAGCCCTGTTTTGTCGCTGGCTGGCAGGTGTTCCGCCATGTGTGAAGAACCTGCCGCCTTTGATAGCTTCTGTTACTGGCTTAATGGGCAAGGTTTCCCCTCCTTTTTATATCTATTTGTCCGGCGGCAGTACGTGTATAACAATAGAAAACGACTGGTGGTGTGTTGAATAAACGAGTATTCTTTGTTGGGCAATTTGATGGAACAAAGAAGGGAGCAGTATTCGTACTATTATCCTTCTTTGGAGAGCTGGCGCGTCGCTTTTTATCGGTTGTCGGCTGGACAGTAGAGGCAGTAAACGGTGAAAAGGCGCAATGTGTCTGTGGCTTAGAAACTAGAAACTCTTTCCTCCCCCGACTGACTGGGTTCTGTGGAGAAATAAACAAATAAATATCAAACGCGCTTTTGCTCAGACTAGAAGAAAGAAATGAAAGGCAAAGAAATGAAATGCGATGCCAAGCTAGCAGAGAGAAAGAAAGAAAGAAATAGCTGGAAATGGAGGCAAAGGTTGCGAGGAGGGGGTTTTATGGCGATGACGATGCAATTGGGAAATAAGGAGGGAACTGCATGTGCTGCAAGATCTGATGCACAAGTGGGCTTGCAGCAAGCGTCTAGAAGGCTGAAATAAGAAAATAGGCGTTTGGAGCCGGGAGAAAGGGCAAAGAAAGAGAAGAAAGGATGGAAGGACACAAAGGGGCAAGTGCTCCTTTTTGGGCCAAGAAAACGTCCATTTTGTCAGCCTGAGAAGTTTTTGCTAGATAAAAACAAAAACCGAAACAGGCTAAAACGAGAAAGCGCGCTGCGTTAGCCACAGAGTGCAAAGTCGCGAAATATGAAATGACATGTCCCTGATTTAAGGCGCATGTGTGCATGTGCCAGCATCTCCGCCATCCATTTTTTTGCAATTTCTGTCAGAGGTTGTTTCCGGATTCTGGGCTTGCAGTGATGCAAAATGCGCTTGACTGATGCTGCTTTAGATACAACACACACGCCCGCCCTCATTTCAGCACTAGTGAACAGCGTGCTTACGGCGAGCGAGCATGCCCAACCATGCATCAGGCCGTCAAATAAATATAAGCACGCCCATTTCTGTTTTCTCTGCAACAGAATGAACTTTGGTATTGGAAAGTTCAGATATAAATGGCAGGGTATCGTTATTGCAATATTTGAACTAGTCGTAGAACACAATGCATGCATTGGTATCATACGAAATGTGGGGTTTTCATTCTAGCTTATAGATTCTATGCTGCAACAGAGGGGTTGTTGAAATAAAAAGTTTTATTGTCACCTATTCCTTTAAAGGCTCCCGCTGTTCACATGTGCATGTTTGAGGCTAGTTTTATTTTGACCCATGTTGTCTTTTATGAAAATAATTGATGTCGCAAAGAATTGCTGGCAATCACATTCTCAATGTCTAATTTTCATGACAAGAGTATCCTCACTCTGGTGATTCAACACATGTCTACATATCCAAACACATACTGACAAATATGGACAAGAAGCTAAAAAAAACAAGGCAAAGCAAAGAATATTGCATGAACAATTGTCATATTGCTATATATATTACTTGCTTGTAATTCCCATATGACCATGCACTATTTGCAACTCAAATGAAAAATGCATCACAGATGTCTCCACCCATCCATGATATCACAAAACATTTGCCATCAATGGGAGCTGTGCATTCCTCACTTCAATTGGTGCTTGGGATATATTGTGTATACCCTTCTGTCGGCGCACCCATGATTAGTGTTAGCCGCATTTCTTATTCAGCAGTGTGCAAGTCAAAGCGCGTCTTATTTGAGAAATAATGTTATATTGTAATTGGGTAAGTGATGATATGCTTTATAGGATTTATTTATAACATATTCAGTAGAAAGCAGGGGATGATGTGGTGTCTATTATTGTTTCGACATGTAGCCACATATTTGATAGTAATTATTGCATACCCATGCAAAAACAATAGCAATGGAAAGCAATTAATTTTTTTTTGCTCGCTCTGGCTAGATTTATCCTATTGCCCCAATGGCAAATGTCCAGTATACGGGATGCCAATTCTGGACCAGGGGTGAGTGAAAATGTCACAATAAGCAATCAGCTGTCCTCACAGGTCTGTTAGCGTGTGTGTGCAAGAGCGAGACAGCGACAGGCACCTCTTGTGGTACTTGGCAAGGCTTGGGCGATGACTTACCGAGACGAGTGTGATTCCGGCACTCACCATGGCCTGGTACAACGCATCCTCGGCAGCTGCATCGAGCGAGCATGTGCACTCATCTAGAATAGCAAACTCTGGCGCCCAGAACAGCACACGGGCAATGGACATCCTCTGCTGCTCGCCAGGAGACAATCTCTTAAGCCAGTAATGCACCGAGTGCTGTTTGTTGTAGCCGCCAGCAGCAATGTGCTCGCTTGTCTCAATCTCGACAGCCAGATGGCCAAGCCCAACCGTCTTCAGCAGCTGGGAAATTTCTCTGTCAGAGCACACCCGCAGCTTGTTGCCCCATTGCCCAGGGTAGCTCACCTGCTCACGCAGACTGCCGTTCACCAGATACGGTGTCTGCGGCAGGAAAAACACGCTCGGTGCCCCGTTCACGTAGGGCACTCGCACACGACCCTTTCCAGGGGGCCACAGTCCGCACAGCGTTCGCAGAAGCGATGTTTTGCCAGTACCATTGGCCCCGGTTATCATCAGCGACTCACCAGCAACCACCGCAATGCTCAGATCAGATACAAGCAGATTCCCGTCTGGCGTCGCAACTGTCAGGCCTTCCACAGATATGACTCCGTCTTCGCCAGCCTGTGCGCAATCGTCCTCATCAGTCTCCGCGTCCAACGCGTCAAGCTCCTCCCACAGCTGCACAATGCGTGCAGTGTATCCAGCAACGTCCGCAAGCTTCTTTGCCTGCTCAATGACCACAGTGAAGCGGTAGATGAGGTAGATGGAAACAAAGGCGTTGAGGCTGATTATGCTGCCCAGCTCTGCGCTGGTTTTGTCGTCGTATACGCCCATGAATATTGGGATTGCAATGACCACGTACGACACAGTTGATCCCAGATACGAGAACACCAGAGTGATCAGAGATAGCCACAGCTGCTTCACCAGCAGCCGCTTCTGCACTCCCACAACTCGTCCAAGTGCGCCGTCCGCTGCCTCGCGCTCTCTGGCCTCGCCCCCGAAAAACGCGATGGACTCGGCAAATGTGCAGATGCGTAGTTCGCTGAACCTCAAGTTTCCTTCTTCACGCTCTTGTCTGTAGACAGATCGGACCACAGGCGGCATTGCTAGGCGTGCTGCGAGCGCACCGACCACAAAGTAAATGTAGATTGACAGAGGCCCAAAGAACCCAGATATCGCCCAACACTTCACCGTGTAGTATGCAACTAGAAAGGGCGCAATCAGAAGCTCCGCAAGTGCGTCTGCCGCCGTGGAAGAAAACCTTTCAATGTCCTGCGCAATCCGCTGATCCGGATTGTCCACTATGCCCTGGCTCACCAGCGGATAGAGGCGATGTGCTGCCATATACCGCCGGTGCGTATGCTGCGTCAACACACTGCGCATCATCACGCCAAGCCTCCCTCCAATGTACTCTAGCACAGCTTTGCTTGTGCCAGCCATCGCGACAACCGCAAAGCACTGCAGCAACAGCGGGAAAAACGCTGCTCTGTCCTTGTCGCCTAACACCTTGTAAAACTCTGACGGTTGCTTTCCCGCATAATAATACACCACCTCGCCAAGAAGCTTGCCGCCCACCAGCAGCAAACAGCAGAAACCAACCCTGTTTGGCGTTTGTTTTGTGCTCAACAACACCCGGAACACCCGGAGCAGCCTCCGAATGAATATCGATCCTATCGCGTATTGCTTTTGACCCAGCTTATCAACTCCTGCGCGACTATAAAGCTTATCTGCATCGTCGTCGCTGTCGCTGTCGTACTTGTCGCTGGTGGCATGTATAGACCCCCGCCATCCGCTGTTCTCGCGTGGACTTAGGGGACTAACCACTGTGCTGGTCCCTGCGCTGTCAGATAAGACAAAGGAAGCGTCGGCCACCATATGGTTGGAATATACATTGGTTTCATCACTACCACTGACGATGTCTGCCGTTGTTGCTACCGCTGCTGCCGCTGCTGTGGCTGTAGATGTGGCTGCTGCGGTTGATTGAGTGCGGTTGCCACTGGCTTTGACCAGCGGCTCTCTGTAGGAATCCATCTCAACGTCTTCGTCTTGATGCTTCTTTGGCATTATCTACCCGCTTTGCGCAGGCGGCAGTGTCTTTTCAATAATGTTGGAAAGATAAAACGCCAGCGTTGCGAACAAATAGAGTAGTTACCGGTAGAGCGAATTACTGCTGTGCAAAAAGGTTGCTGCAGATAGAAGGATTGATGACGATGGCGGATGGAATACCTCTTAGCCGCTAAAAATAACTAACAGAAAAAGTTAACGTCTATAAAAAGACAAAAAATGATAAAAGAAAGTTTAAATAAAGAATAAACATGCTTGACAGAGGGAAGAGTGCAAATCAAAGATTCTTTTTCATTTGTTTTTTTCACAAGACTCACAAAAAAAAAGTCGATTATAATATCCATATCATTTTTCACTTCCGCATCCTGTGCATTGTTGAGGCTTAAATGGAAAACTTGACAAGGGAACGCAAGTCTCATGCTAGTCAGATGTGCGGCTGGAATCAATTTCTGCACATCTTACTCATGCCCAAAAAAGTGCTAGTTCTTTTTATCACACTCACACTCGCATCCTGGAATCGGACACTTTTTGTGGGTCGCAAACCAGTCCTCCAGATGTGATACATGCCCGCCATGCCCGCATGTCTGGCACCACGAAAACCACTGCGAGAACTCGCTGTCTGCTGCGGCCGCACCAGCTCCCGCAGTCACATCCTCGGGGTTCGCTGGCTGCACAGCTGGAGTTCCAAGCGTCATGCGGCAGATAATGCAGCGAGGCAGACGGTTAGAGCATCTTGGGCAATGCGTATATAGAAGCCGCGTCTGTGCGCTGTGTGCGTCCTTGCGCCAGGGCTCCGCTCCCATTGCAGCGCTGCCTGTGGCAGACACGCCATGTTGACCGATCACCGACTGTGTTGTCTTTGACGAATACAAGGCCCGTCCATCAGCTGCGGTAATCTTGGTGCTTGTTTGCCCAGGAGACCCGCCAGCCATCTGCCCTAGTCCGACAGACGCAATGCCAACACCAAGCCCATCATCGCCCAACCCATCGACATACATCGCATTGCTCACTACATGTGTGCTTCTCAGCTTGTTCACATCGTAGCCCAGCGCCTGATGGCAGAACGTGCACCGTGTGTCTGCCGCCTTTGTCGTTAGTGCTTCAACCGCCTTTGACAAGCGTGGTATTCCCTTGGCTTCGCGATTGTTGCCCAGCGCAATGTCAAACAGCGAGCGTGTGGTGAACATCCGCCATCTGTTGAGAAGACACCTGTATGCGTAGATCCAACCCTCATACTGCTCGCTCTGACCTGGATCTTGTTCTGGGTCGAACATCGACACAAGTGCTGCTGTTTGCACGTCTGCTGTGTTGTCTACAAATCGCCCAAGCACATGGCGCCCGTTGCCGGTGATCCCCGTGATTATGATCCCGTCGATATCGCCATTGCTCACTGCTGTCCGACCAGCCGCAACAATAAACCGCATCAGGGCCTCATCGCTCATGTAGCGCAAAGCCAGCGCAAGCCTGTAGCTAAGAGGCAGCCCACTCATGCTCTGGATCACCTGGTCCCAGTCTCCAGTCACAAGGTAAGTGAATATCATCTGCAGATACGGACAGAAAAACATGTCCTTTGGCACCGATGACTTGTCGTTCGCATCTCCACTAGCAAGGTTGTTATTCGCATTCAGCTGCGCCTTGAGCATGAACGACAAAAGTTTTTGGTCCTGGGAATTGCTTCGTTCAAGAGATTGGAGGCAGCGCTGCTGGTCGCCGTATATAAAAGCTACCCCAGCAGCAATCGAAAATTTCTTCACCATCTCAAGCGCATAGATATGCTGACCACGGATGCTTCCTTCAAGCCCCCATCCACAATACAACAGCGCTAGTCTCCGCTGAGCATTAAGTTTTGATTTTGGCTGAATTACTGGTGCAAAACATGTTTTCTTTTGTCGCTGCTGTCTTTGATAGCCTAGCTGCAAGTCTAGCAGCGTCTGCTTGCTTTGTTTTTCCAAATACCTCATATGCTTTCTGCTAAGGTTCATGATGGTATATGTTCCGTAAAAGCTTGCATCAACGCCAGCAGAAATGTGGTACTCGCCGCTGTGCCGTCTAATCTCCCCATCTCGCACCCACTGCCACATGTCCCGGGCCTTTTGTTCGTGACCAACAATATACGTGTTCTTTTCGGCGCTTGATCCGTAGCCACGAACAACACGCCGACGCATCTGAGAAAGGATATCTCCACCAAGAACGCCCTCCACATGCTCATCACCTTCAGCCCTGCCATCCAAAACCGGGTTAAACTGAATCTTGGTATCTTCTACATATCCATTCATCGGCGGCGATGTCGAGTTTTTAATGGCGCTATTGTTGGCATTATTTCCAGCAGAAAGCCCCAAGCTCATTGCCTTGATTCTCTCTCCCAATTGCGCTACGTTGGGGTCTGAGCTACTTGCCGCTTGATGTATGGCTGCTTGCTGACGACGGGCAAGCAGACCATTATTGGAACCTTGCTGCTGTTGAGGCAGAATGGCGGCCCCGGTGTTTGTCATATTGAAAGCCGAGGCGTGCGTGTTAGGACCAACACTAGCGTCAATTATGCCAGGCGTGGCCGTAGCCACTGACACTACACCTCCGTTTGTCGCTGTGTTGCTCATGTTTGTGCTACTAGCGGTGCTTTGTCGTCCATGCTTGTCAAGTATAAGCTCCCGGAATTCAGGCGTCTGTATATGCAGCACCTCCATCTCGATATCAGTTCTTGGGTCTGAGCCAAAAAGCTTGCTCCAGTTGTTTGAGATCGCAACATCGCCACGGCTGCTAAAGTCAGCCACGAGTTTCATGGGCAGAGCGCTGCCGCTAAGAACGCCAGTATCGCTGCATGTGATTATCTGCTGGCGCGAAAGAGTCTTGCATGATATCGTAGGCGGAACCCAAAGAAAAGTACTGCTTGTCTCTATTCCGCTTTCAGAAGGCATGGTGGCGTGTGTGTGATCCATCCATGCATGGATATTACGTGGCTCGCCATCGGAAACTATTGCTGAGCGGTATTCATCGTAGTGGTCCTTCATCCGTGTATCATCCAGAAACATGGTCGTGTTCAGCGCCTCCGCCTCCAATATTTCTCCATTGATGAACTCGCTGATGGAATATATATCCAGAACGTTCGAGTTCGCTGCTAGAGCCGCGATTGTGCCACTTCTACGAGGAGAGTATGCAACCTGTATTATCGACGTATTCTTGCCCAAAGCAAACGAATATAAGGTTCGTGAGGCACAGCGGATATCCCACATGTTTACAAGCCCCTGTCGATCATGTGCCATGTATCTGTAGCTGTTGAAGGGGTCAAATTGCAAATCATACACGGTTCCTGGTGTTGGATACCCCAATCCATTAGCGTTGGGCATAGGGACATATAGGACTGTTTCGCCCGCATATCGCATGCGAAGATCATACCACCGAATGGAGCTGCGATTCTTTTTCGAGGCCACAAGTATATCGTCAACAGAGTTGGGAACCCAACTTAGCGATGTTACTCCGGAGCTGCTATGCATTGGTCCATACTCGCCATCGCGTTCGCTGACAGCAATGTTTGACGATCGAGCAGAGTTAGGGCGGCTTGTAGCCCGATTGCCGATTGGCGCTTTCGTGTTTACAGCATCAATCGTGGCTAAAGGCACAGTCTGCTGCTGAATATCGGCGTTTTCGCTGTACATGGACCACGGTGTTGATCGTGTACCAAGCAGCTGTCGCACATCAGTACTTCGTGTGATGTCATATATATGTAGGCTAGGCATTCCCTCTTTATAATCGAACCCGCAAGCGAGAAGATCTGTGTGGATTGGGTTGAATGCCAGCTGGCTGCATGCGCGCTCTGATTCGTTATATACATTGACCCCAGTCGGCGTAAACCCAACATCGGCGTCAGCAGATGGACCCGCCGATGGATAAAGCTGTAAGCTGACTTCACCCATCGCATTTCCAACTGCCATAACGCTAGACTGCTCTAGCATACATGGGTATGCTGTCAATGATGTGACTGCGTGATTCGTTGGTCTGGAGTTTACCAATTCAAAGGCTGTGGACAGGTTGCTTTCCTACTCTGGCAGAAAGTATAAGAAAATGTAAAGGTATTTGTTCTCATTAGCCATTGTACCTTTTCATGCTATTGAGCAAGCCCAAAGAAAGAGGGAAGTGTTATCTATACGCAATAACAATAACCCAGGTGTGGAAACTTACATGAGCTGGAGGCATACGATACATGCAAAGTCCCGCTTTATTTCCTACGACGAGTCGACATCTATCTTCAGGCTGCATCCAGCACATCACAGGTGCTCTCTGCACAACCATCGTGCGAACCGGAGTTTTTTTGCTGGAGGCTGTAGTAGCTGCTTCTAAAACCGCTGTAATGTCTTTGGTGTATGTGTTTGTATCCGGGTTTTGAGGAACAGGTTGAATTTGTATGATAAAAAATAAGAGAAAGAGATTCAAGCTGAGAACAGATTGGTCAACGGCGATTTTCAAAAGAAGCAAGAATAGAATAATTAGAGCGAATGAAAGAGATAGCAAATTAAAGGGGAGAAGAAGAGGAAGAAAGAGGGACAGGCGGGTAGGCTCCGCAACGAAAAAGGCAAAAGGCATAACAACACTGACAGCAAGTAAATTGAATTATTCCGTTTGCGTTTTCAGATACAGCGTACAGGAGAAGGACAATCGCATTATATCCTTTTCAAACAATGACCAAACACATAGCAAGTATGCATGACAACAAGTCGATAAAAGCATATGCAGATCGTGTCTGTTAAGAAAGCAGCACCCGCGCAAACATGCAAACCCCAGCTCAGCAGTGCTAACAAAGGTAATCCAAAATATATTGTAACTGAACGACGCGCTTTGATTGCAACTGCGGCAATTGTTTTGTGCACTAAAATAAATAAAATAGCAAAACTTGCATGGGCATCCAGCTGGCACTAATGCTACTGTTGTATGCTTGGAATCGGTTAAACAAATACACAAGGCCATGCAAACTATGCGCAATGTATGGCGTTTCTTTGTTTTTATACAGTCTTAAACTGCTTTAAACACATGTTCTTTTGTTAAACCACTTTATATTTTTAATTCAGACAATAAATACACTTACGCAACAAACTATTCGGATGAGCACATTTGGTGTCGGAAGCCGAATTTGTGGGTATCCTGTCATTGTTCTTTTTTCCAACCAGCCGCCCGGAAATGTAAGCAAATTGGAGCAACCAACTCATAATTTCAAATAGCTGATTAGCTAAGAAAAATATGTCAAATGAAAAAGGTTCAAAATTGCGTGCGAGGTACGATGGAATAAAACTATTATATTACATTATAAAATTTTGCAGCTGCAGCACAGCAGGGATAACCCAGAATTTTAAAGAAAACCCCCAGTAGCACATATATGAGTAAAATTGCAACAAGCCTCAGAAATCAGAATTATAAAGGTGTGTTGCTTTAAAAATACATATGCATGTAAAGTATGAACATAATTGATGGCAATAACATTGTAAAAATAATACAAAAATATGAATACATCTGCATACATGTTTGAATTGGCATTGTTGTTTCATGTTTTTTTTTCACAAGCCTGGCTTTTGGTCATGAGATTAGATGGGAGAAACGATGATGTATAAAAGTGGGAATGTTGTGTTTCTGTTCTCCATCCATCACACATTACTCTACATGCATCCATCATATTGGCGATGCAGAGGATGAACGAGGCTGTGGTCGCTGAACACTTGGTTTTTTTGGCCGCCTTATACCCCGTTATTGGAAAACTGGAAACCGGACTGAAGAACAGAACACGGGAACAATTTGCCATTGCTGTCGCTACTTTGCCACTGCAAAGACGTGGCTAATTATACAAAAGTAATAAAAACTGCGCCGCTATTGCTTTATTTGTTTCTTGGCTTGACAAGGTTCATCAAAGGCGTTCCGTGTTAACATCTAGGCAACATAGTCAGTGACATGTTTACGTTTGTTGAAATGAATTCTTGCACTGATCTAGGAAAAGCAATATTGTTAGTTTGCAAATAAGCAGCAGGAGTTTAGCGCTGAAAACGTTTAGAAATATTGAAATTTGCAAACTGGCAAAAGTTTAAAGCCCTAAACCCCTCGCTCCATACAAATTTTCCTCTTTCGAATGCAAAATGTGCTTTTATTTCCAAACGCAAGCATTTTCACAAAATACAGCACACAAAGAAATCATGTGATTGCAATCCGTCCCACACTTGCTTTTGCACGCTGCTTTTGGGTAGAACGGGTACAAATTGCAGATCCTTCAACTTGGCCATAGCCACGACTTCTGATTCTGGTCATCAAACCGGCGCTGTGTCTCTCCTATAACTTCACGAACAAATATCTCGCCTTTTACTAGATATTTCCGTGGGCGGGACACGCTTTAAGGCGTCTATTACAATTTTTGGAAACCCACCACACACAATTGTGTGTGTTTTCTCTACCCAAAAATCACCTTGGCTTTGCGGTAGCAACGTCCTTCGTGATCATTTGTCTTCTTAATGAAGCAGATTCTGCCAGCGGCATCTGCATCTGGTTCTTTTAATTATTGAAATACAAGCAGAATATAGCACTATTTTTTGCTAGTGCTGAAAGAATGAGGCTGCAAAACGGATCCTCTCCAAATTCTACTGCAGAAAACATGAGCGTTCTAATATTGAGCTATACTTAAAAATGGAAAAAATTATTGGTTGACTCGCATTAATCTCCGCAATGCTGTGGCTCCTTCCTTGGATTGTCCTGAACCATGAGCTGGTCAGAAGTGTCTGTGACGATATTAACATCGTGTTCTAGAACAGAATTGTCTTAGCTTGCTTTACCGACCCCAAGTATTGAAAGAGCTCTGAATGAATCACAAAATGCTAGGTTTTCAGACACAATATTGCTAACTTTTGTGCCCTTGTTTCTTTTTCTCCATTTCTGCGGTGGTAAAAGTCAGCAGGAGAATAAGAGACAGCAAGACTTATTTAGTCCTCGGCTCTCTTTTGCTTGCTTGCTTGCTTTCTCTCCACACAACAGTACAGAACAGTGCATTTGATTGCAATGCAGGGAAAATCAGGTTGCTCTGGCCGTGTGATACTAGTGGAATTGGTCGCTATTTACTGTCACGGCTGTATGACAAGCAGTAGCACAACTACCAAAGCAACATGAAAAGAACGCGGAGAAATAAAAAACGAAAGCTCATCTTGTCTGCCTGCAGAAAAGGCTGACTGCATTCATTCATTTCCTGATAATACGTGTTGTTAACAAAAACCGTCTTGTCTAAAACATCCGTTGTCCCCTCTCTCCATATGTACACCAAATAGCTTCTACAATAGACATCATATATCACATCTGCTACTGCAGATTATCACCATCATCACTGTCTCTATCATCATCAGTATCATCTATGTCAGGCATTTCTGTGACCCGGCTGTGTATCTGTGCAATTGCAATCTGTAGCCAACAGCTTTCCACATACAAGTAAGGTAACAAAGAGCCCATTCGGAACCAGAATGCAAATCACCATTATATTGACGGACACTTCAAGAAAACATCTACATCTTTCCTCACAAAGCATGCACCATGCCTTCAGAGTGTGGGTTTTTTCTTTATGAAGACACCGAGTTGCGTCTGTATGCTTGCTTTATGTCCGTGACACTGGAACCAGACAGAATACACGCTGGTTCTATCCAGAATAGAGCAGGCGGGGGGATGAGAGGGAGAAGGAGTGAGCAAACATCCCTAGACAAACAAAGCAAAGAATTTGGCGCCGTGCGGCCTGCTGAAAGTGAAAAGCATTTGACTTTTCAGACTCCACTGATCTCTTCTTTCTTTCTTTGTGTGGAGAGAGGTGTGTCTGAGAGCTTGTCGCTAGCCTTTTTCTCCCCCACCCCAATTTCCGCCTCGCTGTCCAGGTTTGCTGTTGGCAAAGTCATCCTTCTTCAATCCTGCCCAATGTGAAAAAAAAATTTACACACCTATCTGTTCAGACTTTTGTCTCTATTCGGGAGCTTTCGTTTTTTCTCTTCCTCTCTTTTTTTTTTCTGAATCACCTTTCATTCGCACTTTTTTCTTATAACTTTGTTTGCTTCTTTCTTCCTTGGTGTTCCTTCTCTACTTATAGGCACTGCAATAGCTAGCTACACTGGCCAAATAATATAGTATTTGGACACGCTTTCTTCTTTTAGCATTGCTGGCACTTGGTTCGCAGCTCTTCGATATCGTTATATAGGGAGTTTGTCTTTGCGGCGGCTTTTTGCTTAATTTCTCTCTCTCTTCAGATACAAATAGCCCACACGCTTTTGCGGAAACCAAAATGTCTCCTACTACGTCCGTCTCTGAGAACACGGGCGGCTCCTCAGCGCCAGTTGCTGCTACTACCATGGCTGCCATTGTTGCTGCCGCCAACTCTGCTCCTGAAAAGACAGCTGGCGCGGCACACGCACCAGGCAGCACCACTGCTTCTTCTGGAGGCAGCAGTAATAGCAGCAACGGCGCCAGTGGCTCTGCTGCGGCCACGGCGACAGCAGAAAATGCGAATCCGGCGGAAGTAGTGGCTGCTGTGGCAAAACCCGCGGCCATAGCTAGCGCATGGGGGGTTCCAAGCCAAACCACCAGTGCAAAAAAGTGTAAGTACCTTTCCTCGTTCACAGATCCTCTTGTCTTTCTTATTTTTCGCCTAGAGCTCCATTCTATTCAAGTTTTGGCAGGGGGACTTCGTTTGGATGCCTTGTGCTCTCAGTAAGCGTTGTTTCTGCTAGGGAAAGCGGTTCCTGTCGTTTGAGGCGGATCAGTGTGGAAAAGCACTGAGCTGCCACAAAATTTTCCATCCAATCGTACGAAACAGAAAAAAAAAACTTTTCTTGCTCATTGTCCAGCGTGACTGGTTCGTTTTTTTTTTCCTTCAGCTGCTCCTTGCGCTGCATAAACAGGGGCCCCTTCGCTTCTGCAGTACAGGGCTGTTTTTGTTGATTGCTGATCCTAATCTTTTTGCACCTGCGAGAAGATGTAAAACAAAAGTAATCCCGTGCCTGTTATGCTATCATGATCTTTAAAGTTCAAAGTAATTCTAAAGCTATGTTTGGGTTTCAGCTGTATATGTTTTATTTTACTAAAATGTAGCGGTTGTCGTGCAGGATCCTGAAAGCTGGCCTGATCCAGCAACAGCTGCATCTGAGCCTGCCGTTTCCCAACGGAATCCTCAGGCACAAACGCAGCCTCAACAGCCTACGCAGCAGCCACAGCCTGCGCCAAAGAAGCAAGGGAAAAAGGGCAAGGACAAGTGGGTTCCACTTGAAACCGAAATCAACTACACCAAGCCCAAGGGTGCGCTGCAGTCCGCGGCTGGCCCTCAGAGACAACAAAGACAACAACAGCAAAAGAACCAGCACGCACAAAAGCCTCAGCAGAAACAGCAGCAACAACAGCAACATCATCAACAGAATGGCAACGCCAATAAGAGTGCTGCTGGCGCTCCGGTGGCAAGGGCCATGGAAAATGGCAGCGATGCTGACAGCCCAAAGCCAGGAGCAACAGCAAAGAAACCGCCGACAGCTGGAGATACACAGAATGCTCCGAGGCAGCAGCAGGAACGGAATGAGCAGCAAGATCAGCAGAACCAGGGCCAGGTCGAGACTGGAAGCCGTGGCACCAACCAGCACGGCCGGAGTCAGCGGCAAGGCATCCGTGGGCGTGGGCGTGGCAACTCGCAGAACGCAGCCTACGGGCGGCGTGGTGGCCACCGCATTGCAGGACATGCGCCAAGCCACTACCAGGGCAAAGGAAATGTACAGCCAGGATTTCATATGTCGGTGTCGCTGCCGCAGCCTGTTGCTGGCGACGAAGAGTCGATGAAGAGCTTTGTTCAGGCACAGGTCGAGTACTACTTTAGCGTTGACAACCTGTGCAAGGATATATTCTTCCGAACGCAAATGGATTCGAACGGATATGTGCCGCTTTCGCTCGTTGCTGGGTTTAACCGTATAAAGACGGTGACTACCGATCTGGATTTAATTCGCGAGGTGATGGATTCTTCTGAGAAGGTGGAGCTGAACGAGTCTGGAAATCTTGTGCGCAAACGCGGTGACTGGGCGACATGGCTGTTCCCAACACCAGAGTTTGTCATCAAGCAGCAGCAGCAACAGCAGCAACAGCAGCAGACCGGCAATTCCCTGAAAAGTGAGTGAACTTTATTTCATTAGCCAAAGACATTGTCTATGGCCTGACACCTGAAACGCTGTCCATCTACATACATATTTCTTTTCTCAAGATGGCCATGATCCCTATCCCATACACTCTTCTTCCGGCCTACGCCTGCCACCGCTTGTTTACCAATTGCTTGCAGTTCACTATTATCTTCTTATCCTGGGGATGTACCAAATGAGACGACGCATCTGCTTGGAGCTACACTTATGTCTATTCTATTCTGTATCAACAGTTGATACAACAACCGCAGTACATTTCACATATACCATGTTGCCTCTATTTCGGCATCGATTATACTCACACATGCACAGCCTGAATCACTTCATTGATGCTTATTACTCGCAGAGTATAAACTAGCTATCCGTTGCATACGGCATCGGATGTACCGCCATAATACAGATATGCTGCACTGTTTTATGCCTTTTATTCTCCACCACTGCGCCGCAGATACGCAGGCTTGCCATTCTTAGCAGAGCAGAAGTGTGTCCTTGCTGCGTGCAAGTATGTCGTTAGAACTTGCCCTACGCGCAGATATACATACATATATACAACCCAATTTATTTTGGTACTAAATAAAGCTAACATAACATACCACCCCACATTCTACAAGATCTTCTTTGAATGATGCTTCTCCGTAGACAATGAAGCCAAGAACAAAAGCAGCACTACTTCACAACTACCGCCGGCTCGGCCACTAGCTGCTGTGTCAACAACATCTATTCTGCCGTCGACGGTGCCCTCGTGGACGACTGTGCCTGGGCGTAGAATTGGCGGTTCCGGGCGTACGGATGTGCAAGACGCGGAGACTGACGATGATGAAGTAGATGGATTTGGCGACATGCATGGAGGAGGCTACAACGACGATATGTTTGAGCTTGACGAGGAGATTGAGAGCAGACACCACCGCGAGAATCGGGCGGCAAGCGGGCGACGCTCAGCAAGCACATCGGCTCGCAGACAGTCGTTTAGGTTTGACCAAGACGAGTTCAGTCAGGATGATGCCAGCGACTGGTACTCTGGCGATGAGGGTGAAGACGATGTGAGCGAGGAGGTGATTTCACGGCTGCTGATTGTGACGCCAAAGCGGACACGCGATCGCACGCACTATCAGTACGAGCGTAAGGCAGTGCATGACGACTTAGCTGAAGTCATTAGTGAGGGTCTGAGGAACTATGAGCGCGATATGCGGATGAAACAGCGGCAGGAGCGGCAAAGCAATGTCAAGATAAGCACCGTCGGGCAGAAGGAGTTTGACCGGATCCAGGAGGACAAGGCTATGGGTGACACACTTTCGTTTGCAGGGCAGTTTTCTCATTCGGGTGCTGCTGGGTCGCTGTCTACGCTGAGCATATCCGAGGAGGTGCAGCAAAGGATTGAGGAGGCGGAGCGCGCGCGCCCAATTCCTGGCAGTGACGGCGCCGATGGCGGCCGCAGACAGCGTCGTGGTCGTCGTCTCGCTGCACGATTCCTGCCTGTGCAAGAGGGCGAGAGCGGAGGATCAGCACGCCATTACCAGCAGCAGCAGCAGCAGCATCAGCAACAGAATCGCCAGTCTGGAACAGCCAAAGCACATGCGGCTCCTGACAGCGCCAGCTCCTTCGGCAAGAGCCCAATGTTTGGGTCCCAGACCGGGCCACGATTCCCGCGCAAGTACAGGGACAACCGCAAGCACCAGGCACAGACGCCTGTAGGATGGTTGGTTGGGAACCAGCCGTACACGGCAGCCGAGGCCGAGATGTCAAGATCGCTTGACCGCACATCGGGGAGCAGCTTCGAGGCAGGCAGCTTCTTGGAGCAGCACATGGCGGCTAGCAGCGTTGCTGGATCGCAGGGCGGCACGCACCAGAGCGCTGGAGCGTCGTATCATGAGCATCCATCGCATGGGCTGTTGCGCGAGAACGGATTTATGCAGCACAAGTACTACCGGTACCATGCCAAAGCACTGAAGGAGCGCAAGCAGCTTGGGGCTGGGCAGTCGCAGGAGATGAACACGCTGTTTCGGTTCTGGTCGCATTTTTTGCGCGACTCGTACAACAAGAAGATGTTTTCCGAGTTCAAACGTCTAGCGCTTGAGGACGCACAAAACAACTACCGCTACGGAGTGGAGTGCTTGTTCCGGTTCTTCTCGTACGGATTGGAGAAGAAATTCCGCAAGGACATATTCAGCGACTTTGAGAAGCTGACAAAGTGGGATGTGGAGCGGGGCGAGCTGTATGGACTGGAGAAATTCTGGGCATACCTGTTCTTCAACAAGAGCAGTCTCCCGCACGGCCTGCACATCGATGCTGAGCTACAGAAGAAGCTCGACCAGTTCAAGAGCATCGACGATTTCAAGAAAGTCAGTCGCGAGCGGCGCGCATCGCTTTCTGGTGGCGACACCGCGGGCCATGTGGATGGAGGCAACAGCATCCAGGCTCTGAACAACCAGAGGGCGCTTGCAGCGGCAGAGCAGGTTGTTCCTTCCAAGAACTGATCTGATTTGAGTTGATTTCATTATTAGTGATCTTTTTATAAAGTGGTTTATACACACCAGTTTATCCATCGGTTATTGCTGGGATTTAAAAAGTGTGAGTATCATCGACACCGCTGCCTGTCAAGATGAGACTAGACGGAGTAGAAAGCTGTTTATTTTAAAGAGGATGGAAAAGAGTGCGTGGGTTATCCTGCAGAAAGCACCGTTTAGCCCCGCTCTTTGATACTTGCTTGCTTGCTTGTTTGTTTGTTTTTAGACTGTGCTATGTGGGCCATATGTTAGACTATTCAAGATTGCAGGGCTGGGCAAACGTGAACTAGATTAGACCAGGCTAGGCTGAGCTGAGCTGAGCTGAGCTGAGCTGGGCTGGGCTTATACCAGGGAAGCATGCGAGCGAAGAGACATGCGGAGCATGATATCGAACCGGACATGACTATAGAATGGTCCCACGTCATAGTGCAGTGAGAAATAGGCAACACGCGAGAGAGGAGGCGTACTGGATCTGCAAGGCTGTTGCCCGGATAATGGCAAGCCAAAGTGCTGAAAAGAAGCAGACCGCGGGCAAGATAGATGCCAAGCGATTTGTTTGGATGTTTTCTTTTTGGTGGACCGTTTAGCAAATTGAAGCTGACAACCCTGTTTTTTTATTTCTCTCTTTTTCCCTTTCTTTATCTTTTAGTCGCACTTGTTGTATGCAAGGCAAGGCTTTTTAGCTAGCTGTGCCAAAGATTGACAAGGCTCATCTCAGTCTGAAAGAAATGGCTTTTCTTGTTAGAGTATTGTTGTGCATTTTTCCTATTCCTGTCAAAACTGGGAATTCCAAGATAATAGCTCTTTTCTCTCTCCTCCCTCCCCTTTTTTACGTTGCACTCTATTCAGTCGGTAGTTTCTATATATATATTTTCTCTCTTTTCCCTTTTTTGTCCTTATCGTGCAATCTGAAGTGACAAAAGACACCGCTTTTCTTTGTTTATCTTTTTTATCTTGTTTTATTTGATGAGGCAACGCTGGTTTGCAAGGTTTTGACACGCATCCAATACGCCAAAAGACCTGCTTTCCTTCTTCCACTTTTGAAATCTCCGACCAACCCTCCTTCCCAGCATTAGCTTCCCTTTAATATTTTCACTACTTACTGCGACTTTACACATCTCGACAGCACCAGGAATAATACGAATATACATTTACACTCTAATCCTAATTTCTACTTGCGTTACCTACATACACATAACACCTCTTCTGGTGAGATGGACGGCGGCTCACCAGGAAGCCGGGCTTTACAGCAGGGCGCAGCGGGACCTGCGAACTCGGCGCTACGGATCTTTACCAAGCTGGGACACGCACAAGGCAACAGCAACAGCAGCAGAGGGACGCAGGGGGACCAGTCGCCGCAGCCGCAGGCTCGCAATGCAACCAACGCGCTTCTGAGCAACGCTTTTCTGCAGCCATATGACGACGATTCAACAGTAGAAGCAGTCAGACCAGCTGCCGCAGGCGCTACCGCCGTCGGGCGACAGGGCGCGGCAGGACACACGACAGGACAGATAGGCGGCAGACAGATGATGCAGGGCATGGGCGGGCGACAGGGGGCGGCGTACCATGCGCTACCGAGCCACTGGCGCGACCAGGAGCCGATGTCAAGCAGCACAGCATCCCCGGTGACGCCCGAGGGCGCAGCGAAGCATGCGGCAGCCACCAGTCCGCGCGTGCAGCAGATAGGGCTGCAGCGGGAGGCGTTTGGGTCGGCGTCTAGTCTGGAGTGGGTGGCGGGCGACCGGCCAGACTCGTCGTACTCGATGCTGAGTGCCACGGAGGCGCAGGCGGAATCGCCGCTGGAGACGGCGCCTAGCGGGTCGTCTGCTGGTCGCTTCCTGCCTGCGCTGAGCGCGATGGCGGCACGCACAACGATGCGCAATAAGCTGGGCGTGCACAACAGCTCCGGCAAGCATCGTCAGACGGGCTCGGTGTCGTCGCAGTACTCGACCGGCAGACAGTCGCCGGTTGTGCGCGTCGGCAGCGCGTCATCAGCGGCGGCTGACGCTCCGCCTCAGAGCGAGGACATTGTGCGCAAGTACCTTGGTCTCCAGCGGCGCGCCCCAAGCGCGTCATCTACACCACCGCCTCTGCCGGCTGTGGCATCATCATACTCATCGTCAGCAGCAGCAGCAGCAGCAGTGGCTAGTGGTGCTTCAGGCGAGCCATCAGCAAAATCCGTACCGCAACAGCATCAGCAACAGCCGCTGCCGCAGCAGGAGCAGCCGGCAGGCCAGGATGCTGAGGGTGTGGTGTACCGGCGGGCAGTATCGTCGGGGGACCTGCCGACAATGGACGGTGCCAAGAGCAGCGTGCGGCACTTTGCCAGCGGCGACGATGGACAGGAGTTCCTGACGCCGGACTTGGTAGAGTCGCCGCTGGAGGCGCTTGTGCGGCACCTGACGATTGAGCTGTTCCAGCTGTACGTCAACGAAGACCAGAAGAAGAAAAGGACAGCAGCGGCTGCAGGGCAACAGCGGCAGCCGGTTGAAAGTAAGGGCGAGGACGACGCTGGTCTCGCCAATCTGGGCACAAGCATCCAGTCGGCATTGGGCGGCGGTGGACCCGAGTACGTGCAGCAGTTCCGGTTGGGACCCAGCCAGCGGTCTGGAACGGCGACGCCGGCGGTGACAATGGACGGGTACTTTGTGCCACAGGAGCCGGAAGCCGGAGCCGCCGAATCGGCCGCTGACGCCCAGCCGAAACCGCGTCCGCGTCACCGCCTGGTGCAGCGCACGTGGATGGAGGAGGCCCTGATCAAGGCGCGGCGCGTATCTACGATTGACGAGAATGTGGAGGAAGCCATTCTGCAGAGCCTGGATCAGCAACTGGCCGACGGCGAGCTGGCGGCCACAAACGACACATCCGCGTCTAGCACCTTGCCAGCGGCCAACGACTTGTCGCCGCCATTTGCGCCGACCGACATCAGCCAGTTCCAGCTGCCGTCTGCCGCAACCATGCTGCCGCGCACAAGCCAGAAGGACCAGCTGTCGGACATGTGCGCCGGCGGCAGCCAGACACACGTAACATCGCCGCGCGGGTATTATCGGGCGCGCGACCCGGCGGCACCGCACCGCAAGAACGCGGGCGAGCGCGGTGGAAGCGGTGCAACCGGCAGCAGTGGAAGCGGCGCGCTGCGCAACAAGGCGGCGGTAGCAGGGATGTCGCCAGCACGCGCGTCGCTGATGCGCGCGGTTGGGCGGCGGCAGAGCGTGCGGCTGCAACCAGGCAAGGGCCAGATCGTCGTGGCCGAGACGCAGATGAGTGGCGCGACGCGTAGCGGCAGCGTTGGTGCGGCTGCGCCGACAATGGCCACAACGGAACCTGACGCCATGGCACGGGCCAAGCGCGCGCACTCGCTGCCAGGGCTGATGCAGGTGCCCGAGACACGCGAGATCTCGTACAAGGACACGCAGCGCAGGGCGGCAAGGCGCGTGGTGCTGAAGCGGTCGTCGCGGTCGCGTGCGCGGGTGGTGCGGCGCGCCGAGCGTGTTGTTCTGGGCGGCACGCAGCAGCCGCTCAGCAGCAGCAGCGGGAACCACCACCACGGAGGCGGCCGCAAGCGCCATGGCCACAGGCGCGCACCCAGCCGCGCCGACATGGATCAGCAGCTCCTGAAGATTGAGCTGCCGCCGCCGGTTCCGCTGCGGGTGCGGCGTGAGCAGATCCGGTTTGCGCCTGAGACGCTGATTGTTGTGCGACGCCCGTCAAAGCGTCCCGCTCCGCGCAGCTCAACAGACGCGACATCGGAGCAGAAGATGGTGCGCGTGCACAACCAGCTGCTTGGCGCCCAGGCAATGCTGTCGCGGCACAACAGTATTATGCGCCAGGCAGCGGCGGCGGCGGCGGCATCAGCAACATCAGCTTCAGGCGGCAGCGGACTGCGCACAGTGACGCAGCCTGCAAAGAGCACAGTGCGCAGCGAGGCGCTGGATGGCATGCTGCTTGACAACGCGCTGGATGAGCAGCTCGAGGACGATGAGCTGCGCAACAACAGCAGGCGGCCGCGACAGGTTGCTGAAGCTAGGTCTGGGCCTGGTGTCAGTTCCGGTGCCGGCGCTGATGACGGAACGCAGAGCAAGCCTTGGCGCAACGCACGGCGGCGGTCGACGCTGCGTCGGAAGGAGCACAACGGGCGCGCACCGCAGAATCCAGATAAACCACGTAAACAGGATCGGCCGCGTAATCCGGATCACCATAGCCAGTCTCACCGCAGACGCCTGCTGCTGCACGGACCGGCGTACCGGATCTACTCTGGACTGCGTGCGCGGCCGGACACATACCTGTTTCTGCTCAGCGACGTGCTTGTTGTGACGACGCAGGTGGCCGGCACACAGTCGGTCACCAAGGCGCCGTCGGCGGACGCTGGTGCGGTAGCGGGCGGCAGTCGGTTCCGTGTGCACATTGTGGTGCCGCTGGCGCGTGGCGTGACGGCGCTGAAGACGATGCGCGACGGCGCAGCCAAGCGCGCAGGCGAGGACGACGATGCCGAGGAGCAGCGGCTGGCGCGGCAGGAGGAGCGCGTGCGGCGCGCGTGCCTTTCGTTCGAGAAGAACGCGTCGGAAGCGGTTGTGTATCTGATCAACCGCAACATCGTTGAGCCGGCGCCTGACAGCGTGGCAGCCTTCCTGTACCGGTGCACGGCGCTTAGTCGGCGGCAGCTGGGCGCGTTCCTGGGTGCCGGGATTCTGGGTGAGAATCTGCACGAGAACCCGACTGCCGACGAGATCGAGCAGGAGCGACTCTTCCACCGCCAGATCTGGGTAGCCTTTCTGGACCGCTGCAACATTGTTGGCGTGGCCATTGATGTGGCGCTGCGGTCGGTGCTGTTCAACGTGCGGCTGCCAAACAGCCAGGCCGCCATCGGCGTGCTGCTGGAGGCCGCTGCGCTGCAGTGGTTTGCGCGCAACGCGGAGCACGGCGCTTCCGCCGGCGTGTATGTGCCGGACTCGCAGGATACGGCGGTCAAGCTGGCGTTTGCCATCATGACGCTCAACACCGAACTGCACAATCCGCTGCTGCGTGCCGATGCGCAGCCTGACGCAGCCTTCCGCGAGCTGGTGCTGAAGTTCCGCGCTTCTGTCGTTGACGATCCAGCCATGTCTGCGCGCCGCAAGGGCAATGTTCTGCGCAAGCGTGACCAGCCGCGCGTGATGCAAGTGATGGAGGTTCCCACTGTCTTTCTCAAGGAGATCTATCAGCGCGTGCGTGCCAACCGCCTGGTTACATGCTCCGACGCGCGCCCTTCTGCGCCCGAGATTGACGTTGACTGGGTGCGCGCCGACGCCGACGCCGGTTCCGCCGATCCGCTGCCCGGCGACCAGTTGGAGCGCGCACTTGACGACATCTACTGCGACCCTGGCTTCCGCGACGGCGTGCTATTCAATGCATCCAGCGACCGCATTCCTGCCAAGCTCAACATCGACGCGCCTGCGCTGTTGCGCGTCACTGTGCGCATCCCTGCCGTCGAGGAAGGCGTTGCCTTCCGTATTCGTGTTGTCAACGCCGACCCTGCCGGAGCGGGGCCTGGATCTGGACCCGGGCTCGGAGCTAGTGCTGGACCTGCTGTCGCCATTGTGCCGGCTGACCGACTGACATTTGTCACTTCCAACGTGGCCAGTTTCGTCATCCGCCCACTGCGCGTCGGCCACTTTGCGCTGCACTTTGTGTCCGAGGGTACCAACGCGCGGTACTACCACCCGATTCCGTCGCGCTCAATGGTTGTTGAGGGTGCCTTCATGCGGCACACGCTGCAGCTCTCCTGGACACGTCCCGCCGCCGGAGCTGGAGCTGGAGCCGGAGCTGCAACCGGTTCTGGTGCAACCCCCGCAGATGCTCCTGCTCCCGCCCGCCGCGCGCGCTACATGTTTGGCATGGACTCCTACGTCACCAAGGCGCAATGGGCGCACTATCTGGAGGCCGCGCTTACTGACTCCGACGCCGACGCCGTCCCTACCGCCGCTGAGACTGCTTCGCAGGCGCTGGCTGCCGCTGCTTCCAGGAACACCCCCGATCCTGCCGCCGACCGCAGCATCACTGCCTCCCAACTGCTCAGCGCGCTTGGATGCGAATCGACGTAGTCCCATGGTGTGTCTCTGCGCATGGCTCTATCTGCTTATCGAATGTGGACCGTCTTAATAAGGCGGATTGGGTTATCCAGACAGCCCCTCTCTCTCCCCACGCACCCCTGATTGTTTCTGCGACAAGCCCGGCTGAGATAGAGATAGAGAAGGAGGCAGAGACCAGCGCGTCTTCTAGCAATGATCCTTAGTTGCTCTGAATGCCGCTTCCGTCATCGTCCGCCTTGTCCTGGCCCGTTTGCACCTGCGCTTCTTTTCTTGTTCTCTTTTTTTTTTCTACCTTTCCCCATCATCACGTTTCCTGACAATACAGCTATTCGCCACTGCCTTTACTCTACTCTACTCTTTACTTCATTTACCTCCTGTCAATTCCCCCCCCCCACCTCGATTGCCGAATTCTCTCTCTGCTCTTTCCTCGCGTCTTCTGGCCTCATGCTCTGAAGAACAGCTCCCGTGCCGCCAAAATGGAGTACTTTGCCAAATTCACCAGACACATTGGAAAGCCACGGAAGCCGCCCTCGCCCGGCGCCTCCCAGCTGGCAAAGTTCGAAAAGGCGTGGAAGTCGGCGCAGAGCATTTGCTATTATCAGTCGAAATGGCGCCGCATGCCTGTTGACCAGACGCCGCTGCCCGACCACCTCGTTGTCATGTTTGACCTGCTGGTGCAGGAGGACATCCGCCAGTCCGACGCCGACGACTCCACCACTGGCGCATGCATGGAGTATCTTCTGGGAAGCAACGTGCTCGAGGACCTGGTGCGTCTGGCTGAAGCCGACGAGCCCATTGGCGTGCGTCGCGTCATCATCAGCAACTTGACGACGCTTGTTAGCCTCACCGACGACAAGCTCCTTGTGCAGAAAGCCGTGCACAACCCAATTCTCGACATCCTGCGCTCCTACTCCTACCACGATCCTGGCGCCGATGCCAGCGTCACCTTGTCTACCGCCAGCATTATCAGTGCCCAGCAGCGCCTCTACGACGACGACTTTGTCGATCTGCTCTACGCCATATGCAGCAAGATCCGCGGCGAACCGATGCTGCTCAACATTTTTTTCCACGACAGCAAATGGCTGAAGAGCGTAGAGCAGCGCAACCTCAGCTCCGACAGCATAGCTGCCATGATGCGCAGCGTCGAGAGTCTGCGCAGCGAGGGCGCCGCCCACTCCACCAGCTACGAGTTTCTGCTGTTCTCGCATCTCCTCCACTTTGTCCACCGCGAGGGCAAGGCTGGCGACACTGCCAGAACCAGTCTTCTGTTCTTGCTGGAGCTGGCTACTACCGAGATCATGGCCTCCACTAGCGGCAACACTGCGCTCGAGCGCTTTATTCTGGACGACAGCGGGTTTGCTGCTATTCTGTCAGCCACCCTATGCGCCCTATACTCGCAGCTTCCGCGCAGTCTCCAGGTGTCCACGGGCCCTGCTGCGGTGATTCCAGGATCCCTTCCCAGCTACTCGGCTGATCTGCAGAACGCAATCGAAAGTTCCATCTTCTCCTCGGGCGCCGCAAATGGCGGCAGCAGCAACTCCGCAGACCGTTGGACCGATGGCCAGGGTCCCGTCAAATCAACCAACCCCGAGTTCCGCGCCTGCCTTTCGTCGTTTGCAAGCATGCTGTGCTTTATCCAGGACGTTCTCTTCCGCTGCCCATCGTCGCACGTGTGTGACCAGCTACTCAGGAGTTTGCGCGACAACTTTCTGCAGTCGATCCTGTACCCAAGTCTGTTGGAGAGCTCGGACACAGACGGCAGCAGCGTTGCTGTGATGCGGTACCTTGAGACAATGCTGCAGGCTGTGCGCCATGAAAGCCTGGTCAGCGTGTTTATGGACTTTCTGACCGACGAAGCCACTCTTGGCGATACTGATACGCTGCCGTCCGCTTTGGCTGGCGCTGACTCCAGCCCTTCACCAATCACTTCTGGCGACAAACAAGGGGCTCTGACAGCCGAACTCACTAGTACCAGTACGAGTACCCAGTCCAGTCCAGCCCCAGGCTGCTTGCCGTTTACGCTGCGCGACCTGATCTACACAAACCTGCAGTCCTCAGTGTCGATAGACGCCGTGGTCTCAGCGCTTAACCTGCTCCGAATTGTTCTTTCCAAACACTGCCGCTACTCGTCGCGCTTGATCGAGATGGAGCGCAAACAATCCGCAAACATCAAGAATGGCTGGATGACGAATTGCACAGTGGCTATTGACGTGCACAGACAGGAGCTGGATATGTATGCAAAACTGATGGTCCAGCTGCAGACCGATCCGTACGATGCGGGTCATGGTGGCGCGGAATCGGACAATACGGCTCTGGTTATTCCATGGAGACACGACACGCCAGCAACGCCAACTCTAGCGTCATCGCCAGCGCCAGTGCCAACGCCCACATCATCCAGCATCCATTCTGCCCGCCGCCCGCGACTAGACCATCGCGCAGCGATCATGGAAGCGTTTTCTGTTGGCTACGATGAGTATTTGGAGGACGCTGCGTTGGACTGGGATTCACACGAGTCATACCATGCCGAGATAG
Organism: Coemansia sp. RSA 1200; assembly: GCA_027578915.1. Taxonomy (NCBI): domain Eukaryota; kingdom Fungi; phylum Kickxellomycota; class Kickxellomycetes; order Kickxellales; family Kickxellaceae; genus Coemansia; species Coemansia sp. RSA 1200. Next base: position 368,442 of record JANBTT010000002.1, read on the forward strand.
ACGCACTGTTTGCTGCGCAGGCCGCACAGAAGACGACTGCAGGCGGCGGCAGATTGTCTGCGCCCTCGAAAATATCTAAACTGGCTATGCCTGAGAGGTCTGGCGCCGCATTGCCCTTTAGTGCGGGCAAACAGATGAAGATGCGACCACGCAAGTACTCGGAGGCCGTAATGATGCCAGCGGCACACGGAGCGCAGACAGACGCAGAAGACGATCGGTCTGCTCGTGACTCTTCCGTGTCCCAGCTCACTGGCAGACGACAAAACAGTCCACCGGCTCTTCCTCCTTCTAGCAGACAGTGCAGACACAGCCGCCACAACATCAAGCCGTCCGACCCTGTTATTCGGGCGCTAATGAGTCTGCTTGCCAGATACTTTGCTCAGCCGCGCGAGTGCAATCTTGCTCTTACCGGCGTGTTGGCGGCGCTTGTTGGCTGCCCCTACCGCTCGCTGGACCCGTGGCTTGGTTTCAATATGGCTGGACTGCTTGGCGGAGTGCTGAGCAAGCCGTGGAATGCGTGGATGGAGAATCTGCGGAGTATTGGCGGCGAAGGCGAAGGAGAATGCCAGGACAGCAGTGACAGCGAGGGCGAAGACGATCCCTGCGGCAGCAAGAAGGCGCTTGGCCGTGCGCCAATGGCGGCGATTGCAGCAGCAGACGCGCCAAAGTACGTCGGGCTTGACGAGGAGCTGCAAGCAGCAATCCGGGCACTTCCTAGAGGAACGACTCCGCCGTCTCTGTATCTGGTGGTCAGCGGCCTAGCCCAGCAGTCAAGGGTTCTGCGGAACGAAATACCCGATTTTCCACGCCGCCTCAAGCGTGCTCGGAACGCGCTGATGGGCATTGTGGAGGATGTGGAGGATCTTGACGAGGAGTTTGAGAGCGCAAGCAATCGCAGCGAGGCAAACGCATCGCAGTCCAAGGAGCCCCGCACACGCGATCGCGGGCTGTCATCGGCCAGCCTCGAGTCGGCGCGCGGGTCATCTGTCGCTGCATCATCCGGCAGTCGCCGCGACCGCAGCACAAGCGTCTCTGCATCTGCGAGTAAGCAGCAGCAGCACCAGAGGCATGCTGGCACTGCTGGCGCCGATGACGCATCACTGCGCGTGGCCGAAGGCGGAGCACAGGCCAGGAGCACGCTCTCAGGAAGCACCCGCAACCGGTCTAGCTCTGCTGGCTACATGTCGGAGCTGGCTTCCGTCTCGTCGGCTTCTGCCAGCGCAAGACGCAAGTCTGGCTCGGCCAACGGCATGGCCAGCAGCGGGGTTTCTGCCGCCGCTGTCTCCTCCGTCGAAAGCGCGCTTTCTGGCACAGCTGCGCTGCATGCGCTGAGTGTGCCGCCAGCGAATGCCAACATCGCCGAGTTCCTGGAGAACGTCATCATTCTGCAGGAATCGATAAAGGAGATCATTGCGCGTGTGCAAGTGCGTCGCGAGAACGGTGGTGATGAAAACGCGATCATCTAGAAAGCAGTCAGATTTTTCCCATTTGTTTGTTAATGCAGTCTGTTGTTTATTGTAACCATGGGGAGAAAAAGCCTAGCTCCAATGACTGTGTAGTTTCAGAAGAATAAACGCGCTTCCTTTTCCTTTTCTCCTTCCTTGACTTTTCACCTGTTTTCTGTTTTGTTTTTAACTTTATTTATTTTGCCGTGGCCCTTTTCCTTGCTTGGCCACTTGTATATCTTTTCTGGCATACTTTTTTTTCTGCGAGCCTGGCAAGAGTTGGTTGCTGTATGCATTGCGATCGTAACGGAGGAAACACTGCAAGAGGAGGGAGGGCGTTTATCCTTCTAAACACAAAATATTACAAACATACACATGGAAACAAGCGCAGCACAAAGCTCGGCAGTTGCCGCAATCCGGTTCCTTGAGCAGCATTGGGTGCAGCTTGCCGTCAGTCTGGTTCTGTTTGTCGGCACGTATAGCTGGGTGAGGCGCGAAATCCATGCAAAGTACGCTCCGTCATCGCTGCTTGTTCCGTCAACCTCGACATATCCGTCCAAGACATACACTGCTCGACGCAAGATCCCGGCCCAGCAGTTCATTGACGACTTTCTTCAGGGGCGCATCGAGCTGCGTGATGCGCAGTCGGGTTTTGGGATGAGAAGCATTGCTGAGGTCGTGTGCTTCCGCTACGATCTTTTGCTGGTCTGCCGCGTGCTGCGCGTATTTTTCAGTGCGTTTCACTCCGAAAGACGCGATAGACAGAATACCGAAATGTATGTGCAAAGCAATAACTCGTTGCTTGAGGAGATTCTTGGGCCTGATCGCTTGCCGCTGGTTGGGTACATTCGCGAGGGCATGTCGCAGGACTTGGAGGCCAGCTTGGCGGTGCAGATGCAGCGGATCGGCAAGGAGTACTTGGATCTGGGCCCCGACGACCGTCTTTTGGATGTGCACGCGCAGTGGGGCGATCTGGCTGTCTATTTGGCTCACGACCACCAGACACCGACCTGCGCTGTGGTTGCCACGCCAGCACAGCTTGCTCACGCAACCAATCTATCTAGCGAGTCACAAGTACAGCGGTTTCTGCGCTTTGTCACCGGCGACTATCGCGCAGTTGGCCGGTGCCTGCCGCTGGGAATCCCACCGTTCACCAAGGTTGTGGCTCTCGACGCCCTGGACATGGTTGGCTTGCGGAACGTGCCTGCTTTTCTGCGGTCTGTGAACGATGTGATGGAGGTTGGCGGCAGGCTTCTGCTGCAGGTGACGACCACGCCGTCGAGCCTAGGCTACAGACCACGCAGACATCCGCTTTCCAAGCCTATTCCTGCAGCACACGCTGGATTTAGGTTTGATGACGGCGGTTCCAACACATCCAGCCCTGAAAGCAGCAGTCATGCCGATGATTCTGTGGGAAAAGCAGGCTTGGCGTACATACCAGACAACGATCTTTCAGACGATGGCCAATCTTCAGACAATGCTTTTGGAGAGGACGAGTGGGCCGAGCACTGGTGGTACCACTGGTTCCGCCAGCAGTACATCCAACCCGGAGCAGACACCAGCATGTCTGTCAGTATCGAGCAGGTGATGGGCGATTTGCAGAGGGCGGGGTTCGAAGTCCTGCAAGTCGAAAGCCTCACCATGGATGCTGCGATGACAACTGCCGTCTGGTGCAGCAGGCTGTGTGCGTCGAAGCGCCAGATTGAGATGGAGATGGGTGAGGCTGCCTACCGTGCATGGGAGCTGTATCTGAACTGGACGCAGAGCCTCTATGCCCGTGGTCGATTGCACAAGCATTTTGTGCTTGCTATCAAGCATTGATAAAGCTCATCCCCATATATTTTTCGATAATTGATTGATGATATCCTGCTTGTTTTTTTCCTAGCAACCACTACGCGTATACTAATTTGTTTCACTAACATGATGGCCATCATTTTTCTTGTGTTTACGTCTTCATTCATCAGTCATATTCCTCTAATAAGCAACATATGCAAATGACAATGGCTATTTCTTGTAGCCCGAATAGCCATCATTTATTTATCAATCATATTTCAACAACTATGTCAAAATAATGTTGGCCAAACCATGTAAAGAAAGAAAGCAAAGCATCTATAATGGAATGTCTTGGTCTTTCATTGCTTTTGGTGGTCCTTCCATCGTCCAAAGAAAATAAGACATTCCATTTTATCCTATTCCAACAAATACACTTGTCCACACAGTTAGTTATTCACTTTATATTATTAAGCTTATTAAAGAAGATAATGCAATCCAAGCGCAGAAGAATAGACTACACGCCCGAAGTGGCTGGATGTCATTACGACTGGTCTGCAAGCGAGAACATGTCAAACTGGTCAATAAGCTCACTTACGACCAACAGCTCGTCCAAGAGCATCATTAGCATGCCTACGCCATCTCCCGACCAAAATGCACCAAGCTTTAGTTATGACATTGTTGCCAACAACAGCACCAACGGAAGCAGCAATGAGGAGACACTGGTTGAAAGCATCTCACTGGTGAACGACTCGTTTCCAAATGTCGGCGGTAAGCAGTGGGAGGGAGAGACGGTCAACATCTACCAGCCAAGCTCTCCAACACACGATGTACGCAAAAGGTAAGCTACCAATTAATAGAAAATCAATGTTTTCTGTTGTAGTTGCCAAGGTGTTGATACTAAAAAAGATGTGGTTTACCATTTATTTTCATTAGGCGTAGAGCGTCGGCTGATGTGGAAAAAGACATTAACGAGCCTCAGCGTAAAGTATTCAAACTCTGCAACCTATCTGCCAGCACATTGCACGAAAGACGCAGTCCAGAGAAGGAAAACCACCACCACAGCAACTGCAGTGATATCAGGAGCCACCATATTCCAGAGAAGCTTTACGAGTCATAAAGACCCAGTGGTTCTCCCACCAGAGTATCTGGATCTCGTGTAGCGGTCGATGTCAAATTCACTGATGCAGATGAAGCTGGAACATGCAGAGTTGACAAATCTCTTGCTTGCAAGGGTTTTGGGATGAAATTGGAAAGGCTGGTTGTATTTGCTTGCCGCGTCGTTCTGGAAAGATATACAACCTGACACAGCTTTTGTTATTCTACAGCATCTCGCCAGAGGAAGGATACTTGCATTCAGTGCCCAATAGCATTATTGCCACCGATAATGCAGGCTTGGAGGAGTTTCAGAAGATGGACCTGGAGACTAGGTGTCGAATGAAGCGTGAGTACTTGTTTAAAAACTCTCTTCTCCATACAATGCATCCAGTTTTTCAGAGAGCACTTTATGTACCCAGTGCTCCACATATCGTTTAGCGAGTGCAAAAGCGTTATACTCGGTGGCTTTATCAAGGATATCTGTAACTCTATTATAGAAGAGGCTAGAGAGTGATATTTGAAGTGTGTGGAAAAACAGCCCACACCAAGCACCAACTTTGAAGTAATCCTATCACGGTTCAAAAGGGCCTTGGAACAATGTAAGGAACTGGGGTATCTTCAAGAAGACAATGTTGTCTCACAAAGGGCACTAGTTAATATGTTATTTAAAGCCATGTCTGAGCATGTTTTTACGTGCTTTGGCCGCTACATCCTTCTGATTGATGAGTACGATATCCCGTTTATCACAATTCAACTAGCATCGTGGAGCAAGGAGGAAAAGCAAATAGCACAGGGTGTTCTTAAGCTCTTGTTTCAGAAAATGCTAAAGGTAAGAATTCTACCATCTCACTTTCTAAATCATTCCTTTAATAGTGTGTAACGTATTTGCTAACAATCTGTTCAACTAATTTCAATTGTAGGACAACAAGCATCTTCTACGCGGTCTGCTCTTTGGAGTTTTTGAGATACCGCTGACAGAGATCGGATCAGGAGCAAACAACATTAAGGATATCCGCATGGTTCCATGCGAGGAGAGCGATATACAGGGCAACATTCTGTCAACATCTCATCCACATTCAGGTAGCAGACTGGATGCGTTGACTGATTCGTTTTGGTTCAATGTCAACGAAATAGAGCTTATGCTTGACAGTAGTGCACAGGAGTGTCCTCGGATTCTAGACCACAAGCCAGCTATTCTAAAGACCATTCGCGACTGGTACAATGGATATTATATTGGCCGATTCCGAGGAAAGTACAACCCATGGTCAGTGGATTCGTTTATCGAGAGTCTTTGCAACCTTTTAAACAAGACAACTAGCAACAAGGCAGACAATGTTAAAAGAATTGTCAACTCTGCAGCCAAAGCGTACTGGGTTACCACAGGCAGCACAAGTCTAATTGAGGCACATATAGACAGACACCGTTCACAGTTTATTCGTCTTGCCAAACGTCTCTTGCGCAACTACGAGCTGACCAAGGTTAAGAGACGTGACGGAAGACGCAGCAGATTACGTGAGTCCTCGCATGTTCCTCTTGTTTCTACTCGCCTCAGCTTGACCAGCTTTGACAACGACCAGTTCTCAGAGCCCGGAATGCTTACGCTGTGTCTCTATGCCGGATACTTGACTCGTCATCTATCAACATCGGTTTGCATCCCAAACCATGAGGTGTATCAAGTGTGGCTTCAGCTCTTTGCGCGTGCAGTGCTGGGCACTGAGCTTGCTGACAGCAGCACAAACAGCGAGCGTGGTGCACTACTAAGCGAGTTCTGGCAAGGAAGAACAGATCTCTTGCGCACACTTGCAACATTGTCGCATTGTGTTCTTAGCAACCACAAGGAGTACAAGGAAAAGGACTATGCCAACCATGTAGCCAACACGATCATGGCGGTATCTCGTTTTGGCGTACTCACTCATCCAAAGCAAAAGTCTGTCAAGGTGTCGCACGTAACTCCAATTAGGGAGAACCATGCGGGTGCTGGTCGCTGCGACTACACAATGCGGCTATATAGCACCAGTAACCAGCCAAACCAGTTTGGCGTAATCATCGAGTTCAAACTGATTCCCGATGCAAAGAGAGACGATGCTGACTTTCACAGAGACCTCTCTGAACAGGCGCTTACTCAGATAACAACCAAGAACTATGATTCTTGTCTTCTTGGTTGTTTGGAACGCATGGATATCGGCATGGCCATTGGGAACAACGCTGTATATACAGTGTCAAGTCTCTACAAGCGTAGCAATATAGACGAACCCTGGCATGAGGTATCCTCACTGAAGAGAGAAAGGCTGTCGCGCACTTGGTATCAACTTTTCTATCATATTTAGTTATATGCCAATACATTGAAAAATTCTTTCAGAAAGCTTCTAAAACTTGGGAATATTGATGTTATTTATAATGGTCAACATTACCAAATAGAAAAATTAAAAGTAAAACAAATATAACAATACACTAACTAACATATACACCAAATGCATCTACATCTCACCGAGCAGATAACATACGCAGATTTACAAATCATTCAAGCAAAAAACATCCATACAAATCGACATGTAACTAGTCAAGGCGGAAAACAAGGAAGAGGAAATACACTGTCCATATTGCGATAAACAAAGAAAGAAAGAGAAAAGGGTGGTAAGGATAGATAAGGTAAAGAAAAACGATAAAAGAAACCAAAACAGGAAAAAGTGCTGTGTGCTTGGCCTGTGTGTTGTTTATTTAAGGGTTTATAGTTAGGAACGGACAGATGGCATTCCAAAGCCAGAAGATCCAGCTTGTGCGAAGTGCCCTGTGGTATGTACCGCTTTGCTAACGTAAAGAAGACTATTACGGCTGGGTGTGAGCATAAAGTGATATTGCGAGGGCTGGCGTAAAATGTTACGGTTAGGAAAGCCCTTGATGAAGAATAAAAACAAGCCTGCTGTTAGCTCAGTCACAGAGACCACGATTATCATACGCTGGGATTTTGTTCATTTACGACTGCAATGCCAACTGAATGACACGCAAAGAGACTGCTGATATTAGGTGCTTCACAAAGCCACATGCGCAAATCAAGAACGGACGCAGAATCTAGTGCAAAGATAGAGCCATTGGAACTAAGCGGAGACGTGCATGTCAAAGAAATCCAAAGGCTAACGACAAGCACTATAGAGCAAACAGATTGCTGTCAAAAGACCAAAAACGAAAACCCAACTTTAAACGTAGCTCTTTTATGGCAACAGTGCCAAAGAGTACAAGCACTATAGGGATCATTATAGAACTATGCTGAAGCTACAGGGAACGCTATTAAAATGTAGAGAAGTCGTGGGTGTAAATAGGGTTCAGTTAAATCAAGAACAGAGGAATAACAGGAGTAAATAATGACTTGTTTGCAATCGGGAGCTAAGATTGCAACACAAAGGCAGCTATTCTTGGCTAGCAATGAAGAGAAACGTGGAAAAGGGGGCAGATAAACTCATGCTCCAAATGTACAGAAAAAACATAAAACAATTTCTTACCTTTTAGACCGCCGCACGCTCAGAAAGAAAGAAGGAAAGAATATGCGTAGAATAGGACCGTGGAGCAGAAAGAAAATGCACATTGGGAGAGGAAAGGAAGAGAAGGATAAGCATGACGAAGCAATGCGAATAGGGGACTGCTGCCAGTAGAAAGGATGCGGTTTGGCAAAGAGAAGCATACGTTTGTCGTTATTCATATAGAGGAGAACACCGCACAGGGGAGGAAAGCACAACAGCACTTCATTTAAAGACGCGTGGGTTGTTGGCGCAAGGCTTCGAGCTTTTCATTAATCATGCGGTAAGCTGAGCGCACTTGCTCATAAGCGCCAGTAATAAGAATGAGCCTCTTTTTGGCGCCTAATGTCGAGCCCTGGATTTCTACGTGCGCATTAGTGCATCTGCGAATTTCATTGATTGTTTCGCCACGACGCCCAATGACCGCACCAATCTTGTCACTTGACACATACATCTGCTGGATTGCTTGGTCGGCTGTCTCTACAAGAGATCCGCCCATGTTTTGCCCACCCGGTGCGGCACCAACCCCCATAGGCGCCTGTGGCATCTGCTGCGGACGGCCACCGCCATGAGAAGCAAACGATCTGGACTGGTAGGCATTGTTGACAGACTGCGCCGGCCGATTGTTGTAAATGCCTTGTTGCATCGGCGCCGGCGCATACGCATAGCTGACAGGAGCGGGAAACTGATATGCTGCAGGAGAAACACCGTAGCCACCGCCGTAGGGACTTGCCACTGGCGCAGGCCCTACTACAGAAGTGCTGGTGCCATAGCGCGCGCCATGAACCCCACCAGCACCGTTGTCAATTGCAGCGCCCTGTCCAGCATAGCCAGTATACCCGCCCGCAGTTGGCGTTGCGTAACCACCAGTAAAACCCATTCCAGCACCCCGATGACCTTGAATGTTGGCCTGTCTGGGACCGCCTTGCTGGTTCCCTGCACGGTAACCGCCGCGGTTGTTGTACTGTTGGTGTTGCTGGTGTTGATGCTGCTGATGCTGGTGTTGCTGCTGGTGTTGATGTCCCAGCGAGACTGCACTAATGCTATCACCATTGATGCCAACAGGAATGCGGTTAGCATGACTCATAGAAGAGGGCTCACGGCCACGGCCGCCTTGGCGGTCATTGTGCCTACCGTATCTGTCACTGCGTCCGCCTCCGTAGGCTGCCATTCCACCACCCCGACCACCAAATCCACTACTGGCAGCAGCGTTGTTATGACCACCAGCGCTCTTGTAAGTGGATGCAGCGTTGTTGTGTTGGCGGTTGCCTCCATAGCCGCCATGGCTGTTTGGGCGGAATCCAGTTCCTCTGTTACCTTGGTTGTGGTTCTTATTTCCGCCACGATTGTCATTATGGTGTCCTGGGCGCTTGTTATCCTTCCGCTTCCAATTCTGCGTCTCTAGAGTCATGGCAGACGGCAGATTAGCAGCCGGCACGTACAGGTCAGCGGTGTTATACGCAGCCATGTCTCTCGACACCGCTTCCGCTATCAGCCTTATTGCCTTTCCAATCGACTCTGGGGCACCAACAACTTCCACAATACGTTCAGTCGAGCGAGGCAGTGTTGCCTCCGACGTATGGATACTCACCGATGCCACATGGCGAATATTGTTGATGGTCTTTCCGCCCTGGCCCATGATAATGCCAATGCAGTTGCGTGGAACAAGTAGGCGTAGGGTGATTCGTCTTGCGGCTGCTTCCTTATCGACAGCCACTTTTGCCTTTTGATTCCCAGAAGTCACTGCCACACCAGCATCTTCCTTAGCTATAGCAGATTCAGCAGCGTTAGGCGAAGTGCTCCCGGCAGCAGGCTGCTCCTCTGAATGAGAAGTGTCCTCTTCATCGACAGCTGGTTCACCATCGTCTTCATCATTGCTATCATTCTCGCCGTCATCTGCTGCAGCGTCTAAGCCGGTATCCAATCCGTCAGCAGCCTTGTCTTGCTCCGAATTAGCAGCAATACTAGGCTCTGTAGTATCTTTTGAATTCTTTGTCTTTGCAGAACCTTGTTTGATCTTCAAGATACCCTCTGCTATCGTCCTATACGCGGCAGAAACACTGTCGATATGGCCTTTAATTGAAAGAACACGGTCAACGACAATATCAGGATCGTCGGCTCCTGCAACAACGGTTATAGAAGTAGAGGTTTGCTGTTCTATATCCTCCTTTTTTCCAGCCTCGGACTCAAAAATCACGTCCACATCCTTGCGGGTGACAACCACACGAACGGTAAAATCCTCAAGATGGACGTTCGTCTTTTTCACAGCCAAAGGAACGCCGCTCGCTCCATCAGCCGCTATACGCTTGGGTGGATGCTGCTCTTTATCGTACTTTTCGTCCTCGGACCAACCGGCCTCTACATGAAGGTTGATATCCTCAGTCTCTTGCTCAGTCTTGGCCGCCTTTCCACCCTTGGAGCTCTTTCGTCCACGCTTGTTCTTGTTCTTGGGAGTCGATGCTGTTGTCAGCACCTTGGAGGCTTCTGTTTTGGCAGAATTTGCGCTCTGGATCTGAGTGGCATCGTCTTGCTCCTCTGAGATTTCTTCAGGAAGGGTCGAAATCACAAAAAGATCAGCGTTTTCGTCAATGTCCGACATTTCAAGCCACCTGTTTCACGTCTGCAAATAATATAAATGTATGCCTACGCAATGACAGCAGCAGATGCCGTTGTGCAAAAAGGATAAAAGACGAAAAATATACAGCAGGATCTACTAAAGATTGGCTCTGCACAGGATTTTTGACGTTCTTCAAGGTCGATTAATAAGTAAACAAGAGTGAAAAAGAAAGTGTTGTGAATAAGCAGAACGGGTTACGAACAGGCAAATAAAACAGCACTTGCTTTGTAGAACGCGTAATGTGAGATGAAGGCAAAAGAAATTCTAAAGTAAAGGGAAAAAGGTGAAAGGGTGAGCAGAAAGAGTATGATGCTCTTTTGTGAGCGAAAAAGAGCACGCATGAGAAACCTATTTCAGCGCAACCAATGAAAAGCCAGCAAAAGCTTCAAAACCACACAGAAACTCGGCCAAAAAGCTAGCCCGCTTATTCTGTAGACATTCTTAAATTATTAGCAACGACAGTGCTTTCCTTTTTCCACTTTCCATCATTTTCGCATCTCTGCTAGAATACAAACACGCCACAGGAGAACTTTTTTTTGTTGACTCATTTCTAATTGCGGGTTACTTTTTCAGTAGGCACCTTCGGCAACAATGACAGACCTACGGCAGCTTGCGTCAGAAATCTCTGCTCTTTTCCACGGCAGCACAGCAGGAATTTCACCAGAAAGCACCGAAGTGCAGACGTTTGTTGAGAAGAAGCTGGTGGAGGCAAAGGAGGCAAGTCAGAATGTAAAGGGCCAGCAGCAACAGACGCAGCTTAAGGCTTTAAAGGACATGGTTGATGCATGTCTAAGCAACCACATGGTGCAAACAACATCAACAATGTTTCTGAGCGAGCTTGTAGCTATGACGGAAAGTGTGTTGGTGTTAGGAACAAAGACACGGAAAGAGCTTTTGGACTATTTGCTAGACAAGATCCAGCAGAGGACGTCAGTGTATGGCGACGTTATCATCAAGACACGGCAGGCGCTTGCAGATCTTCTGGTCAGTAAAGAACAGTGGGAGGAGGCAGCAAACATGTTGCAGGAGATCCGCTTTGACCAGTCGCAGAAGCCGACTGAGCCAAGAGTGAGGTTTGAGACATATGTGAATACGATGGAGTTGTTTCTGCTTGCAAACAATCTGAGCCAGGCAGCGCATACGCTAATCCGCGCAACGTCACTGCTAAATTCGGTTGCCGATGTAAAGCTTTTCCTAAAGTATCGCTACTTCCAAGCGTGTATTCTGGATCACTCGCACAAATACATTGAGGCGGCCAACGGGTATCGTAACGTGTTTGCTAATTACATTGATGGAGTTGTTGAGAAGAAGGAGCTGATTCTGAACAAGGCAATCAAGTGTGCTGTGCTAGCATCAGCTGGGGTGCTGAAGGTGCGTGTTCTAGCCAGTCTATACCGCATACCGGAGTTGGCGTCTCGCGAATGCTTCCAGCTTCTTGAGAAGATGTTCCTGCAGCAGCTAATCAAGCCATCAGAAGTGGAGTATTTTGACAAGCTCCTCGAGGAACATCAGCGCCAAAAGACAGCCGACGGCAACAGCACCCTGCTTGAGCACGCCATTCATGAGCACAATGTATTTGTTCTTTCGTCGCTCTACACAAATATCAGATTCTCGAACCTGGGACATATGCTTGGAACAGGTACCCATTATGCGGAGCTGATTTGTGCGCGGATGATTGGCGAGCGAAGGATGAAAGGACACATTGACCAGACGTCCGGCATAATCACATTCGAGGGTGCACGCGAGGTGAAGGAAGTGACAGCGGCAATCTTCCTTAAGAGCCAGGCAGCGTCACAGCCTCCTCCAATGCATCTACGCGAGCAGGTTGCCGCGAAGTGGGACGAGAGAATCGTCAGTCTGTGCACAACAGTCGAGGACGCTGTTGACATGCTGATTGATCGCCAGCCTGTGTACGCAAAGATGCTATTCAGGGATATGGACTAGCTTTATGTTCTTTACTTTGCATTGCTTGGTTCAATGGATGTTGTTTGTTTGTTTGCTTGTTTGTTTGTTTGTGAAGAATGGTAAAGTGATGGTAAAGTGTGTTGTCTATTGACTTGCAAGCTGAAAATCCCGCATGCTGGTCTTTATGAGTCTGTTTGCCCTGTCTACCTGCTCATGACTACCAGTGACAGTCACTACGCGATCTGGCATATCCTGCACGCGAGGGGACAGTGTTATCCTGGCGCCGCTGCGTTCTTGCAATGACACCAAATAGCTGCCGTTGCGGCCGATCAAGCGGCCGGCTATGCTGTCCGAGATGACTAGTTTATTTTCTGCCCGCTCAGCCAAACGCTGGCAGTCACTTCTGTTGTTGCTTCTGTGGCTACTTCCTCCGTCGAAATGCCTCTGCTTGGACGTCTTTGGGTTGGATATGTGCGATGTTCGGCCTAGATCGCTTTTTGTGTGCCGTGATGACGATTCAGAGTCACGACGCGAACGATGGGTGTGCACTGAATCGCGCCTGTACTCGCAGCTGTCTGACATGCGGCGCAGCCTTTTTCTGCTGTCTGAAGACAAGCCGCTGCTTGTTCTACGGCTACTTGTATTTTTATCACTTCTGTTGCTGCTGCTGTCATCACCATCGTCATCAGCACGACTACCGTCGGTCTTAACCAGCGACCGAGATCGCTTCTTGCTTCCACCGTTTCTACCGTGTGATTCAACAGCAGTTCGTTGTGGATGCACATGTTTAGAACCCACGCGACATTTCTCGGTTCTCGGAGAAAACACATCGTCTGCATGACCCGAATCGCGTGCTATCATCTGGTGAAGCCCATTTTTCACCGGCTGGTATAGTGTGGAGTGCTTCTGTGTATAAGTGAGCATTGATTCTGTGGACTTTAGCATCAGCAGCGTAGCTGTCTTGAGAGCGGAAGTAGATCCACCGATCTCCACAATACGCTCCTGGGTAAACGGAATCGTCTCTCCAAAAACATGAAACCGGGTTATTCCAGGGTCTGCTCTGAGCTTCGAGGCGCGCGACCCGCCAACCCCCAAAATGGCGCCTATGCACTTTAGCGGGAAAAGAAAGCGAAGGACTAGCGGATTTGGCTCAGAACTTTTATGCCGATCTGGATATCGCTGCTGCTGTTGCTGCTGCTTGTCAATGTGCTCGGCCAGCAAGTGAACAGCCTATACAGCAAGGTACAATATTGGTAGAGTCGGATAATACACATGTGTGAGTGTGGACATTGTAGCATGGTGGCAGAGATAGCAACAAAGAAGCGGCCATGAAGGTGAGCCAGCAGATTTGTCTTTGAGAGAGGCTCTGTCAATGAACCAGAATTATGCGTGGCTGTGCAGAAAGGCGCAAAGGCTGAGCAAAAAGAGTGCGTTCATTTTCTTTCTTCCTTTTCGCTTCTAATCTGATGCTTTTTATTGCCAGTAAGGCTTTACTTACGTCCACAACACTGCTTGTTGGCCCGGAGATGGCGACAATGCGATCTTCGTGCTCGGCGGTGCTTCCAGTGATTGACCAGCTGGCGGCAGTGGATTCCTTGAGCATGTTAATGTGTCGGCCGTCCTTGCCAATCAGCATCCCGCCATCCTTGCTATGGAAAACAAGCCTGGCTGTCAAGCTCTCGACCTTTTCTTGCCGCTCCTTCTGCTGATATGTGCTGACTGCTTGGCTCCGTCTTGCTGTTGCCGGCGTTCCAGGAGTGCTTGGCCTCGAGGCTATGCTGCACGCAGACATGGACCGTCTTTGTCTGTCATCGTATTCGACGGAAGGCGTCGCAGGGTAAGGTGCGTCAAGATATATTGTGTCCTCACACTCTTCCGTTTCTACAGAGATAACGAAGAAAGGTGTGATACTATCTTTTAAAACTGGTTCCTATCATGTGTTATGCGCTAACTGCATGTGCTGACATGCCCAATATAAGTGGTTACAAGTAGATCTCACACGCCTTTCCCGCTGCTGAAACGGGCTTCAGAACGGTTCTGGCAAGGGCGGCATGACAATCACCCTACCTATTTCTACAGAGATTAACGTCTGGCTGAACTCATCGCGGGAAGCATACTGTTTGGCCTGTATTCCGTGCTGCTCGTCCGTTGGCGTAATCATTGGAGACGATGCTGTGGCGTGTGCGAATGGATGGATATGTGTATGCGCTTGGAACGGAACGTTCTATCGGCCGCTATATGCAAAAAATGGCAGAAGAGCTAGATAGAAACAGAAAAATGCCAAAATAACAAAGTTTGCGTGTGCTGAGCAGAAAATAAAAAGGAGGAAAAGGAGAGAGAGCCGGAATGTATCTGCACTCTGCCATCTCAGAGTGCGCAGTTCAGAATGCCACGAGGAAGAAAATCAATAACCGTAGACATGTTTGTATGTGTGGATGTGGATGTGTGGGTGTGTGGGTGTGAGTGAGGCGGGGAAGGGAGAGTGGGGAGAGGAGATGTTTTGTTCGCTTTTTTGCGGAGAATGAACGACACAATAACATGTAAAAGAAGGATGTCTTGACTGGCACTTTAATTTCAGCACGAAGCACCAGTCTTCAGGGTGGAAAATGCTTCACTCTGCTCCCCCCAGAAAACCGTAAATAAACCCGTTGTTGAAGATCTGAACCCCGCACTAAAAGGAAACAAACATCATGATCCGCTTCAACTGGCCACATAACTTCCGAGGGAATGGGATTTCTGGAGCAGCGGCTAACATGGTGTAGGCATTGCACCTAAATAGCCCTGGTTGACGCTGACCGGAAAATGAGCTGCACAGAGCTTTATTACAATAGGCGGCCGCCAGCACAGAGGAAGCAGAACAGGACGGAACAGAACCAAGCTGGGCAGAACAGATGGTGAATGAAATGGGCTTTTGATTTCCCCCTTTTCGGGGTTGGTGTCAACCGGGCTGAGCCACTTGCTTTTTTCACTTTTGCGTCGTTGATTTACACAAATCAATTTGCACGCCTCAGCCTGCATAACGCCCTGCCCGACTGCCATTGGCCACAGCTGGTGTCTTCTTTCCCGCCGTTCAGCGCAAACGCTTTTGCAAATGGCAGAGAAGCAGGGTTTTCTCATTTTCAGGCCTTTGCGATCTTCAAATGGCGTGGCGGTTTTGTTCCTTGGCGAACGTTGCATCTTGTTCTTCTGTTCCTCATTCACTCGTAATATATTTATCTTTCTGTTTTTTGTTCCTCTGGCCTTTATTTTTCAGCGCAGAAAAAATAATTTGACCCATTCCACTCTTCCGTTTGATTTCGATTTGGATGTACTTGACGAAGCGAGCATTGGGCTGCTAGTAAAGAGGAAATCTGCCATTTAGAATTTCTTTATTTTTACTTTGTTGTAGTCTAGCATATTTTGTTTTGCATCTTTTCTTTGATTCGGATTGCTCTGCGGTAGATTGAAGGCCGTGCATTATTCACCACATTGTCCCGAGCAGCGTCAGAAAAGCGGAAAGAAACCATGGGCGATGGGCCAAAGCGTTTTTCGCTATCAGACTACCAAAGCAAACACGGCCACGCTAAGCCAATGGAAGCTTCTGTTCCACAGGAGCAGAGAAATGAGCTTGAAGAGCTTCAAATGCTTTTAGGAACGGGGGCTGGGAGCAATGACGCACAGAGCAATGATGGTGTAACAAGCGGCATTCTCCGCACGCCAGGCGTGTCTCCTGTGCGTGGGGACAGAGAGAATGGCAAGGTCGGTGGCGGACACGATGATACAGATATTAAGGCCGAACACAGCGGGCGCTATGGCGATAAGCGTGGAACAAAGGATAGTCGGAGCAAAAAGCATTCCAGCAGCAGACGTCATCGGCATGGGCGTAGCAGACGCAGCGGCAGACGCAGCCGGTCACCACGCTCAAGGTCGAGATCGCACTCCAGGTCTCGGTCACGCGCAAAGCGTGCTCAAGCGCGCTCTGCGTCGCAGTCACGCTCGCGCTCGCGCAGCAGCAGTGGCAGCAGAAGCAGAAGCAGAAGCAGAGGCCGTAATCGCTCAAAAGGTCGCCGGCGTGGGCGCTCTCATCGAAGCGACCGCCACCGCAGCTCCCATCGCCACCACAGCCGCTCGCGCTCGCAGTCAAAGGACAAGATAAGTATGCGGTGCGTGTTTCCCTACGAAGACGGTGGAATCATAATTGGTTTGCGCGGTGCTCATCTTTCCAAGCTGCGTCGTGCCATTCCGGCGGTCGACTGGCGGATCTCGAACGAGACAAGCGATCGACAAGACCGTATACTGGTTGTCAGAGGCACCGTCGATGATGTAGCAGAGGTAAGTTGCAGCATGTCTGTGGACACAACTGCTTTGTGCTTTGGCGACGTTCTATTTTTTTGTGTCTGGAGTGTGATCCCTACGCTTGTGCAAACCCAGCTCAAACAAGGGGCCACGGGTTGTGTCCATTTTTATCAGCAATTGTTTGCATCCAATGTCGAAAGACATTTATTTGTTTGCTTGTTTGTATATGTTGTACGCGTACCACATCGTTATCTAACACCCTTAGTGTTTAAACAAGCGACGTCTTTGCCATCCACCTGTTTCTTCTTTTGAAGATTTGGATGTGTTTTCATTCCAGCATTATCTCTGCTTTCATCTTTTTCTTCTTTGGTGCTTTCTTCATGCGAAGCATAAGGGCCATACATTGTGTAGCCCTGGACGGGTTTTGCATAAGCGATGCCTCCTGCTTCCAGCCGATAGAAACACTTTATTATTCTGTCTAAATCCGTCGAGATCCTAGTTCTGTTTATCGAAACTGCTCTTCAATTCAAGCTTGTTATACCACAAATCTGCGCTCTCTGTCATTCAGAACCCCTCAAGAGACATCCTTGTCCCAACACCAACACTATCACTCTTCCTCCTTGGCTTTGGCACATGAGCCAAAGAGACGGCTGCATTCGTGCCCATATATTTCTTTCATATCTGCTTCTCCATGCTACAGTTGCTGTATTTGTTCGAGCAGCATATTGTGAGCATTGCCATCAACCCACTATTTCATCAAAACTCCAGTATTCTGTCCTGCACCATTAGCGCTCCTGTTTATCTTCGTACAGGCTACATTTTCTATACTGCAAGATACTCAACGCCCTCATTCTCTACTGATCTACCCACCTGACTTTCATTCACCTCTACAACTCTTCTTCGTTCTGACAATGCAATTATGCTGGGCCTCTTAGGCATTCAAGGAGCTTTCAGAGCACTTTATCTCGCAAGGAATGCACATCGACTACCCACTCCAGTCGCGCAGCCACGACAGCAAAGAGGTCGACACTGACAAGCCCTTTGTGCCAATCCGTCTGCTTATTCCTCACAAGACATGCGGAGCCATTATCGGGCAGAAAAGCGAAACGCTTATCAACACAAGAATAAGCTGTGCGGCACGGCGTGTCTACGTCTACCGCGAGCGCATATCCAATAGCCGCGAGCGTATAGTTGAGATTGTTGGCACGCCACGCGCGGTTTCCCGGGTGATGAAAGTGCTTGGTGGCCAGATTGGCCGGACATTGTCAAGCGACCAGCGCGAATCCGACCCGTATGTTCCCGAACGTGACGGGCTGCGCAAGTTCCTTAGCAAGCAGGGTGTTCCGCGTACTCGGGTGGGGTTGGAGTCGCTCAAGCCATCTTCTGAGAAGAACGCTGCGGGTACTACATCTGATTCAAAGAAGAACAGTGCTTCTAAGAAGAGGAGAAACAGGTCACGGTCTGCCTCACTCTCACGCTCTCCCTCCAGCGACCAGTCAAGGTCTCGCTCACGTAGCCGTGGCGAGGAACACCGCCATCGCAGTAGTAGACGCCGCAAGAGGCTGCCTCGTTCTGTGTCAACTTCACGGTCACGTTCTCCGTCTAAAGCACAGAACCGCAGAGACAGTCGTAGGAAGCACAAGAACAGGTCGCGTTCAGGGAAGAGCGAATCAGGTCGGCATAAATCCAAGAGAAGAGGCGAGAGTGTGGGCAGCAGCCGTGGTGGCAGCCACAGCCGTAACCGGAGCAAAGCCAGCAACCAGAACCGGAGCCGGAGTCGGAAAAAAGAAGAAGGCGGAAACGCGCAAGATTCTGGCTCAGTGCGTGCCGAATCTAAAAGAAATAGCAAACGGGACAGCTCATTGCAAGGGGAAGAACAACGAGTGCAAGATGGGGATGCCGATATGTATGATAGCAACGAAGAAGTGGAAGAGCCGGCCGACTCTGGGTCTTACTATTCGGAAGATGGCGAAGAAGCGCCTGAAACAGCCATCGATCCACAACAAGGCGATGTCCACGCACAACCATCTGACTGGAATAACCGCGAAAGTGCGGATTCCTTGTTCTTCATTGAAAACAAGATCGGGGCAGACCAGAGTTCATTCCAAGGTGGATCTTGGTAGCTTTTCTTTCGTTCCTATTCTTCAGATCCACAAGCCGCCAACTGAATAACAACGTTGCTAGAGTGTGCTGCCTAAATGTTATAATATTCTTTATCCTTTCTATCAAGTGGCGAGCATTCTGCTTCCCAAAGTGTCCTCTCGTCAGCAATGTTTTTCTTGTGAAATAACTTATCCGCAATTAAATATATACACTTGCCTTTCTTGGTTTGTTCTTTCGGCGCATTAGCACAAAACTCTCCATGTTCTGTGAGCATGCAATTTTTTTTTACAAAGCATATTAAAAAGCGCAAAACACAATAAAAAGATTACAGATAGAAAAACGTTGTAAAAAGAACTTTCACACGGCTCCAGGATTAGCCTTGAGCGTCTTTTTGAGCTTGCCAAGCTTGGCGTTGAAGCGTGAAGAAAACGACGATCCGTGAATAGGGTGGGCGTCGTCCTTTGCCGAATCCTGCACCGGCGAGTGCAGCGAGATGTTGCTTCTTGCATTCACAGGCAAATCGTTGGCTCCCTTTCCAAACCACCGCGATCTTCGCTGGGGCTGGGTGCTTTGCGGCCGTTGCTCGTCTGTAAATGACCACGACGACGTCATCTTCGGAGCCTCAGCGCCCTGTTCTACTGCTGCAATGGCATCAAGGAGGTTGATTCGAGGCCCGGCAACAGCCGCACTGCTGCCGTTCGCAGCAACCGCACCAGCGGTCAGTTTGTTCAGCGTATCGAGCTTGTGCGGAAGCGCAGTGTCCGAAAGCGTGTTCTCTTTGTGCAGCCACGGCTGCTGTACAGGCGATACAGCGCTGCCTGGCTGCCATGACTGGCGCGCTACACGGTCGTTGTCACGCTTTACGTGTGCGAGTCCCATTCGCAACTGGTGAAGTTCCTCGGTCAGCTGCTGGCCAAGCGTGCTTCCACGCTGCGTTTTCCGATTGCTTCCAAGCGAGGTAGTAGACGGGTTGTACTCGCTATCCCTGGCCCAAGGCCGCCCCATCTCCTTGGCAAGATCTACCTGCTGCGGTGAAGGCGCGTTGCTTCTGTCCCTGTTGCCGCTCTCGCTTTCAGAGTCGCCTTCAATTATAGGGTCCCCATTGATAGCAGCGTTTCCTGGCTGCGAGAGTCGGCCGTTTCCTGCAATCTGGTCGCTAAGGTCAATGCACGTAGAAAGATTGGACCTCCGCTTGGCAGGCATAGGTGATCTAATATAATCAGCTATGCCATCTACAGAATCACCATTGTGATCTGACATGCGGAAGGAGCGTGACAGCGATGAGTTCTTGCGAACCAGCGACCCACGCGGCCCCAGGGGCGACACAGGGCGTTCGCCAATGCTTGTGCGCGGCGGAGCGACAGATTCGTTTATCATGTCGCTCATATTGACTATTGAATCAGGGTCGATTATATGGCGCGGCATTGGTAGTGGCAGGCTGCCAAGGTCGTCGCTGGCTGTGTTTGGCTGAAGCAGCAAGCTTGACAGCGGCTGGTCGTCGTCACTGTCGACGCTGTTGCTGCTGCTGCGGCCGTCATGTTCCCCGACATGTTTGTCCAAAGGCTTCTGCTTGAGCTTTGTGCTTATATACAGAGACGGGTGAGGATGGACGCTGTTCTGAGGCTTGGGAATAGTCATGAGTGGTCTGTCATCGTCATCATCGTCAATGTAGTCTGATGCTGGCACTACATGGTCCTCAGCAATGTCATTATTGTCAGCAGACTCGTCGCTGCCGCGGTCACTAGACTGATTGACAACATGAAGAGGAATGCTTGAGACAGAGTCTGAGTCCTGATTCTGCTCCACCGACTCAACTGTCTCAGAGTCCACTGAGCTTGATAGCTCGCGCTGCTTGCTATCACCGTTTGTGTCAGCCAGATTTCCTTGTGCACGTCTGGCCACATTGCTGTCGTCGCTGTCATCGTTGTTATGCTGTCCAGACGAAAACGCATGCTTAAGCTGCATCCCTATATTATCATTTGTTAGGAATGCAGCACTGCTGCTCATAGGTCTCTGCTTTGCCAGAGGCTGGTTGTCGTCTTCGCCATCGCTACCAATGTGGTTTGCCACAGCCACGCTCTGACGCTTCTGCTGCTGTTGCTGCTGGTAGTGCCGGTTAGATGCGTTAGCCGTGCCCAAGGGCGAAGCCTCCAACGCACTATCATCGCTACTACGTCTTTTATCGGGCGACGTCGGCGTGATTGCATCAAGGCTGGGACGATTATGTATCTTCGCAGAAGGAAACGACGAGTGGCGTGCAGAGCCGCTGTTAGTCGACATGTGCAAAGCCAAAGCCTCGAGGGCGGTAGGCGAGCGCGGAACAGGCGTGGTGCGATAGTGGGACTCGAGGATCGAGGCTGAGCGGGGGTTGGAGTTTGAAAAGGAAACACGCCCAGTGGGCTCGGTGTTGAGGTTCATAGCCATATTCGACTGGAAGCTGGTTATTGACGCACGAAAGCCGTTGGCTGGAACCACAGCCTCGGGAAGATCCGCATCCTCGTTGAACTCACCGGATGTGTATTTTTCTAGTCCTGTCTTTGGCTGCACAGACAAATTCGGCGGTGGCACACGCGAGTTGGTGCCGCTGTTAATGGCAGCAAGCGGCGTATCGTCGTCCTCTTCGGTGCACCCGTGCACATCAGCAGCTTGCTTTGTAGGATCGGCGGCATAATTCTGTGTGGCGGGGGCGTTATTGAGACGGGATCTTGCCGCCTGCGAGAAAACAATGTCTGCATTGTTTCCGCTTGGCGCATGGAAGTGAGGAGCGGTTTTTGTAATCTCACGGTCGGCTAAAGGAGGTGCCAGCATGACGCTGCTTACCCTGTACTGCTGCAAAGGCTGTTGCTGTTGCTGCTGTTGTTGCATGGAACCAATGATAAACGGAGCGTTGGCAGAAGAGGCAGTGTAGTGAGACCGAGGGTTCAAACGTTGCGGCTGGGAATCGCCGCGGTCGTACTGCATGGGGCTGCCACCCATCAATAGCGAAGAATCGATGTCGCCGCGCATCTGCTGGGGTGTAAGCTCTGCGACGGCTGCTACGGCCTGCTGCTGCATCTCAATGTACTTTAATATTCGCTCGTACTTTGACTCTTTGACGGGAGGAATCTATAACAGCTTGTCACAGACGATGAAGAAGGAATGTGCAGATTGTTAGAATGGATGATCACGAGGAACCCAGGGACAAGGCAACAATGGTGGAGTATGTAGAAACAACATAAAAGGCACATGCTTGTGCGCCTGTGATTGGAAAAGATATGTTGCATCGTCTGCTGCAGAAAATATACAAGACAGATAGATAGTTGAGCGAGTGCGCTGTATGCGCATTCTGACTATCAATGTTCGCAGCGCATGGAGAAGTAAACAGGTTTGGAACAAAAGCTGGGTAAAGGAAGAGATGGCGCCTCATGTGAGGAGGCAGCGGCTTCTTCCGACAAGTGCCTCTCAGGCCCTGAAAACAGAGAAAGCATAGAACAAAATAGGCTCAAGCTCTGGGACATCGCTGATGGCTCCTATGCAGTGCGCCTGTTCACATACAAACGAGAGAGTAAATACAGAGCCAGGAAGCCATGGCAGATAGCAACAGTAATATGAAGGGAGGAGAAGGAGAGATACATACCATGCGTAGATGCCACTCAAGATTGTCTTTTGTCAAGGGAAAGCGGCCGTCAGTGCCCTGAGCAGGGCCCTTGACATGGAGGCGCGGCTGAACAAGCTGCTGCTCCATGCGGCGATGCAGCGAAGCGCGCTTGTTTGGATGCCCAGCCGGGTACGAGTCCTCGGCCACATGCGGCCAGGCAAGGCGGCTGCCACCACCGGGTGTGTTTCTGTTCGGAGACACTGCGCCTGCGAGGGTGTTTGTTGCAGTGTTCTGCGGGGCCATGGCCGAGCGGATTCCCAGCCCCGACGAGTGCGGGTTTTGCTGGCGCAGGCGAGCTCTGGAGCCACGGCTGATATTATTGCGCGCGTCCTCCGTCACGTGTGCATGCGCCAAGTCCTCAGGCTGGAGCCGGAGGTCGTCAGGGGCTCCCTGCGGCGGTGTTTTGTGGAACACCTTTGAAAATGCCTTGAGCATTCTGCTGGTGCCGTGTGCGCGAGAGAAGCCGGCTGCCTCCCACTGTGATTATATAGTATAGCTGGCTTTTGGAAAGAGACTGAGTGTTGGTGGCGAAGCTATAGCGACGGCGACGGCGGCAACGCTGGATGTTGTGGGAAAAAAGAGACTAGCAAAAGTGAAATAACAAAGAAAAAACGAATGAAATGGAAATGTATGGAAGAAAGAGCAACCCAAGAAAGAAGAACAGTCGTATCGGGAAAAAAAGATTGCGATGTGGTTGAAAGGACCGGCTTGTCCTGTCCTTGTGCGTAACTCACAACTGTAGCAGCAAGGAAAAAGCGAGATAAAATAAGTAAAAAAAGTACGTAAAAATAATAATAATAACAACAATAATAATAATAGCGAGTGAGATGCTTCTCTACTGCTGGCTTCTATTTTTATCAGGAGCCGAGTGGGCTTTTTTTGCTTGTATGTTATTTTTCTGCTCTTCTGTTGTTGATAAAACATAAAAAGAGAAGAGAAGAAAAAAGAGGGACGGAGAAGAGGGGATTTCTGTTGACGGAATAAGGCGTCCCTGAACGCTGTGTCACTTTCCGCATGCTGCCAAAAGCGGTGCACTTGCAAAAATAGCTTTGCTTTATTTTGGGCACAAGTGTGGGGAGGGACGGGCTGGCTGGCTGGCTGGCTGGCTGGCTGGCTGGGCTGGCCTTTGCTGCTTGCTCCGTCCAGCAACGGCTTTGTCTCGCAAAGAGCAAAGCCAAAGAGCTGCGTGTCAGCCAGAAAGAGCCACCACTGCGTTGCCGGCGGCCGATTCGGAGCGCTCAACAGCTCACAATATCCAAGCCCTTAATTCCGAAGCCGATGAAGCACATGACGTGACACGGCCGAACCAAACGCCTGCGCTGCGGCGCTTCCTGGCTACTCGTGAACGCCGCCATACATGCGACGCCTGTGTTCCGCGATACTCTGTGGTTGCTGGCTGTGAGCTGGATGCGGCTGCCAGATCTGGCTCCCACGATCTCCGCTCAGGCTTCACACAGAGAAGCTGATTGTACTACCGAAAGAATGGCTTCAGAACTCGTAGTTTTATTATATTCAACGCTAATTGCCAGTACGGGCCACAATGCAAACCTAGTGCTACTTTTCATAAAAGTAGCATGCGCCGCGTCCAGGCGCGGTTGCAAAAAGAGCGTCGTCAAGCTTGGCTGTACTGAGATGCGGATGCTGCTTCAGATAGTACTCCTGCACAAGGGCTTCTTTCACAGTGCTGACTCTATCCTGGGCCACGAGATGCACCGAACAGCCGCCCCACCCGGCACCCGTCAGTCGGGATCCAAGCGATCCAGCACGACGGGCAATTGCACACACTTCGTCCAGCTCCCTGCAGCTGCACTCGAACTGGTCGCGACAGCTGGCCTGGCTCTGGTTCATCAGGCCACCAAGCGCCGTGCCAACATTGCCAGCATTGCTGTTATTGCCACCTGCGTCGTCATCGTTCTCCCGCTCGCAGAGCTGCCGGAACCGCACAACACGCAGTGCTTCTGAAAACACGTGCTGAGCGCGCTTCAGCAGCTGGAACCGCTCGGCACGCACCGGAAACTGCGCTTCGTGAACCTTGACGCTGAGCTCACTGCAGCTTATGCCAAGAGCAGCAGCCATCTGCTCACGCGTGTATCCTTCGGCATGGCTGCCAAATGCCGCTTGTGATGCCTCAAGCATCGCTTCCAGACGCTCAATCCAGACACCCACACTGTCTCTTCCAGCAGTGCCTTGCTCTGCATAGAACTCGTCCATCACAATCTTGAATGTCAGTGGGTCGATGTTCTTGCACGCTGGGTGGTCTGCAACTCCCAGATGCTTGGCAAGGACCAGCGCTCCAACACGAGTCTCGACAACACGCAGATTGTAGCACACTGGTGCCGTGACATGCTTGTCTGAAACCACAAGAGTATTGGCTATTACAAACACTAGAGGTGGAGTTGAATTGGGGAGCTTGACTGGGGTTGCTTGGAGCCTCGGGTGAAACTCGATGAACAGTGCTGAGCCCTGCTGTCCCATGATGCTCGCTGTCTGATCCATTCCGCCAGAGTTCACACCAACATGGCGCTCAGCGCCTGCCGCAATTGATGCAAGCTCATTCTGTGTCAGGTCGATGCCATTGATACGCTGAACCGCAAGCTCTGTGGCACACACAAACGCTGCCGACGACGAGAGCCCTCCGCCAGCGGGCACCGTGCCGTCCAGAAGCGCGTCAAAGCCTCTGCCATCCCTGCGGCCCAGATAGTCAAAGAGCCCGCGGTACCCGCACTTGAAGTAATTTGACCACTCGTGCGAGGTTGAGTCAATGTCAAATATATCGCCTGTCGCCGAGAACTCGCGTGCCGGATACTTTTGTGCTTCAACGTTGGCAATCCGCACACGGTTTGTGCCGTTGGCGCGTGCTGCCACCAGGGTGTCGGGCGCTATGGCCATTGGAAACACCGGAAACCCGCAATAGTCGATGTGCTCGCCTATGATGTTGACCCGTCCAGGTGCCCTCGCAATAAAGTCTGGCTTGGCCCCGTAGGCTGCTGTGAACGCGCTGACTAGTCGGCCATAGCGCTGCGACTGGGCCCCGACATTAAGACTGTAAACTTCGTGTAGATCCGATACCGTTAGTGCCGAGGACGTCATGTCTGCTGCACAGACGTCTTTGGAATGAAATAATTATTGCTTATTTATATGAAATATATAAGGATGTTTGTAGTAAAAAAACAGCGGCGGTTGTGATAAAGCAGGAAAGAAAATACCAAAAAAGTATATTAAACTTGCCCAGACAGGTTAAAAGAGAAGAGAAAAGAGAAAACTGAAACAGAGAAGTCTTGCTCGAGATTCTCTTTCACGAGATGCACCAAAGCATCTTGCTTGGTAAACGCGATGGTACTTTTTTTGCTCTTGTCTTCTGGTTACCGTTGTCTACACTCAAACTCCTATATCGTTATAAAGTTGTGCAAGCTCGTTTCATATGCATTAATATGATTATGGCGTTATAGCGAAGGAGTGCAGAAGTCAGACGCGATTATCGTTGACATACAAAGTGGCAGAGCTTGCGCTTGCGACCATCCCGGCCCAGATCATTCTTGCTGTCGCCAATTTTTCTGACACCGACGCACGGATGGTTCCCAGAGCAACAGGATCGGATCAGGGGGAAGGCAGGGGTTCTGCAACTTGGAACTTCAGCTGCATTCTCATATATAATAATCCTACAAATGCGCAGGGTCCAGCCACGCGCAAGAAAAGATGAAGAAATATCTGGAATCCGATCCACAAGTACAGCCTCTGTGAAGTTTAAACATTCCCAAAAGCAATATACTTTTCACTTCCCAACGCTCCAATCGGTGAATAATACCAATATCCTCTATAGGAACCTTATTTAACCGCCCTTTTTCGCGTTTTCTCTACCGACTCACCACTGTCAATCAGTTCAATCACCTCTTGTCCATATCATCACATATCCCCCAGATGTCTCCTATCGCCACATTTACAGCACTATCGGACATATATGCAGATAATCTGCTCAGGCAGGGTGCGCGCTACCAAACCCTTATTGAGGACTTTATCAGGATATATGGTGCCAAACCCACATTCATTGCTCGTGTACCGGGCAGTGTCAATATCATTGGTGAGCAAATAGAATATTGCGGCTTTCCAGCGCTTCTTGCAGCTATTATACCTGACTGCTTGATTGCCGTCAAGTCCGTTGATAGAAACAGCACGGTTAGATTAGACAATGCGAATTGCGAGTTCTCGGCTTGCCAGTTTTCATACGATTCTGAATGTGCAGTGAGAACTGACGGCATCCAGCGCGCGTGGAGCAGCTATTTCAAGTGTGGATATAAGAGCGCATTGGATTTAATCGGCTGCTCGGAGCCCAAGGGCATGCAGTGTCTGGTCAATGGAAATATCCCTCAATGCATTGGCTTGTCGAGTTCCTCGGCTTTAGTGTGTTGTGCAGCAATAGCCACAGCAATGGCAAATGATAAACCGCTGTCGCAAGAAATGGCTGTTGAGGCCTCGGTTGCTGGTGAGCGCCATATCGAAGCAAATAATAGTGGATATATAAACCAGGTTGTGAGTGTTATGTCGCAGCCACGGTCGTTCTCTATCGTAGAAGGCAACCCTAAGCCAAACATAACCCCAGTCAAACTTCCACTTGTTGGATCCTCGCTAACTTTTGTTGTTGCAAACACTCTTGTTACAGTTGACAAGGTGGCAACGGCACCAGTGTGCTACAATCTGCGTGTTGTCGAGACTCGTGTTGGAGCGCTGGTCCTTGCCAAGCATCTGGGAGTTGCAGACCACCCAGCGTGCAAGAACATCGACCCACTGACATTCAAGATTGTGATGGACGAGTTCTATGCAGAGCAAGGCACTGCTGGAAGAGACAGTGTGGGTGTCTGGATTGAGCGTCTGGAAGCGATGCTTGAGGCATCACAAGCGGCATTTGGCAGCCATGCCGAAGGATACACGCGTGAGCAGATGGCTGCTGCTCTTGGCATAAGCTGCAGTGAGCTCAGCGTCAAGGTTCACGAAGCGCAGTTTCCGGTGCGTGCCGAGCGGTTCCAGCTGCTGAAGCGCGCTCAGCACGTGTTTTCAGAAGCACTGCGTGTTGTGCGGTTCCGGCAGCTCTGCGAGCGGGAGAACGATGACGACGCAGGTGGCAATAACAGCAATGCTGGCAATGTTGGCACGGCGCTTGGTGGCCTGATGAACCAGAGCCAGGCCAGCTGTCGCGACCAGTTCGAGTGCAGCTGCAGGGAGCTGGACGAAGTGTGTGCAATTGCCCGTCGTGCTGGATCGCTTGGATCCCGACTGACGGGTGCCGGGTGGGGCGGCTGCTCAGTGCATCTTGTCCACCAGCAAAACGTTGACAAGTTTGTCGATGCGCTAAATGTAAATTATTACGACAAGTACCATCCTAATCTGACTCCGCAGCAGCGCAAAGATGCTACGTTTGTGGTTGGTCCCGGAACTGGTGCAGGGATCTATACATTTGAGAGATAGACATACAACAAAGTCAGTCGTCGTATAAAACGCTTTTACGGTTAGCGAGAACAAGTTCAGTTTGCTTCTTTGTTTTCACACTTTTTGTATTTTATCAAAATTATATCACAGAATTTTGACATTTCAATATTACATGTGGTATTGAGACTATCAACGTTCAAAAGAAACACCAGCTACTACCACTCACCGGTCTTCCCTGAAACAGAAGAATTGGAATGTCTATTGGCACAACATAGCAACAATACTTGGCATCCCAGCTGCAGGGACTCCCAGATCAAGATAGTCTCTAATAAAAGGAGAAATGTATGGCATGTTTTCGTAGGTGAGTCGCTCGCACAGACATTGGATAGGCGTGCGTCCGCGCATGGGCCTTGTCAGCCATTGCACGGCATTCGGGGAATTTCGCAGAGCAGCGAATTTCATGTAAGCGCTATCGTCCATCATCGCATGTGTGGCTAGACAACAGGCGGCAAATGTCCACACGATAGTAGGCTCCGTATTTGCAACAATGGATTGGAATACGTCCAGACGGGTCATGGCGTCGGTGCAGGCCATCATCAACAGATCATTCCACGATATCCGGTCCTGGCTGGCGGAGCTATGATTGACCAGAAACCCAACTGTGGCAGGTGTCGAGTGGCTTAGAGCATACTCTAGAAGCGACCGTGCTGGTAGATTTATATTGCGTCGTGCAAGAAAATCGAGTAGATCCACCCTGCTATCCATGACCCAGGATGCGAGGATGGCCATATTGAAGCAATTCTCCTGCTGATACGTGTTCTGGATGTTCAATCCATTGTCCTCTAACCACTGAAGCATCCATATGTTAGGCCTGTGCTCCAAAATAGCACGAATATACTGCCCATTAAGCATGCACAAGTCGAGATTTGAATGTCTAACAACCATCGATGCCAAGTCTACGTTGGGGTTTTCGCAAAGTAGAAGCTTCAGGATTAGACATGGAGCAAGTGCATCAAAGAGCCTAGGGTGATGTGATATGAAAGCACGAATAAAGTTTTCCGATATCCAAGTATCCGATCCAACTAGCTTTGAAATAGGATCCAGGACCACGGCTGTTGTATGCAGGATATCGTCAACGGCCTCTGGACACAGCTTAACATTAGAGTTGCGAGCAAGTCTGCAGATCCAACGGCAACGGAACGATGTCAGATTAATGATCGTGCGTACCGAGGCATTTCCCAGCGCATGCCACTTGAGTGGATCTGAATAAGCGATAATCCTGACCAAGACCGGTGTAGGCAGCCTATTCAGCGCAAACGGCCCTGTCGTGGCTGTAGGCAAGGTGTTAATGCTAGTGGTGGTAGTGTCCATTGTCAAACCAAAAGATACACAATGTGTTTGCGCCTTGGATGCCGGGATCCCCCTTTGCGTGTGTAAAAGAACGTTAGCGCTGGAAGCAATAATCCCCCAAAAAAGTAGTAAGAAAATGAAGAAAAAGAATGAGAAAAGGCGAGTCAAAGAGAAAGAGAAAGAGAGAGTAATGGAAATGTCAGGGATCCCCAGTGCTGAAGCCTACAAGACAGAGTCGCTTCTTTTCAAGGCAAAAGGGATAACGCAAAATGACATAGGTAGGTGAGAATAAATAATATAGCCACAGCGCTAAAAACACCGCGCAGTACAGCAGTAGCGTATACGCGGGGTTCAATATTATTGGGACCCTCTACAGCGGAACATATCGCTGTATGCCAATGAACGCAGGGCCCGGATTTCAGGGGTTGGGCAACAGCCGGGCAGAGTGAGCCCGCCTTTTTCATTTTTCTAGTTTTTGTTACCTATTGCATAGCGGGACGCGGAGTTGGTGAAAGGAACAAATAATCAGTCAATTACATGCGGGCTGACCAATGGTCTGTCTGCTTTTTCCCACTACAACTGTAACTGTGCCTGTAAATAATAGGAATAGTAACCAAATTAACCACCAGACAGAGACAAGACGAGCGAATATGAAAAAAGAGGAGAGTCAGAGGTTATAGGAATAGAATAAAGATAAAAATAGAAAGAAATAGGCATGTAGAATAAAAGAAAAAGAACCAGAAAAGAAGGATATCATTCCGATCCACAAGAAAGTGCCAAAGCAGAGCTTGCTGCTTTCCTGAATGCTCACCTCTACTTCTTAATGTCGTTGAAGTAAGGGTGAGCTAGCGCCTGCTTTGCCGATATGCGATGCGAGGGATCGTATGTGAGCATGCGCTTCAGGAGATCAATGCCGTCGGCGCCAAGACCTGGGAGAAAGGCAGCTAGATTCTTTGGCTGCCATTTGGGGAAGCTGGGCTTGTAGTCTGGGAGCAGGGAGATGTCGGGCCATATCTCCTGGGTGGGGGTTCCGAGGATACGGAAGATCTTGAAGATTTCATCGATCTCGGAGTCGCCGGGGAACAGCGGCTTGCGCTTGACCATTTCAGCAAAGATGCAGCCCACAGACCACATGTCCATGCCAATGGAGTAGTGGCGTGAGCCCATAAGGATCTCGGGTGCCCGGTACCACAGCGTGACAACCTCGTGTGTGTAGACACGCAGAGGGACGCCAAAGGCGCGGCCAAGCCCAAAGTCAGCGATCTTCAGCATGCCCGACTGGTCGACAAGAAGATTCTGTGGCTTGAGGTCGCGATGCAGTGTGCGGTGCGAATGACAGAAGGCAATGCCCTTGACCAGCTGGTGCATGTAGCTCTATTTTCGGCCAAGAAAGAAAATAAATAAAAGAATGGAAGAAAGGGAATGGTTAGCGGCATC
This sequence comes from Coemansia sp. RSA 1200, assembly GCA_027578915.1. NCBI lineage: Eukaryota > Fungi > Kickxellomycota > Kickxellomycetes > Kickxellales > Kickxellaceae > Coemansia > Coemansia sp. RSA 1200. The sequence goes on from JANBTT010000002.1 coordinate 399,012, forward strand.
CGTACTCGGAACGAGCAGAATAAAGGCCAGTGCCAGCAATGGACTGGTTTTCAGTGCAGCAGCTGTCTATCCACCATACCTTGATTTGCGCTGGAGACAGGCCAGACGGGCCAACGCTGTCCATGTACTTTTTCAGATCGAGGTCCAAAAACTCAAACACCAGGTACAGCTTGGCGTCGTTGTAAACAATGTCGAGCAATCTACACTGACGGACCAAAAGCCAAAAAAAAACACATATTCCAAAACAGGATACAGACCAGCCACGATCCGAGAGAAAGACAATTAGCACACAAGTGGGTGGGTGAAGCTTGGAGCTTCCCTTCCCAGCCAGCATCATTGATAAGCCCAGAGCATGTGGGCGGCACAGGCACATAAGAAACATCAGAGCTAGAGCAAGAGCAGAGGCAAGCACGCGATCGCTTCGCTTTGTCTTCCTAGTAGATCACCAGGTCATATCACCAAGCAGGAACTGGGAAAGCGGGTGGGGGTGGGGCACGGTTGTTTACGATAAAAAGTTTACGGCATAATTATGCAAAAGCAAACCATGGCAACCGTCAGCCGTCATGTAAAGAGACGCAGAACAACTTGCCTGACAATGTTCTCGTGCTGGAGCTCCTTCAGCAGCGATATCTCCCGGATGGTGGTAGATGGTACGCCTTCGTCGTCAACCTCCAGACGAATTTTCTTCATTGCAACAATGCCTCCAGTCAGCAAGTCGCGGGCCTTGTACACCACGCCATATGTGCCCTCGCCGACCTTATCGAGCTTGATGTAGCGGGCGGAGCCGTTGCTGTCGCCCATAGGCATGTTTGGAGCAGACGGAGTGAATGTGAATTGCTCGAAAAAAGGGCTGTGAGCGTGGGAGGTTATAAAGCGAATTTACAAAGAAAAAACAAGGCAGCAGCAATTCAAGAGAGAGAAAAGGGCGCTGTTTGTAGCACCAGAAGAAAAGGCCAATAAGGTAAACAAAAGCCCAGCGGCTCGACTGGGCAGTTCAGGGAAGACGGAAGACAGGCGGCGCGTGAGCCGAGAATAGCAGACTAGAAGGCGTAGGGGTGGGTGTGGCCACAGCGCACAAGCAGAAAGCCAAAGACATCATCGCGACGAGCGAGACCAAAGTAGGAGCAAGCGGAGCCGTCGACAAGCAGGAGCTGGATGCCGTGGGACTTGCTGAAGCGGCTGGTTGACTTGCGGATGGCGACGACGGAGCTGAGCAGGTGCGTGGAGACGCTGGAGCGGTGGCCGCCCATGATGCGCGAGCGGCGGAAGATGAAGCGGTCGGGCGTGACAAACAGCGTGCCGTACTTGCCCTGGTGCAGGCAGCGGAAGGCATAGAGCGAGTTCAGATCCACCCCCTTGGCGGCGGGACGCGCGTCCTTGTTGCGCAGCGCACTCAGCTCGTTGGCCTCGCGCATCAGCTCCAGGCTTCCCGATGCGTCGCTGCTGGCCAAGCTCTCAGCCGACTCCGCCGCAAGGAGCCCGTCCAGCGATGCGCGCTTGTGGCGCCTGCGCGCCTGTGGCTCCGATGCTGTCGGTGGAAGTGCATGCGGATCCGCGCTGGGCGGCACGCCGCTCAGGCTGTGCGAGTACATGGAGCGCCGTTTGCGCTGAGCTTCCAGATCGTCAGGCTCCGGCGGCGCTAGCATGTCGTTGGCAGTCTTTGCCTCGCTTCCAGCGCTGCCATGCGAGCTTCGCCTGCGGAGGATCTTGGACGACAGATCCTTTGCCCGCGACATCAGCGACCGCTCGGTGGTGGGCGACGATGCGCTTCCACTACCGCTTATGCCGCTGCCGCCTTGAAGACTGGCGTCGGTGCGCGTGATGGCTGGCGGCTGGCGGTCGTTGGTGCGTGCCAGACTCGGCGCATTCGCCTTCGCCTTTGTCTGCGACACGGCAACCTTCTCCTCCTCAAAGCCACCCAGCGTGTCGACCGAGAAGGCACGGGCCATCGGAAACACGAGGCCTGCGGCCTTCAACCACTCGCGCTCCTCAAAGTCCTTCATCATCGTCGGCAGACGCACGCTGGCGCCAGCTCCCAGACCGCCGTACTCTGTCTCATCAGCACCGACACCGACGCCAGCATCAGCTACGCTCTTTGCCAGACGCTTGCCCAGAACCTCTAGCCTGCCGCTGGTGCCGGCAGTTGTTTCATCATCAAGGCGGTCTAGACAGGTTGAAGATGCGGTCTGGAGGATCGTTATTGGGTGATGGCGTGCCTTTGCCAGCGGATGGTAGGCGCACACTAGATCCGCTGCAATGGTGCCGACAAAGCGTCGTGCCTCTGCCGCAAGCGAGTCTGGACGGGCGGCGTCGTGGCAGACGGTGCACAGACCAGCAGCCTCTCTATGGCAGGCGGCGTGTGTGTACAGCGTGTCCAGCGCCATCTCGACATCGGTGGGCGCGTGCCACAGGATCCAGTCGACGACCCACAGCATGCGGCGGTACCGTTCGTGCCGCAGCTGCAGTGGCGCCAGGAAGAAGAATTGCACGCCCACACACACGCCAAGCAGCCGCTGGAACACGTGCGCCGGAACCAGATACGTAGCCAGACCCATGCAGCTCATTACAACCATGATTGAGCGTGACGCCCACGGGCGCTTCCACGTCGCGCAGTTCTTGGCGCGCTCCATCCAGTCGGCAACATCCGCCAGAATCAGGTGCACCTGCGCGCCCAGCGTTTCGCGCCATATCTCCCACAGCCGGTTGGCCACCAATCCCTTGCCAAGTGTGCTGGACGATGCATCCTGCACAAACTTGCGCGGAATGATGCTTGTCTCGGGCCGCTCAAAGCCCAACCACTGGTACGCCTGGCTTGGCCGCAGTCGGTGGTAGGCAATGACAAACGCCGGCAGCATCCACGCAAACATGCTGAGCATCCCCAGATACAGCAGCACAAAGTATCCAGCGCACCACCACGCCGTCTGCCGCGGGTTGTCCCACCGTGCAAGCCTGTACAGCCACACCACCAGCCGCTGGTACGGCGCCGACACCTCCACCAGCCGCTGCAGCGTCAGCAGGAACCGATCCAGCTTGCACGGATCGTCGGAGCTGTGCCGGTAGTCAATCTTGTACCGGAGCTGCGTGTCTGCGTAGTGCTTCACCAACCCACATCCGTACCCAATGTAGTCCACAGTCTCGTCCTTGCGCTTATAGTCGCTCTTACTGGGCCGTTGCGGGTTCTTTGGGATCCCCACGCGTGCCTCGGCCAGTTGCCGCTTGATGACCTCAAACGCCAGTCTGCGCTGCCGCTTCCTCTCGTGCTTCCGGTCGCCGTCGTTCTCGTCTGCCTCGTATCCGTTGCCAATGCCACTGCTGCCCACGCTGGCGATGCTGTCTGTGTATGCCCGTGGGTTGATGTATCCGACATGGTCGTCTAGCAGGCTTGAAAACGGCTGCTCGCCCATTCCCATCTGCTCCACCAGCCACGGCACATTGTACTCCTCCTCGTACTCGTCCGGCTCCAGCGGCATGTTGGGCCTTGCTGCTACTGTCTCTGTGTGTTCTCCCTCCGCTGCCTCTTTCTCCTCCTCCCCCTCCTCGTCTTCGCTGCTGCTGCTATCCGACTCTCCACTGTCCCACATTCCGGGTGCCGGATTGGATGTGTACGTTTCTGTGAATGTCGCCATCGACCCCAGCATCGTTGGCCGCTCTGCTTCGCCGCCTCTGTCATCTGCTGCATCCTTGTCTCGCCATGCTTCTGTTTGTTGCTCCTGACTTCTACCTTCTTTCTCATCGCTGCTGTCTTCGCTGTCCAAATCCTCTTCTTCAGCCGCTGTTGTTGCCTTTCGCATTGACTCGCTGCTATGTGATGATGGTACGGTCGCACCATGGCTCATTGTGCCGTCTGTGCGCGCCTCGCTCCTCTTGCTTGGCCGACTGTTCTGTGTGCTCTGTGTGCTTTTGGCCGACATCCCATTCTGCTTCTCGATATTGCCACTGACCAAGGCCTCATCGTCGCCCTTTTCGTCAATGCCACTCCCGCTGCCGCTATCCTTTCGCGAATGATGATTATGGTGATGGTGGTTGTGTTGACGGTGTGCATGCTTCGAACTGTCGCTACCAATGTGTGGAAGCGACGTCCGGCGTAGCAGACTGTTTAGCTTGCTCATGATGTTGCTGCTGCCGCCCGAAGACTGCCTTCGATGTCGCACCCGTCCACCGTCGCTGCTGTGTCGGCCGCGTCCCGGGTCTCTGCCATCCTTTTGATCCCCCGTATCGGTGCCAGAATGCGCCATATGAAAAGAAGAAGAGTATGAAAAAGAGAGCCGTAAAACTATCTATCTGTGCCAGGTGTCTTCTCTGTACTGGAAAGCTGAAGGGGAAAAAAGACAATGGACGAGGGAGGACGAAAGATCCTTGAGAAGGGGTTTTTTGTAAAATGGTTTCAAAGTGGGGGTGAGTGAGCGTGTTTCCTCAATCTTGTCGCAGTATAATGAATAAAAAGGAAGCGCAAGCTCCAATGCGAAAAAAAAAAATAAAGCCAAGCTTTCTTTATGGTTGTGCAAAGAGCCTCTATTCTCTTCGTTTCCCCTAAATTCACACTACACTTCGTTTGCTAAAAAAAAATCCACGCTTCCAGAAGAATGTAGCGAAAGAACAAAAGAAATTCAGTCCTCTTTCCTCAAAGATCAGGGGCAGCCAAAAGGCGAGACACTGTGCTTTGCCAGCAGCTGATTTTCTTCTCCAGCATAGTGCGTGCGCGCGTGACCAATTGAATCCTGAAAGAAGAAGAAAAAGGGAACCGCTGGTCCAGCCCCACGCCTTGTGTTCTGCGCATGAATCAATCGGAGCTGCTCCATCGTGCAAATAAACTCCCCATTCTCCCAAGACCACAGGTGCAGATAGGCTTACAGGCTGTCTTTAGTATGCAATGGAGAGGACATCCTTGTTTAGTGGTGAGCTGACAGCCCTTGTGTAGCGCTGCGAAACCCGGGAGAACTCCGGCTGCCCTAGCCTACGGTCAAGAAGCGCAAGAATCCCAGCGTAGCGTGACTGCTTGCGCGACAGGACTCTTCTAAACGCAACGAGTCCCAGCCATGCTATGTCCGCTGGCGGTATGTCTTTGTTGCTGCACTTTGTTCTCAGCAGTGTAAACACAAGCATTATTGCGCCCTCGATGACATTGGTGAGAAAGCCATCGTTGTTCCTGTGCACCAGCATCCGTCTGCATATCACATGGAACTTTTTGGCACACAACAGAAAGTTCTGGAACAGATTAATAATAACTGTTTGTCGCGAGTTGAAGGTGCTGTCCATATAGATCCGGTGTATCCGTGATCTCACCAAAGCAAGCATCTTCTGGCGCAGCGAGAACCCAGGTGATTTTGTTGCTCCAAGCCCGACTGTCCATCCGACTCCTGGGCCGCTGGACTGCCGCGCGTAGTCGGCATAGATGTCCAGCGTGTAGCTATCAACAAGCATGCCACACCATGGAAACAGTCTTGTTGGCGCCTTCTGCACAGTGTATCCACCAAACGAATAGTCAAAGTTGACCAGCGTCTTGGTCTTGTTTATTTCGCAGCCATAGTCCGGAATTCCCTTATACATTATGTCCATAAACGTCGCCACCTGCGCCCTTTCGGTGGATACTACCAAAAAGTCATCGACGATCCGCAGAACAATTGTCTTCTCCCGATCGATGACGCCATGCAGATGCTCATGCTCCATTTGTCCGTAGAAAAAATTGCACAGATGAGATGAAAGCACCGATCCCTGCGGAATGCCCCTTTTCTGCTGCAGCAGGCCCTGTGCTGTTTTGACGGTGTTCTGCATCACGTGCTCTTCCATGAAATCGCCGATGGTCCGGATGTCGACAAACGCCGTTTCCGACAAGTCGCCAAACACAAGATGTCTTGTGTCCTTGGAAAGGCTGTATGCAAGCTTCTCGAATGGTGCCGACTTGCTCGATGACATTGCGTGCTTCAGATATGACTTCCGGTAACGCCCAAACGCCGGCGATAAAGTCCAGTACTTGCACACCACATACTCCTCGTCAGGTAGCTTTTCGCGCATCAGATCTAGCAGCCTTCTCTGTGGGATCGTGTCGAATGCACGCCGGATGTCTACTTTTGCAATGTAAAACTCTACGGATCTCCCATGTCTTGCCAGCGCCTTTGCTGCATCCTTGAATTTTCCAAGCTTGGCATACATGTCCTCGGGCCCAAAGACAGCAGAGCCAAACAGCTCTGGGTGGCTCTTGCGTATAGAATTGAGCACAGATAGTGCGTCGGACAGCACCCTGTTGGTCGACTGTATATGTATCTCTGTGTAGCCCTGATGCTGCTTGTTGCTGTTCGTATGTGGCGTCTTTCTCACAACAAACGACTGCCCGAGATTTGCGATGGCGCGAAACCCGTTCCTTTTTGGCATCAGACGCATCCGAGAGTATCCAAATCTTTGGGGCTTTTTGCCATCCAGCGCCGCTTGCTCCAGCGACTTTGGCTTGAACATGTCCGAGGCAAGGCTTCTCCAGGCTTCGCGCGAAATGATATTCCAGACATCGTTGCGGAAGTAAAACAGCTTGCTGCCATGCAGCGACTCTTCGGTCGCATAAAAGAAAATTCGAACGAGCTGAAGCGCATATTCCGAAAGAATCCAGTGCACAACACATGCGTAAATGCTTGCCGCATTCGCTCTCTGTGGATCCAGCCACGCTATGGCTTCGCAATGCTTGAATCGGTGTAATATCCGTCCTAACAACAAGTTATCATGGCGTCCCAAGAACACAAGCTCACGCAGGGCCTTGTACATCTGGCGGTGGTTGTGCTTGCCACCAATCATATCGCGTGGTATGACACTGCACACGCACAGCTGTAGAAACGAAAAAACCTGTACATGCGTATTAGCCATGTCCACCACGCTTGAATGCCCTTCCTTATAGTCTGCAATCGGTCCACTCCGCCGGAAAGGAGTGCATTTCTCGCTTTGTGCATCACACGAGCATGAGCTGCCGCGATCTATGGACATTGGCATGGTCAAAAACCCGTCCTGGCTATCGTCAAATGTCGGGTGTGCTACTGCACAATTGCTGTGTCTGAGCGATGTCCGGCCATTGCTCATATCCACATTGGCTGCTTCATCGTCGCTATCAAACGGATTGTCGGAGATTGTGACAGCAGATTGTGACGGACTAGCACTGCCACCTTTCGCCTGCCATGATGCTGGGCACAACTTAAACAGATGGAACCTATACTGAAACCTCTTGTGCAACTTCAGCATTCGTTTACAAAGTGTCTGCAAGGTCTCTGAAGATGCTGGCACAAGATCGGGAACCAAAGCAAACATCTTCTTTATCAAATCATCGGCGGTCTCACACGTATTGAGAGGAAAGTCGGGCAATAGATCCCATCTAACCTTGCCCCGAGCCAGTCGAGGTGTACTATACAACATCTTCCCGCGGTCAATGACAACCGTAGTCAGATTGGTTGACTCTTGCTTTCCAACCATATGCTTCTTTTTGCGGGCATCCTTTGTAAGAGCCTCGGTCACATTAGAAGACAACGAGGATACTCGAGACATATTGCTAGCCTCGCTAATCTTTCTTCTTTTGCTAGTGCCTCTATCCTGCGTCTCATCTGTTGAGGTGGCGGTAGCAGTAGCGAGTGTTGTGTTTTTCCCCTTTAGCAGTCGGATTGTGAGAATGGAGCTTATTATCGGAACATGTATCTTTTCCGGCGGTGGGGGCTCCAACTTTATCAACGGAGCTCCACATATCTGCTTGTAGTTGGAATTGCACAGCGGGATAAACATGCTGGTCTTTTGCAACAGAAACATAACTGCGCCAGTTCCAGTTCGATCCAGAAGCATTGTCCATCTGTGTTTGGCAAGCTCCACCATTGACGAATTGATGCTCTCGCTGGACAGCTCACGCATGCCCTTCACACAATTGGTTGATCCATCCTCGCAAAGGCTGTAGCCCTGTGCAAGCATGTTTCGTTGCAGCCGTCTTCTTTTGTTCCCTGCCTCTAGCTGAATAGCCCACCTTATCACCTTCAACGCAGTGTCTGTAATACTTTCGACGGGCTCCTGGAATGCAAGTCTCGTATTGATTCCCTGGTGACCAACTAGTGTCGTTTCCAAAAACAGCTTAAACTCTGAGCTATCGCTGCCTCTCATGCACTGGCCATTTATAACGAGCGTGTCCATATACTCCTTTAGCGTTGAGACATGCGGAAACGATGACGAGAACGGCACACCATTCATTTTTCTTTCGAGCGAGCGAGAAGGCGGATTACCCAGACGTTTAGTGATCTGTACCGAATCCCTTCTATATACAAATAAAGACAAGATATTTATGTAGTCATGGAAACCCAAAGGACGAAAACACTACTAGACATTCAAAATACGTGTCTCAGGCAAACAGCGGCAACGGATAGCACCAGAAGCCAAGCGCTGTCAGGATAATGATGATGAAACTGATTTATTTGCCGACTTCACTATGGGTTATCGACCAGCTCCCACAGTGGCAATAAACTGCGGTATAGCCTCGGTATGGGCGACAGGGCAATTGACACCAACACAAACGTGCCAACGCAAAATATGACACTTGTTTGCCGCAAGCCCTCTCTTATATCATGTCACCAGCATATTTGAAACGAATGGGTATATCTAGCCTTCTACCCAAGCTGAGATTTTCGAGGCATGTATTTAAAATGAGAAAGTGGTAGCAGCAAGAGGATCTCCGGATGCTTATAGCTCCGTGTGATTGAAGATGGCGCTGCAAAATTCTGCAATTGGCCGGGGATACCAGCAGTTAACCAGGTCCTCATGGAACCCAAGATGGCCACCATATTCCGTCAGAGCAAGTACCAGATGTGGATTAGTACGGAAAGTTTCTCGCGGGATAAAGTCTTCAGGACACACAGGATCGTCGAGTGAGGATATGGCAAGAAAGGGAATCCTAATGTGCGGCATAAATTGGGCGCTGCTGCACTTTGTATAGTAATCTGTACTGCTTTTGTATCCAAATACACGTGCAGTTATTAGGTCGTCAAACTGGCGTATCTTTGCTATCTTGCTAATCGCCTCGGCATTCAGCTCTACAGGGCCGGTTTCCATCATAGCGCGGTGGCGCTTGTAGAGATTCATCAACCCAAGAAGCATTGCTGGCGTGTAAATGTGTCTGTTGCGGAAGGTTGGCCTCTCAATAGCGTCTGATGATGCCGCAAGGTCAAACGGGTTGCACACCGATACCGCTGCCTTTAGAGGGCAGTCCGCACCTTGCTCGCCGACATACTTTGTAACCAAGTTCGCGCCCAGCGAGAACCCGACGCCAATGAGCTTTGACTGCGGGAATCGACTGTGAATGTGATCCACCGCGAAGCCATAGTCTGACGTAAAGCCGCCATTGTAAAGTATATGGGTGGTAAGCTGAACGCCGGCACAGCCGCGGAAGTTTACCACCACAATTCGGAAGCGATAGGGCTTGCTTGTTAGTTGTTTGACAGTTTTTTGGACATATGTCTCCTGGCTTCCTCCAGACAGCCCGTGTGACAAGATTACAATAGGGCAATTGTCCTCAGGCATCTCCTCAAAGGGTGGTGACCAGTCAAGACCAATTGTGCCACCGTCCTGCGTTACGATCAGCTCACGGCCATATTCAACCATGTTGGGCTTTCCAAACCGCTCCATGACTCCATTAAAGCATGTCTGAAAGTCTGCTGTTGGAAGCAGCGCAGAAGGCACAAAGCGCCCTTCTACAGGGTCGGACAGAGAAGGACACTCGGCTGCGACAATGTCAGCAAGAGTGTTTTCTGCGTCAACATTGGCCGTCGTTGGTGCATGGACCAGCCGGACCTGACTGTTGTCGATGGTGCGTCTGCGTACCAGAACCGCCACACCCGCAGCAACTATGCCTGCAGTAACTGCCGAATTCGGTGCCATTGTTTTTCGAATGTGTTTGAAAATAAAAATAAAAAATAAAAACAGTTCCCCAAGATAAAGCAAAAAGGATAACGACTTCCCCAATTGTTCGTTTCCACAGCAACACAGTTCAAGATCCAGCTATCACCACTGTATGCGCGCAAACGGTTGTCCATCCGTGGTATTCTGCAAAAGGGCTTGAGTTTGGCCAATCCATGTTTTCCAGGACAACCATCGTTAATCCATCCATTCAGGATACTGCTGGATTACGTAAAGCAGGCGCATTTCTCTGCACAAACGACTTGATCCACCAACACCAACGGCTGCTCTCCATCTGCGCAAATATTTATTTCAACAAGCGCAAAAAGTATACTATTTGAGTGTATGCATCTTTGTAAAAAAAATACATGCTGACTGATGAATTACATTGCAACACCCAGTCCATCCAGATTCTTGCAGCTACTAATCTCAACGTGCTTTGTAGACATTGCGTCGTCTTGTTGGCACACTTTCTGCTTTGACTCCACCATCGCTCTAACAAAGCTTGACAGCTGGCGTGGAAGCCATGCCGACAGCATCATTCCTTCGAAGAACGCGAGATGTCCGCCATATCGCGTGCATGCCAGTATCAGATTTGGGTTGCTTTCGATCTCATTGTATGGTACGGTTTCTTGACAACACATCGGGTCGTCCAGGGCGTTGAGAAACAGCATTGGTATCCGAATATCCTTAATATGGTGCACGCAGCTCCCACTTGAATTTAGCTCCTTGACGGAGCTGTATCCAAACACCTTTGCTGTGTATGCCTCATTAAACTCGTTAATGTTGCGTGATTCCATGATACGAGCCGAGTCCAGATCTTCGTTTCCAGCCATAATCACCTTTTCATTATCTGCAAAGAGTGATACAAGCGAGCGTGTCAACGCCGCAGCATAAAGATAACGATTTTTAAGCGTCGGCCTACACATCTCCTCCACTGTTTTGTCAATGTCGTATGGATTGCACACCGATGCGGCTGCAAAAAACTTGCAACTGCTGCTTTCTTCGCCAATGTATTTTGTGAGAATGTTGGCGCCAAGTGAGAACCCAAGGCCAAATAACGGAGCATTTGGTGTCTCCTTTGACACGTACTTGACAAACTCTCGCAGGTCGCTTGTCATACCACCGTGAAAGGCCTTTGGTGTTTTCAAGTCAACGCCGTTGCAGCCGCGGCTGTGAACAACAACCACCTGGTATGCGCAGTTGTCTTGCATGATGCTGTGAATGAATGACCGTGCGTAGTAGTCAAAGCTTGTTCCAGCAATTCCTGGTATTAAGATAATAAGCGGTGCATCTGGTGCAATGCTTTTCCTAGGGAATGCCCAGTCCATTGCCGCCTTTCCACCGTCTGAAAACTCGAATATCTGCCGCTCATAATCAACCGGACATCCTGCGGGCTTGTAATGCTGGGTGTATAGGTATATTGTTTGCATATCACCATGAGGCAAAAGCCATGGAGGAAAGTAGAACGCCTTGTCAGGGTCTGCAAGTGTCGGGCATTTCTCTTTGATGTATTCGCTGAAAGCCCTTTTGTCGATTTGTGGTTGCTTTTCTGCTGCTGCATGGATCAGACGTACACGAAACCGTGAGCGTGAAAGTAATGAAAGCAAACCCATTGTAGGGGTGGTGGCACAGTGCTTGTTAGCTTAGTCTGCGGACCGCTCGGCTGTCTTCAATATTAACCGTCAACGACTATGCAGCAAACGATAGGGACATGTGGGTTTGGCGTAGGAAAGTTTGAAAGCACTAGCAACAAAATAAAAACAGGACAGCCTCCAAAAAGAAAAGTAAAGAAAAACAAGGCTAGGAGCCGGTCGCTCGCTGAAATATAAATGAAATATAAGAAATAGTTATGCAAACCTGACTCTGGTGTGGATAATGTGCCTGCTTTGGCACATCAAAACAAAGCTTTTGTACTCTCATTCTTTTAATTTTTTACTTTTAAATGGCTTGTGGATGCATACAAAACAGCCTCAATTTTTCATTTATCCTTTTTCCTCAACATTTCGGTAAACAGCTGAGATGTGGATAATTACAATTTAAGGACCAAAGCTACTACCAGACAGTGTCTATTCCCTCTAATGAATCCTTATCAGCAACAAATGCGCTTTAAGATTGACCAGAATTGAGAATGACAAACAATACGTCTACAGCTCCCTTAATCCTTTTTGCCGCTGTCCACGCCTTTATTATTCCCCTCCATTGTTTTGTATCTAGTTTAGGCTTGTTCACCAGATGTCACGTTTTGTCTCTTGGAATCTTTGGCAGGATGCCACATATGACTATACAAATGTTGTGTACTTGCAAGCAAATTTACAATAGCTGGCCATAATGGATTTTGTAGGTGTTGGGTGCCAGAATAACACAATGCATCAAGCCACATCTCCATTCAAAAACGCATTCTTGTATAGCCACTCTTTTTCTTTGAGCCCTGTTGTTGAAAAAAGATAACTGACATAAAAAATCTATATATAATCATTTGCATAAGCTCCTGGCAAATTCATTGGCTTATTGTATGCAAACGGCAACGTGGCATGTGTTATCGTTGTTGAGGGCTTGTAAATAAGGAATCAACTATTGCGTACATGTCATTTTTGTGTGTTGTAATGCCTAAGCATGGACTCAAAAAACTCGATAACCGGATGTTCAACCCAAGAAGTCGGCCAAATACCACCCATATACCCAATATGCCCACCATGCTCGGTCAGTGCAAGAACAATGTTTGGGTTGGTATGAAACTTTTCAAATGGAATGAGCGTTTTAATGCAGATTGGATCGTCCAAAGAGTTTAAGAATAGCACCGGGATTTTAATGTCATCCATGTAGTTTTTGCAGCTTGAGTAATCTAAAAGATCTTTTGCAGAGGAATAACCAAATGCCTTGCGCGTCATTTCCTCAGTGAACTCCAGTATACCGGAAGCTTTGGCTATTTTCTTGGCATCCATGCTCGTTGGAATTCTAAGGATCTGACTCTGGTTGCTTTTGAACGCATTCTTCAGAAAATTAAGGATTGCCATGTCATACACTCTGCTAAATCTAAAGCGCTGTGAGTCAAGATGGTTGATGACCTTGTACATGTCATATGGGCATCCGACGATGATACCTGCGGTTAGCGGGCATTGTTCGCCCTCCTCGCCAATATACTTTGTCATAATATTTGCTCCCATTGAGAATGATAGACCAAGCAGTGGGCTCTTTGGAAAACGGCTGTGGATACTCTGAATTACCTCACGATAATCATCGGTTAAGCCACAGTGAAATGGTGTTGGCGATGTCTGCTTAAATCCGCTACCTACAAACTTTAACATGTACACGTTATTTGCATATATAAGTATATGTACTGCTCTGTTGTCATATGTTTGATCATCTATTTTGTTTTTTTTTTTGCTTACATCCGCGGCTCTGCACGACCACCGTGCTATACTGATGTTTGATGGCTTCCTCGTAGCATTTTCGTACATAGAAATCATTGCTTGTGCCTGTAACGCCTGACAATATTGTCATGATTGGTCGTTTATCATGGTCATCGCAAAGAGCCCAGTCCAAAGGTGCGGTTCCGCCGTCTGAGAATTTGAATATCTCGCGAGTGAACTTTGGGCCTAAAAGGCTCTGAATATGATAGATATAGTAACCGCAGAATGCGAAAGTCGTCTGCGCATGACCGCCAGGCACAAACGGCGTCTGCTGAAACTTTGCCCCCTTTGCCAGGCTGGGACACTCGTCGTGGATTATGTTTGCCAGATGCTTTTTCTTGTCAACCTTGCTTTGCATAGGCTCTGGCGCGTGGAGAAGCTCTATTTCGTACATATTTTCTTCTGATATTGTTTAGTTACGCGGTTTATTTACTGGTGCAGATCCGTTATAAAATAACGCGAAATAAAATAAAACCTAGGGAACTATTGCTTCATATGATCATGGAAGAACAAAAAACAAGGGTTCTTGTGAGCGGTTGGAGGCCGAGACAGAAACAACACACATTATATTCTAATGCTACCTACCTTGGCAGACATGCTATGTATTTTTGACGCTACTGTCAATACGCTGCATTTATAATTTTACATTGCAGTAAACCACACTTTACCGCCGCACGGCAGAAAAAACATATCGTTGCTTTACTTTGACAAGCACATCTTGCCCTTTCATGATCCATGTCTCCCTTTCGGCAGATTCTTCCTGATGGATTTAAAGGTGTTGGTGTTACCCTGTTGAGTCAGCTGGCAACACAAGGCACAGAAAACGAAATGAGTCAGAAGCGATGGCACAAGGAAAAATCCGGAAATGAAGAGGTTCAAAGATCATAAATAATTAAAATGGGAATAACGCAGTCGTTATTTCTTTCTGATTAATTCTCTTTTGGACGGGAAAAGGAAAACACGAATTTCAAATAAAAAATTCTCCCACTCCGTTGTTACAAGTCCGGCTTTCCTTTTCCTTCATGTTGTTGAAAATATTTTATTTTGCTATTCCTTCTCTTCTAGCCTAGTTTCTTTTATTTTTTGCCATTGCCAGTTAACACAGCTAGAAATGGATAACCTCATCTCCAAATTCGAGTTACTCGGCCTTGCGCCTGTAAAGGCAAAGGAGGCAGCAGGTAACAAGAAGCTTGCCCCAGCCCTAAATAGCATCATTGATGCCACGGGCAAAACCGATTTTGACAAGTCGACGGGCATGCTTCTCTACACGCTGGCAACAACCGTGAGCAAGGATAAGACTCCCCACGCAGACTATGTTGCTAGAGCGATCTCTGCTGGTCGAATTGCCTCGGCTGAACAGCTTTCTGCAGCAACAAGATTCTGCACGAAAAACAACCCAGCAGAGAATGAGCAGAGCTTTGATGAAGCCTGTGGTGTGGGTGTGGTGGTCAGTGAGCAGGATATTGCTGGTCAGATCCGTAGTGCCATTAATGATGTAAAGGACACACTGCTGCAGGAGCGTTATCGCGGCCAGGGCAAGGCGCTTGGCATCGTCAAGAAGCTTCCTGACTTACGATGGGCCGATTCAGGCAAGGTGAAGAGCGAGTTTGACGCCCAGATTCTGGCTCTGCTTGGCCCCAAGGATGAGCGTGATGATCCAGCAGCCGCAAAGAAAGCCGCTGCTGCTGCCAAGAAAGCCGACTCAGCAGCAACGAGGGCACAGGCTTCCTCTGCAAAGGAGACGCCAGAGCCCAAGAAATGGGAGCCTGCTTCGCTCGAGGGCATGTTTGCTGAGGGCGATATCAGTCGCCTGCACAAGCCCGGAGAGAACCCCCAGATCCACCCCCAGCTGGTGGAGCAGCATCTACGCGCAACAAAGGGTAAGGTGATTACGCGCTTCCCACCAGAGCCCAATGGATACCTACACATTGGACATGCCAAAGCCATCAATGTAAACTTTGGGTATGCACGGGCCCACGGCGGAACGTGCAACCTACGCTATGACGACACAAATCCAGAGACCGAAGAGCAAGAGTATGTTGACTCGATCCTTGAGACCGTGCGCTGGCTTGGGTTTAAGCCGGACAAGATCTTGTACTCGTCGGACTACTTCCAAGAGCTGTATGAGCTTGCAGTCAGACTTATCGAGAAAGGGCTGGGCTACATATGCCACTGCACGAAGGAGGAGATGAAGAAGAACCGTGGCGGCGAGGAGAGAGGGCCGCGTGTGGCGTGTCAGCACAGAGACCGCTCGATTGCCGAGTCCCTTGCAGAGTTCCAGAAGATGAAGGAGGGCCGCTATGCGCCGCATGAGGCTACGTTGCGTATGAAGATGGATTTGGAGGATGGCAACCCACAGATGTGGGATCCAATTGCATATCGCATTCTTTACTCTACTCATTATCGCACAGGGAATGAATGGTGCATCTATCCGACATACGACTTTGCCCACTGCCTATGCGACTCCATTGAGAACATTACCCACTCGCTGTGCACGACTGAGTTTATTCTAGCGCGTCAGTCATACTATTGGCTTTGTGATGCAGTGGATGTCTACAAACCTGTCCAGTGGGAATATGGCCGCTTGAGCGTCACCAACACTGTGCTTTCCAAGCGCAAGCTGCTGAAGCTGCGCGAAAAGGGATTTATCATGTCTCTTGACGACCCGCGGCTCTATTCCCTCCCAGCACTCCGTCGCCGCGGAGTCCCACCGCAGGCCATCAATGCGTTTGTGCGGGAACTCGGAGTAACGACGGCAAAAGCAACCATCGATGTTGTTCGTTTGGAGAACCACATTCGTGACTGCCTCAACGAAATTGCGCCACGTGTAATGGCTGTCATAAACCCCGTGAAGGTTGTGCTGGAGAATCTCCCTGAGGCGCACTTTGAGGAGATTGAACTGCCATTCAAGCCGCGCGACAGCTCCTTTGGAACACACAGGGTTCCTTTCACTCGTGTGCTGTACATTGATGCATCAGATTTCCGCGAGGTAGATTCTGCGGACTACTATCGACTGGCGCCAAACAAGACAGTTGGATTGCAGGGGATCGCACACCCAATTGTCTGCACGGATGTGCGTAGGAATGCTGATGGCTCGATTGCAGAGCTTGTTTGCCGCTACCTTAACGAGGGAAAGCAGCAGAAGGCAAAGACCTATATCCAGTGGGTTGCCGACTGCCCCAAGGCCGGATCGCCTGTGCGTCTTGACGAGGTTAGGACCTTTGGTCAACTGTTTAAGCATGCCGATCCTAGCGACGAGTCCGCTGTCCCTGGTGGCTATCTTTCCGATGTGAATACAGATTCGCTAAAGCTTGCCAAGGGCGCGCTTGTCGAGACTGGTTTCTGGGAAGTTATCAAGAGATATGCAGCGACTGCTGCGGGCAAAGAGGAGCTTGGAAAGCACAACGTGGAGAGCATCAGAGTCCAGTTCATGCGTATCGGCTACTTTACATTGGACAAGGACAGCGAACTTTCTGTGTCAGATATTGAAGGCGACAATTCCGGCAAGACCAAGCTTGTGGTGAACCGCATTGTGACTCTAAAGGAAGATTCAAAGAAGGAGGCGTAAGAGAGCTGCTTCATTTGTTGGACCCGAGTGGGAGGGTACTTTATACATTAACAAGAAATTAAGTGATATTGTCAAGTGTTGCAATGTACTCAATTTTGCAAAGAAGCTTGCGTTTGGAAAGTTTTGTGTTTCAAAGAAGAGCGTGTTTGCACTGCAACGGGTGGTTCTCTCATAAAGTATTCTTGCCAGCTGGCCCAAGTCTGCTTTTAATGTTTTTTGCAGTAAAGCTATTAATGGAATTGATACATGTGATGATAATGATGATGATATATGTTTTTCATTTTACAAGTATCATTTTTCTCCTGTTTCTATTTTTATGGCCACGCTCATATGTGAAACCAAGAACCAACGCCCAGCACAAACAGACTATTTTGCATTGGCCAATACCATACAGTCGAACTTCTCTATAAGAACGACGTTGTACATGCGTGTTTCTTGTGCATTCATAAAAAATGCCCGTAAAGAATAATGCCGGATTGGTCATAGCAAAAGACCGCAGAAGGCAGAACACGATTATTGCTGAACATACAGGGAAAGGGGTAGAAAAAACATAGCACAAATAGATTAGTATTCATTCAAAAGTATCAATAAAGCATTTTAACATAATAAACAACATACAACAAGTACTTACCATTTTGAGAAATTTGACATCGTCCTTATCCCAAATAGGGGGGATGTATTCTGTCGCAGAATCGTTAAAGACTGCGGTTTAATGACAGTTAATGGCTAGTCAGTGCGTCGACGTTGAGCGGAGGGACCATCAGGAGGCACCTCGCCATTGTCTGGCACAACTGCATTGTCCCTGACACGATTCCCGCGTTAGAAACGCTCAGGAACTGCACCGTTTTGCTGGAGACCGTTTGCAATGTGCCGAAAGTTCATTGCTGCTGCTAGGTCGCGATTCAAACAGCGCGGATGCATTAAATCAGACTGTCCGCCAGCCACGCGTCCAATACAAGTAACGTTTTCGCAACGCAGGACAGCATGGCTCGTAATCACTGGCCTCACACCTCGACGGTGCGGCCGCGGATTACCCACTTGAAGGAACTTCTTCAGTTTGCCCGTTTCGCAGTACGGGCACATCGTTGAAGTGAGATACTCGTCGATGTGAAGGACACGGAAACCAAGCTTCACAAGCATGCGTCTCATGCCAACGCCTGGAATTGGGGCATGCCAGCGAACATTTCTTGCAGACCAGTCGCCAAGAACAAGCGTAGGATTCATGCCGAATTTCTGCCGTAGATTTTTTGCTAATTGCGACCACATACGTTTCGTGTTAATAAACGCCGATTGTTGCAACTTGCGATGTAGCGGCTGCTGCGGTGGATTCTCCTTGTGCTTAGTTCTGTAAGCAACACGCTCAGCCTGGTGTCTTTGCCTGCGTCTCTGGCGCTGCCGCTGGTGACGGTGGCGAATCATACGCTGTCCCTCTGGATCGGGGCCACGGGTATCTCTCAAAAGCTAAAGCTGGCGCTCCTCGTTTTGTGTCTGGCGCACATAACCTGGCACATGTTTGGCTTCTAATTCGTCATGTCGCATGTGTCGCTGCTGGCGCCGATCCCGCCGGTACTGCCGCTGCTGCTGCTGCCAATATTGGTGCCGCTGTTGGCGCCGGAATTCCTGCTTGCGCTGCTGATACGCATGTCGCTGGCTCTCAATATCAGGATTTTGCTGCTGGCGTTTGGTTTCCTGTGCTCATATGCAGCGATATGTTTATGATACAAATTGTTAGCATCAATATACTCCTGATTAAATTGCTGCTGCATCGCAAGATTCTGACGCTGGGACAGCTGAAGCAAATCGTGAAACTGAGGACCCTGCAGAAGCTGTTCATCATCAATTGACTGCGATTCAATATAATGCCGTAATGCCAGCTGCTCATATTGTTGCTGAAAACCATTCAGTTGACGCTGGTGCTGACGAACATTTCGTGCAATTGTCTGATTGAGCTGAAGTTGCCGGTGATGCTTCTCTTGCTTCCTTTGTTGAGAAATGCGATTGTCATTTTGCTTTGCCTGGTTTTGCCGCTGGCGATCAAGTTGCTACAATGGCTGGGTATTACGATCTCTCCACCGTTCACTTTGCCACTTCTTTTTCTGTGTGCGCTGCAGCTGTTTCTTACATTCGTGCAGCTCGTTAGGCGAATTGGTCAGCGTATCAGTGTAAAAACTGGAAAGAACTGGCCAAACTTCTACACGGGCATGAATATAGGCGGAAAACCTAGAAATGTTAACAGTCTGGCATGAAAAACCACTTAGATAATTTTCAGCATTTTTCACAATAGATGTTTTAACACGTTCGCGAATTTTATCATAAATGCCTGTTTTCATCCATTTCCAGCGCTGTCCGGCAGTAAAACGAAATGTAATCGGTACATCTGCTGTGCTATCATTGCTGATTCCTTGCAAAATCTGGCGACGGCCAGGATCAAAAAAAAACAAGTGGGCGGGGAAGATTATCAATTTCCTCCGGTGATAAATGATGCAGATATGGAATTTTGTCAGAAATGTTGCTGCCACTGGTATTTTTTTGCTGTTGTTGCAGCGTTTGCGTTTCCCTGGCTGGCCCGGAATCCCAGGTTTCTTCAAAATACCACATGTAACACCATTTGTGGAAATTGTGCCATGGAAACTGTGGCCGTTGCATGTGCGAAATGGCTTACGGCCAAGGTTAACAACCTTGGCCCACGTTTTTAGATTAATTTTCGAATCCTCAGCTTTTTCGTGTATAATTGTACGAATGATTGTAGTATCAAGCAATGTATGCTTGGGAATCCAATCCGTACGCAATGGAAAACATTGAAAAGGACGGTGGCCATTGTCCTCGAGAATTTTGGCGAGGGTATAATATCCAAATAAATGATGTATTGGATTGTTGTCAACATCCGACGCAATATTGCCAGATGAAAAAACGAAATTTTCACCATATGCGGAGAAAAATGGCTGCAGTAATGCCCGTGCCACCATTGTATGAGGTGTTGGCATGATTTTGTCTGTGCGCAATGTTAGCAATGCCTGTTTTAAAACATGGGCAGGTTTCCAGACATGCTCATCCATAGCGCTCTTGATTTCTGCTGCTGGTTGGCCAGCCATATCGTCTGAAATTTGTTGCGCATGCTCCTTTACGTGCAGAAGTTTGTTAACAACACTGTTTAACATTATAATAAAATTGTTTTTAACAGCGACCTTGTAACTCACTTCCATTTGCACAGCCTCATAGGTGGCAACTTGTGAGGCAGATCTAATGTTAAAATCTGGGAGGTTGCCAGCCTCATGTTTGTACTGGCCCACATATCGCTGGACAATAGGTCGTGCACACATTCGCATTCTATCTGTTATCGTCTTAATTCTGGATGTCGATAGCGCCAACAGACATTTCACAAAGAATTCCTCCATTAAAATTTCACCATTTCTAATTAAAATGGCAATATTTGGAGATTGCGCAGACAGCAAATCTTGCTGTGTTCCATTTAAATGCTGATATGTCTCGAACTCATTTAGTAATATAAGACGTGCCAACATGTGGGCATGTGCAACCCAGCAATGCACCGAAGTAACATGCTTTTCTAAATCTGCATGGTAGCGATCCTGCCACCCAGTGCTGGAAATTGGAACTTTGACCATGTGGACATCTTTCTCCATTGCTGGAAAATAAAAAATAATAATATAACTAATGGTTGGTTTTTATATATGAAAATAATTGTTTTATATGTGTAAATAATATGTTCCAAACACACATAAATGCCGAAAATAGTATATTTTATTAGAAAATAAAAGAAAAACATATTGATAAGTAGTTTCTTACCAAATGTTGCAATGAAAACAAATTTTTGCAATTACATATACATGTAAACAAATAAAAACAATGCAATTATTTCTTAGAATCACTGAAAAATTTATTACTTTGTAACAATTTCTTTGTAAAAATGCGGGATTTCAAAAACATATGCGGATATTAGTATCCACACAAAGACATACCATAGAATGTAAACATTCCACAAAAAGAAAATCATAACAAACCGCCAATCTTTATGTTTAAAATTAGTAACATTTGTTGTGATTGGCAGGTAAAACAATGTTTTTTCCCCAAAGTATTTATGCATTAAATTTATTTTTTATTTTTCAAATACATTATTATTTAAAAACAACTGTAAATAAATTATGCATACAAAAATACATCTAAATAGGTTTTTTAAAATTATTTTATTTCACAGATGCAATGGTACAAAATGTTTTTAATGTTTTGAAATATAATTATGCTGAAAACAATGTAAACAATCATATTTTTAAATATTATATGGTCATTGTTAAAGAACAATTTATATCACAATGTATAATGCTTTTATTTTCATAAAAATAAGAAATATGGATTGTTTTAGGAAATACAATATATTTAAAATGTAATGAAACAATTCAACAGAAAACAAAAAACGAACAAATTATTTGAATGTGTACATGAAATACTATCATATAAAAAATTATAATTTATTGGAAAAACATTATAAAAAGATAAATAAAAAGTGTGACAAAAACCGCGAAACATCAAGAGGAAAAAACGCACCAAAACATCGACAGAAAACGCACCAAAATGCCTTTACGGAAAATACGCCTAAAGAGAAAAAAGATGGAAAAAGAGATGAAAAGACAAAAAAACGCAGAGACAAAGAAGACGAAAAACGCAAAAACACAGACACGGAGAAGAAAAGAAGCAGAAACAGAAGAAAAAAGCAAAGAACAAACTTGTTAGTAAAATACTTGCTGTGAATATCAAAAATGCACAATCTGCTATAGTTGTTACTTGCCTTTTTATATGTGTAAATAATCCGAAACATATATAATAACAAAAGAAAAAAGAGTAAAGAAAAAAGTGCAAAAAAGTAAAAAAAGAAAGAGAAAAACGAGGAAAAATGAGGAAAGAAAAAGACAGGGAAGGGAAAGATGCCAGCAGCGGCTGGTTTTGAAGAAAAAGCAGCCTTGAGGGAAAGGCCATCAACGATGCCGTTCCCAAAGTTATTGCCGATGAGGCTTAGAAAAAAAGGTATTCAATGGGTTTTTTCAAAGAATAAACATCAGTTTTTTCTTTTGTGGCTAAAGTAGTCAGCTTTTTATTTTTCTTATCTATTATTTACACGTTAATAACATTTTTTATTGTTTAAATACATTATTATTTAAAAACAACTAATATCAATGTCCAATCGCTATGCTATAACATTCGGCATCTTTCAATACTAAAGTAAACAATTTATACCCATTAAAATAGTTTAAATTATCACAGTCGGAGGCATAAGGGGGATAGGTTTTTTATTATTTACTGTTGATAAAAATGACAATAATGGTGGCAAAATGTTTTTCTTCGGCACCGGCAAGGTCAACGTTTCCGCCTAAATAGCATGTGTTTCATGTAAAAAAATGATTGGCCAGCAATAAATAATGCTTTCGCAGATGAAGCTCTGAGCGTGGGCGGACTGGAGAATCCTATGCTTTATTGGATAAGGGGGTTAGAGAGACTTTTGCGTGTGTTCAACATTGGGACATGAGAATTCTGAGGTTATAGAAATATGCAAAGAGACGTTGCTTTTAGAGAAGTTCGACCATAGTATGAAATAATGACATGGTGGTAATTCTATGAAATAATATTTTACCTGGCAATTTGTAATTTTTTACCTCCCCTTCATCTTTGTTTTTTTGTTTTGTTTTGTTTTGTTTTTGATTTGTCTTTCATATTAAGGAAAAGTATAGTTCGCGTTGGGCTGGGAGAAAAGGGTGTTAAGCATTTCGTTTCCTGACGTTTTTGAGCATCTATGGCAGCAAAGCGGATTATTAAGCTTGCATTGTTTAGTGGCAGTGTTTTTGCAACCGGGGATACCATCGCACAGCATCTTGATCTGTGGTCAAGTGGTCTACAAAGAGACAAGTATAAGATAAAGTCCGAGGATCGATCTGGATTCAGCCCTAATGCAACGTTAAAGGATATCTCTGGATATAATCCAGTGCAGACACTAAGGTTTTTTGTTTACGGCTGCATGTTTGCGCCAGTGTCATACAAATGGCATGCGTTCCTCAACACTCGGTTTCCTCTAAGCAAGCCCACAACTGAGGTGGAAAGACTGACCTCGTTTAGACAAGCAGCTTCAAGCAGGGTTGGGACAGTGCTGAAGCGTGTGGCAGTGGACCAGATAGTCTTTGGGCCACTTGCTACTGGTGCCTTTATAGTGAGCATAGGTGTACTTGAGGGACAAGGTCCGGATGCATTACTTGAGAGGATCCGACTGCAGTATCCAAAATTTCTGCTTGCCGGATACATGGTGTGGCCAGCAGCACAACTTGTGAATTTTAGTCTTGTTCCGCTTGTATACCGTGTTCCGTTTGGCAGTGTTGTCAGCTTGTTTTGGAATACATATCTGAGTTGGGAAAATGCTCGGACTAGACGCCAGCAGATGGCGTTGCATAGCAGCCAGTCTCCAGCGGGTAGTTCGCAAGCGTCATCCGTGGATAGCCCCGCTTAATTCTCTCCGCTATTCTACAGGGCAGAGGGGGTTCACTCTCTTGTCCATTAGCTGATAAGATTGAGGGTTTGGTTGAGTACATGTGCTATTTTTCATAGATATTAGAAAAGGCTATAATCACTAAAATGAACTTGCATTCAGACAGAAATAACAATTGCCTATTTAGAATTATGTTTACAATATTAACAAAAAGTCAACAACTATGCCGGTACATGTTAAACACCTGTGAATATACTCCTCCGCTTCTGTCTTGCGGCTTTCCATGCAACAGCACACATAGATCACTATATAACTTATATGCATGCAATTCCGCAAAAGTGAATGGCGGTTTGAACCAGACGGAACCAGTCGACCGGACAAGCTGACCATTGCTCTCTCCGAGAATACCTTTTCAACACAGGCGGTCCAAACTGCCATCACTGCGTTTCCTTTTTTATAAACTTTTTGGTTACTAGTATGATTCCAATCGGCAGATGATTGGGGCTAGATGTAGACCCAACAAACCCGATTGATAATAAATCAACTTCTTTTGAAAAGAGAAAATGGATGACATCTGCGTTATCGTGATTACATGAGATTAACATTCGCATATGGGAACACATCATGCTCCAGAAGCTTTTTGCCGTCGTTATCAAAATGAAACGGCGAATAGCATTTCTCACAAAAGTAGCATGGGCTCATTCCGCTATGGAAGTCGTTTTTCGTGACATACTGCGCTGGGTACGCCGAGCACATGCGACACTTGTGCCGCATATGGCGCGTACGGAAAATTTGCTTTGGATAGTTCTCGACAAACTGATCGTCCTTGGGCCCCAGCAGCCGCAGATCCGTAAACATCATCACATGCTCGCAGTCACCTTGGTGCACAAAGAGATAGGGCTGTCTCAGCCGAATCGACAGATCAAGGAACCGTGCGCCATCCATCAGCCGCGACTGCAGCCCTTGTAGCCGTGGATTGTTGGTTTGCCGTTCTGGATCGTTTGCCCACTCCATGATCACACGACTATAATCGGTGGCCGTTGGCGATCGCATGTCGTTGTAGAATGTCTTTTCAATAAAAAAGTAGCTCGAGCTCACTTTTTTATCTTTTGTGTTCTCAATCTGCTCATCGCGATGCGAAAAAAGAAAGTCTGATATACAGTAGAACGCGTCGCGGAGGACAGTTAGATTCTGTGATCCAAGTACAAGATACTCTTCCATTTTTGACGTCGATGACCGAGTGTTGTAAAAGCAAACGCTAAGTAGTACTTCATCGTCTACGACTGGCGTGGCATTAGGTACAGGCCCAGGCTGCACGCGGTTTGTCATAAAGTTCACCTCAAGTCGATACTTTGGAGGAATCATACGGCGATTGGCTTTGCGCAGCGAAGCGAGAGTTGACTCGTCAAGCAGATCTTTAACTTTTCGAAACTTGTTCTCAAGTTCAGATACCCCAGCTGGCTCCTCGACGCGAGTGCGCTGCTTCACAACACGCTTTGTCTCCTCTTCTACATCGGTGCTTCGAGCAAACCCGCTACTTGCAATTGCTTGCTTTAGCATCTCCTCGGTTATTCCTTTTGGCAGTTCCGATACGGGCGTAAATAGAGTAATCTCCTCAGGCTTTCTGGTGCGGTTTTTGAATGTCGATGAGACAGACACAACCTGGCTTTCGCTTATATAATCTTTGCTATTGAGGTCTGTTTCGTCATTTTCATCTTCATCCGTAGAAGATTCATGCATGTCTGAGCTATCATTGTCAGTCTCACTTTCCTGATTAAAAGTTTCTGTCACTGCTCCTAGGGTTTTGGTAACGTGCTTTTCCCTACCGCTGCCGTTGATTTCCTTTTCGCCCTTGCCATTGTCTAACCATTTATGGCTAGAATCCTGACTTCCACGTTTTGCATCGTCTCCACCAGGCATCTCTGCGCCATAGGCCTTCCCAACAAGCTCAATATCCTCGCGTTCTCCCCCTCTTTGTTCAGATCCACCGTCAACAGCGTGCTCAATAGCATTGGTTCCGCCAGCAAGCCTTGCCAATGCATCCTCAACAGTTGTTGCGTCGACATCCATTGCTTGTGAGCCTAGCTCATTTCCATCTCTACCAGCATCCACAGACAGTAGCATACTATTGTCAATAATCACGCCGTCGTTTGCACCTTCAACCTCAGCCCTAGAAAAAGAAACGTTCCCTTCCTCACTAGCATCGTCTGGCTCTTTGAATTCGTTTTGGGTAAAATCCTGGCCTAACGAATTCAGTTCTTGTTGAGCAACAGCATTACTTTGACGTATCTTTCCAGACTTTGCTGCTTCCTCGCGTTTTTTCTGTAAAAGCTCGCGCTCGGTTGCTTCGTTAAACTCGCGGTGCTGACGAAGCATGTGAAATAGTGTTGGGTTTACAAAGGCTGCATTTGAAAAGCACAGGTCATCGTCTATGCGACAACGGGCAGCAACCTCTATCTTTGCCCCCTCTGACCACTCTGATTGAGCATTGAACAGCCCATGCTCATTTTGGCTCCTTACAAGACCTGCAAACTTGTCGCGAAACTCGCGAACATTGATAAGCTCTGAAGGTGCCATTGTTAGTAATCTGTTCCGCTGGATGGATTACTTTCGTAAAATAGAAAATCCTCTTCAACCAAATAAAGGGAGTGCTTTGCTTCTTTCTACAGAAATAGGTAAACGTAGCAAATGAAGGAGAAAATAAAATAAAGTTTAAAAATATGTTATACCCGTTTTGAAGGTTGCTTTGAAAAAGAGAGAAGAGAATAAATAAGGAGAAATGCCAAAATTGCAATGAAATACTTTGTTGAAAAACACGCACATTGGAATTGGTCAAAGATTATTGGACAGAGAGTTTGAAGATTGTACTCGGAATCTAATCAATAACTGTATTATGATTATGATTATTTATAGGACATTCCTTCTACAGTCAAACACCTATATCATTATAGAGTTGTGCAAGCTTGTTTCATATGCATTAATATGATTATGCCGTTATAGCAAAAGAGCATAAAAGTCAGACATGATTATCATTGAGCATACAAAGAAAGTGGCAGAAAAACAGAGCCAAAATAATATTAGTAAACATACAAAAATAACAATCGCACATTTCACATAACACAATAAACAATATACAAATAACATACCTTACAAAAGTTTAACAACACCCATTGTTATGATGACGTATGACAATGTTAACATTTGATCGGAATGTTAGCATTGAGAGTACTCACAAATTCATATAATTCCATATTAGGATGTGATCTAAATAGTTGTATTCTTTCGAAGAGAATAGGATAGTCGGTGGCTATAAAAAGCACCGATATTCTATGTTTTGAGGGAAGTTTTCGTCAGCAAGTCTTTTGAATAGTTATTTATTAAAAAGAATTATTGTGATAACTTAAGTTTACAATAGTATGACAGTATTTGCTGTTCAAGTATTATTTTCAATGTGTTATTACTGTTAAGAAATGTTGTTATTAGTACTAAAGAAAGCCTAGGACTAAAACTAAAGACAATATACTGTTATTATAGGAAAATCGCATAGGCTGTAAATAGGCATAATTATATGGAATCTTCATCCAAGCTTACAAATATTAAACACTGTTATAAGATAAAATATATTAACAAGGGATTTTCATCAAACGTTGTAGATGAAACACTTGCTTTAAATAATACTTGTTGCTTAGATTAAAGCATATGAAAGCGTGATTTCGGCATAATGCATTTGTTAGTTCACACAGTGATGCCAGAGCATATTGATACGTTTACGAATGTATGATTTTATTATGTGATTTAGAGGTATTTGTAATAAATCTATTCTTTCAAACAGAATGCGGGAAAATGCCTACTCAAATCGTTCTAAATTCAAGATCCGCTTGCCCCTTATAAGGCTGGTAGGTCATAGCAACCTCAGACTGCTGACATCTGGGCAGACCCTACACAATTGTCAGTTATGCACCTGTTAATTGCCATATCCGTATTCGCGATTGCTGATTAACACTGCATGCCAGCCTTGTGACGGTTTGCTTCTACCGCATATCAGATTTTGTCATAGAAAAGTAATAGTGATAAATAGGTTTTATTTTATAGGATTTTACTCCTTAGATTATTCAATTTATTTGTTATGATTTAGCTCATATAGCGATGAGATTGATGGGCGTAAACCCCCAAAACACTTTAAGTGGGCTTCATTCTAATGTTCTTATTAAATCATTTACTGTTCCCACATAGGCAAATAAACTCTGTATATTATTTTACTTGGTGTGTTGCTTGTATATCGTAAAACATGGCTGTCACCGATTTACCCGAGTGCGCCAAAAAGATGTTATCCATGAAACACAGATAGAAAAGCAGTTCCTTGCATAGTTGATATGCTAGACACAGTCGGATGAGTCTAGTGAGCCTGTGTGCTACAACATAAAACAGATACATGAAGCGATTAAAGTGACAACTAGCGGTTCACTACAGCCGGGTGTGAATACACAACTTATAATTAATAACATAAATGCATATCGTGTGTTTTTATCATAAAATGGCTCAACAACAACATCAAACAAAGTTAATATGTTGGTTTAAATAATTCCAATATTTTAAATAGACATGTATATATTTCTTATCTACTATTATTTATTAATCATTAATAAAATTGGTAATAAAAATGCTTTTACTTAAATAACATTTGTTTCTAGTGAATAATAATTGACCGGCAATGGTTTATGCATTTATCAATGAAGCTTTAAGCGTGGGCTGACTGGATAAATTTATGCTTTAATAGTTAAAAGGGCTTAGAGAGACTAGTGTGTACCCAAAGTTGGAAACCGATAATCGTACAACGATAGAGAATAATGCATTTATAGACAATGGTTTTACAGAGGCTTGCTTCTATTATAGGTGTACCGCTTGACTGATAAGCACCTCACATCCATCCTCTGCTATGAATGCCATGGTAAACTAGAAAATTTTTAAATAGTTAAGGGTCCCGATTGTCTAAAGTTCATATGAAAAGTACAAGCATTCCGGCTGTTGGTGATTGTGGAATAGGGACATGGCGGCAGTGCTGAATATGTGGCATGCTTACCTTAGCCAGCGTAGTAAAAGAGGCGATAACGTGCTAAAGATCACTATGCCCATTAACACAGGTTTTCTTTTTACCTCTAAGTAACATAAGGTAGGCAAATTAAGGCGAATTGCGCTTGGTATACTACTTGTGTAAACATTCGGTAACGTTATTGCGGCAACTCACAAATTCCTTGTCCCGGTCAATTCTGACAACGCTGGGAAACAAAGAAATTTGCTGCTGCAGATAGTACTAGATATTACTCAGTTAAAATAAAGATGCTTGTGTTCTGTAATGTATCCATATGATAAAGACAAATAGCTATAAACGGAAACTGATGTCTATCGCTTTTTGTTGTGAACTTCAATAGTCATATGCAGTTGTTTTTCTTCCCTTTCTTTGTGTTTTGTTTTTTATGCTCTGTACCATAAAGCAAAAAATCCAACGCCATCTAATGCGCTGAAATGTTGTGCCGTTCATATTGCAAACAACTCACATAATCATTTTCTTAATACATCCACCACACACAACATAAAGTGGAAAGACAGCAATGTGCAAACAAAAAACATCTTACAAAACCCACACTGTAAACCACCCAATGCCTATTTCTGCTTTATTCTACTTATATGTACAAGAATATCCACACAAAAAGTTATTCATCCTCGCGAGCTATGAATAGATGATAGACGTTGGCAAATATTGATCGCCCTAAAAATATTGTAAGGATGATCATGAATTATCCGATCACACATGTCGGTCTTCTTTATTTTTAATATTGATAATGCTGATGGTCTAGAAGCAAGTTGGGAAATAGTTTTGGTGAATAATAATTCATTTTGCTGGGTTGTTTCATAACGACTATCCCTGGTAAATCATTTAGTATCTGATACCTATTCTAATAGTATTGATGTAAGTCGTTAATTCAAAAATATAAAGTATTTCATTTTCCTCATAGAAGAAGTAAAGAGTAGATGAATCTCAAAAACAAGACTCAAGACTAGAATCAATTTGGATGTGCTCAAGCCGGTTGGACATGGACAATGTGCTGCAAATCATAGCTGTTGTCATCGAGTGTTGGTTTTGGTTATCTTAGTATTTTTAATCTAGCGGTGGCATATGAACTTTATGTTCCGGTCAGTTACGCATACTTATTATTAAAGTACTTCTTTGCTTTCTAAATATATACTTTAAACAAGAATATAGTGGTATTAGCTGACACTTTAATTGTTTACTTTCTGTGTACCTTTTTACTCTGCTATTTACTTTGTGCCTATTCCCCCACCTTTAAATTCTAATTATAAACAGCTTAACTACTACCTATTCTAGGGATCTGAAGCTGTTGATTGCTACTGTCTAACCATTTCTACCCACCTACAAGGCTTCCCCACGCAGGAACTTATAAATACATACGTACTTGCTATCCAAAGGCTACAAACGGGTTTTTAGCACCAGTAGGAATCTGCGCATATTAAAAGCCCGCTGAATATTGCTGTTACCCACACAGGGTTTCCTCTATTTCAGCTACATATAGCCACTAACTCGATAAACACCAGTGGTAGATTAAATTGCCGTAGCACACCGGTGTTAAATCTGGGCATTTATATGTAAGTCCTCATAATTATTTTCTTTTTTGGAAAAGAAAACACATCAATCTTAAAATCCTCACTATTTGGCTATTACGCTATTTTGACAACTTTTGCTATTTTGCGCAAACTCTATGTTTCATAGAAGCAGTACATACAACCGTGATTTCTTGTACCAGTAGGGTCAAATTAGCACACTTTTATTGACTTTATTTGCCAGATTCCAGAGATAATCTTGAAATTGGCATCCTAGACCAGCCATATTTGTTCTATTGGTATCGATCTGGTTTTTCTTTGCTAGCTTCCCGCTTCAACAATCGCCATGCCCCATGCTTCTTGTTATTCTGCTTGACTATATATTATTTCTTTTCTTTTTTTCTGTTAAGCCACTGCATAAGGAGAAGAATTATCAATACTGATATACTTGCTTGGAGTAGCTATCCGACATAGATGTCGGGCAGGGCGCTGTTCTAATATACAACTACTACCGTCTTTTTCTTTGCTTTTAATTTGCCCTTATTATTTTGGTACGTACGATATATCAACAAGGAGGGGCCTACCAAGATTGGCTGGAAGATAAAAACATGAGTATTTACGCACTTTGTTCATATATTTTACCCCGTAATCCTCTCCTTTTCTCCATTGTTTCTCCACTGTTTCTCCATCCTTCCCCGCTGTAATTGTTTGAACATAGCAGACGTCCTTAGCTTTCTCCACACTCTAAAGTTCTTGTTTTTTTTGTACAAAACAAAAAAGACTCCATTAATGTTCTCAATCTACATGTATAAACATATTTTTTATTATCACTCTTTATACAGGAAATCCATGTGGTAAGCATGTTTGCATGATTACTACCAATCTTTTGGTGCAAACGAAATTTTGCTTCAACTATTTCTACTTTGAATTGGCGATATATTGAGTGATTATCTAACGAGTACTATATCTGTAGCTCCGCCTTTTTCTTTTCTTTCCCCCATTCCTAGTTGATGGTGCTTGGTGCAAAAAGAAAGAATGCCTCCTGACGATGCCCCCATTTAAACATGTGTTTGGTACACGTTTGGAAAGTAAAAATTGGAGCATGTTTGAATATCCACACTTGATGAACGAAGCTCCCCAGTAATTACACTGCATTTTTGCTACATGTATTCAAGATAAAAATGCTTACCAAACATTTTGAAGAAATATCTAAATACATGCACTGCAGCACTGTCCATCTTATTAAAAACGCCCTTTTCCTCTTATCCTTTGCTTCAACGTATTTATCTTTAAAAGTATTACTAAAAAAATCTGTGTTTCTTACGTATTGTAACATAAACACCGACTCTACGTTAACAAAGCCGTGTTGCATGCTACTATCCTTCTGTTATCCTGTCTGTCTGTTTGCATTTTTTGTTTATTTAGAGACTAATTAAACCAGATACGCTTTTCCTTGTGTTTATCGGATGCAAATAACCTTTAATCAAGAATTATTTATCTCCGCGCAAATTGTCCATAGCGCTTCTGTCTCTCGCTTTACTTTTCAGCAGGCAACGTCAATAAAGAGGTGAAAAGGTATTTATCTGTTAGAATACACCATGGCTGTTTTTTTTGTGGGGATAGAAAAGCAAAAAAAAGCAAGTAGCTTCCTAAACATATCTGTGTTAGACTACAAAAGCGTTTGTTGTCTGTAACTGAGTAAATTACTGATTGCAAAAGTCGGTTTTATTTCCTCTTGTTGCCACTACTACCATTATGAAGACGTAGGCATGTTATTTTTGCCTTGTCATGATGATGGCTCAGTCTGGATAGTAATCGGTATTGTTTCACTTTTACTTATTGCTGCTGGTCTTTTGTAACTCAAGGTTACCACCAGATTGCTACAAAACGCTATATATCCTTGGATGACTATCTCTGTTAACATGCCATCCAATCACTCTAATAGCACAGTTTTCTAAATTGGCAGTGTTTTTATTATTGTGCTGTAGTTTGGTTAATCAATCTTATGCAATTCCTTGCAGTATTTCAAAGAAAGATCCACATCTCAGACTATTTGCATTTAATGAACACCACTAATCAAATAGGTCTTTTCTATATTAATTTATTAAATAGTGCAATCGACATTTTCCTTGATAGTAAGCACGCCTAAACCATTCTTTATAATGATATCGCCGCACACTCCAAACTTTACAAATCCCAACCAAGGAAAGCACCACAACCAAGGGCATCCACACTTGAAACATCAAGAGCAGCGGATTGGTCCTAACCAAGTACTCCAATATCCAGAGGGTGTGTCTCGCCCGTCTATGCACACAAAACCTTTACAGCCATTTGGATCTATTGATGCCACTCCTGTAATAGAGCCATACACTTCTTTTAACTCCTTTGGATCGCTTGGACTCGAAAGCGTATTGGCTATGCCCCAAAATCGGCCAAACGGCGCCCGGTTTCCAGAAAACAGATCTTCCTTTGCCCAAAGCAATGCGCTCGATGCTGCCGATCTACAGTTCTCGGGATACCTCTTAAATGGCGGTGGCAATTCAAATAATAGTGGTCTTGGGTTTGGTCGCAACTATTACTCAGGTTGTTCATCAGCGCAAAGCGAAAAGGGCAGCGGCGGTTGTAGAGAAAACAACACTCAGTTATTTGGATCGCTTGGAATGGCAAACACATCATCATTAGGTACTCAGCAGCTAAACAGCGGCAGGTATTCGTCTATTACCTCACCAGGAATTGGAAATATGTCGGGGAGTGCTGGAATTTCAAGCTCCCAATTAGAGTCTTCATCGTCATACAGCGCGAGCCCGCTCCAGGCTTTTTCGTCAACAAACAGCATGCCTCTTCTTGGTTACAATTCATACACATCGCTGCTTAACAAGGCAAACCTCATGTTCGAAAGCAATCTTGACACGATGATGATTGACTGGTAATGTATCGCCAAACAGGTATTATATTGGAGTAGATGTTTGTTCATTTGTTGCTGTTGTGTGGTGAAAAGAGTTGGCTACTGTTGTTTTCTTTCACAATCTAATTACCCTTTCCTGGGGTAAAATGTCTTGAAATACCCGCTTCTGACAGTAGTGCATATACAGCATACCATGTACTATCTACTGCTGCGCTAAACAAAATGAAGCAACTGGCCTTCAATCAAGATAGCGACTAGCTGACTATGGTTTGCACCGTAGAAACAGTAGTTATCCCATTTTTATTTCTCCACAGCATAATTTCCCCACAAAAATCTTTTCTTGTGGAAAGAAGGTTGCCCAAGTTTATTCCTCTCGATAAGGGTTTTTTATTGACTGTTTGCATGTGTGTGGAGGGACAGTGTCTGCTATCGCTATATTACAATAGAATAGAAACAAGTTCAGAGGGGTCAGCCTTCAAATGAGCACTATTACTTTCTTTTTGACTAGGAAAATCCCATGTATCCTTAAATTGTATACATATAGCGCATTAAGGATCATATATTGTCATTTTACATGTCTGAACTACAACTAATTATTTTATCCCATCATCCAGCCCGATTGATACATGGGTCTTCCATTGGATGCGGTTTTGCACTGTCAAATCAAATTGCTAAATTATTGCTGTAGGACACTCGAGGAACGCGAGTGTTGCCGTCGGCTTGTTCAGTTCTGGCGCCGCCACGAAAATAACAACATATTCTGCACATTCAAAGCAGTTGCTGCTGCAGACCGTGTGCCCAACAGCATTGTTGTTTCCTGTATATATTGGGAAGAAAAGCAGGACTTCTTTATCACAAGCGTCGACTGCATCCATTTATTAGAATCGCTCATTGCTGTAAGATTTACAGTGGAGGAAAAGAATCGCATCCGTCGTAATCTGGAGGGGTTCCGTCCGCTGACAGTGAGTAAATGCAAGTCCGAATCTGCGGATTTCTTTAAGCTTATTATGTCGTTCCCAAATCCAAAGCCCAGAAATATCGAAAAGGATGTCAAGGTCTTTCCATGGCGCATCCTCCCATTAGCACTTAAGAAGATCATTGGCAAATACACTGCAAGCTACAGTAGCACCTCTAGCGTTGCGCTGGAATCCTATCCATCATCGAGGCCAGCATGCTATTCAAGACTTGCAGGAATGCCCTTGTCGACATCTACTGGTGGTATGGCTACGTTTGCAGCTTTATCCACAGCGCCAGGAAACATGTTGGGTGCATCATCGGCCACAGCAGCAGTTGTTGCAGCAGCCGCAGCTGCAGCCGCGGCTGGAGGGTCGGAAACCACAAAAATTCCTACATCGATGCCTAACGAGTTTCCACAGAACACCTTCGACACACAGCATCTTCCATTGAACACAAAACCGGAACATAGAGAAGCATTTAGACTGACTCTGGGAATGAACACGGCTAACAGTTCCAAGCCAAGGGGAACATACTTGTCACCTCAATCTAGATTAGCGCTGTCAACCTCTGTTCCAGCAAGCGATAGCTCCGATCAAGACTACAGCTCACTGCTGGTATGTGGCGACCCAAAGCGTAAAATTAACCGGCCAGCCACAACACCATTTATCAGTAAAGTTAGTGACGACAAAGAAGGCTATACTGAGGCAAGCCGAGTGTCTGGCGATGCAGATAACCAGAATGCTTCTAGCTTTATACTTTCGCAGGCATGCACAGGGCAGCTTGATTTTGCAGGAATGGCAACGGATGCTTCGATGGCATTCCTGTGTTCAGGTGTGTCTGATAAGCAAACGTCGGCAGCACCACTGTCCTCGCCAATGAATTTTTTTGACCAGCTTGCAGCCGACTACGCTATTTCTAGATCCGACTATCCACCACAGCTTCCCAAAGGCCAGGACGACAAAGTAGCACAGCCCAGTGTCTACATCGCTTCCACTCCTCAGCCACTAACAAATCGAGTTATACGTAACTCTAGTACAAAGCCCAACTCGGCGCAGCACGCTACTACGCCCTATAGCATTGAACGAACTGACCGCCACAAGATTGGCTCCAACAACCAGAACTTTAATGGAACCGGTTGTAGGGCTGCTTTTACAGGCCAAATAATGGCAATAACAACGTCAGCAAGCGCAGAAGACACATTACACAAGAGCATCGATAGAAAAATAGATAACCGCGGAGGGTCTCCATCTATTCCATTAATTCTGGAGCAGCAGCAGAATGCTTGTCACAATGTAAAAGCATTAGGTTCCCTTCTCGGTATCGAAACCGCATCGTCAGTATCATCGACCATGACACATGATGAGTCAACATGTGCCAGCGTCGAAGAAACAGTGGGGCATGCGGTGAGTGAAACCAGCTGTAGAGAAGCCAGTGTGCACCGCTCGCTGAAGGAGGCTTTTCTCGAATCAGCAACCAAAGGGCTTGGCGGCAGGGCTGGGATTTTGTCCGGGGGCCAGCAGCCGGCTAACTCTCATGGCGCAACAGAAGTCGATTCTTCTTCCGCTTCGGTGCTAGATTCGGGCATGTTCAGCACAACTGCTGACGGCGTTGGGTCGGGAATGTTTAGCTTTGGTCTGGATGGCGATTTTTCATTTCTTGCAAGTCTTATTGCAGCGGGCGGTAACGACAGCACAAACAGTCTAACTATAATGCCTTCGTACGGAAACGGCGAAGTCGGGTCTAGCCTCAGTAGCAGTAATACCATGCTAGCATTAGAAGCATCACCAGTAGCAGCAGTGGATGCAAGGATAAAACGAGACCAGCAGTCCGCAGAGATTTTTTCGCTTATGCAACCGCCTGGAAACTCAGCGCTAAACACAATAGCGGATGGACAAGACCTGCTTGATCAGCGGAAACGCCAGAATCGACTACAAGACCAGCTGTGGCCAGAAGGAATGTGCTCGATGGGCGGCGGCACCGACGAGAGACGGACAGAGACAAGGCGGATTGCCGGACTGGACATTGATCGAATGGAGCTGGAAATGCCAAAGAGCAGTGTGCCATCGAGATCGGTGATTGAGCAAATGCTCTCCCCAGCAATAACACCTCCGCAAGATGGGTGGCAGCCGTATGGTGCCAGTATGCTAGCAGTATCAGCAGCAGCAGCAGCAGCAGCAACAACTAGTACTACTACTTCTACTCGGGAGCCAGCATTGCAGCAGCAACAGGAGGACCCGCTTTTTAGTGCAGGCATGTTTGGCGAGACGATACAGTTTCATATGCAGGACGGTGAACTCCATAGAGTATAGATCTTTTGCTTTCCGGGTTTGCCGTTAGCGCTTGTTCAAGCGTAAGGTTTTTGCTCTGTTTTCATTTTGATAAAAGTCGCGTTATTACACTATTGCTTGGCCGAAACAAGCTGTCACGGAAATGACTGAGTTCAAAAGCGCGCAATGCGCTTGGATTGTGCAAGGCGGCCTTTTCTCCTCTGAATGAGGCTTTCCTGGCGCTGGTGTATAGAAGAACCTCAATCGTCTCTCTCCCTTTTTATGGCCCATATTTATACTCTAACGCTAACGCTTGCGCAAACAAAAAACAGAGGCCGATTGTGCAACGTCATGCTTGGGAACTGAAAAAAGCGAAAATAAGAGCGCCTTTCCTTGCCCAAACTCTATGCTTTTTTCAAACTCCAAGCTTTACTCTTTCAGAATCAAAACAATAATTTGTCTTTTTTGTGTTTAATTTCGAGGCAACAACTTTATTTTCTTTTATTAACTCTTGCACGCAAAGTACCCCCTCCCACCACGTACTTTTCTAACCATCGCTAAACATTGTTTCAAAATCGAATTTTTTTCCCCCTTCTTTCAAAGCTCCACACCTTGTAACAGCCGCATTCAGACCAGATCAGCGCTGCTATTTTCTTGTTCGAACTACAAGAAATTCGTCTGACACGTCCGTTGCTGTTCAGGAATGCTCTACTCCTCAACAATGCGGAGAATGACGCCCGAAATCGAGGAGGCACTCGGCAAGGCAGCAGCTGGGACGCTGCCCAGCGAGAGCTTCATAGACCAGCCGTACTCTTCTGAAATATATACCTATCTGCGTGGAACGCCAAAGGATAACAATTATGTGCTGACTCCAGCTGCGCGGAAGGATATCCTGCACAAGATTTCTTGGTTCCTGTTGTCCAAGGACAACCGTCTAGCGGAACTGGTGCCTCTTGATGAGCGTACTGGGGGTGCGCCAAGAGAGGAGCTGCAAGACGAGGTTGAAGTTCCAATTGAATACACCGAGGTTCGGCGCGGCCAGCCTTGCGGTCATGTTTTCAAGCGCGGCGAGGGCGTCTACCGATGCAAGTAAGTTATCAGCCAGTTCCTTCTTATCTGTGCATTTCTCTCTGTAAAGTGCTTCAACTTTTGAAGTGTGTGGCTTGGTGTAGCGATGCAAATAGCGGTGTACCAAATGTGCCAAAAGACACACCGTGCTTGGGGCTGGAAACACCGTTGGCCAAGCAGATAGTTGCAGCTGCGGTCGCAGATGTGGCCTTTATTGCATGAGCTTAAGCGCCTCTTCACTCAGCGGTGCTGGCAGACAATATGCGCGCATATGGCACACACGCTGTCTTCTTCCGTGTCTTGTTCTATTCTGGCTCCTCCTCCTGCATGCAAGGCGGGCGTTTCATTGATTATGTTTGGCCATTCCACACAGGCATAAATTGCGTTATTCTCAACCCATGTCTTTTCTTGCTGCTCCCTCTCTCATTCAGCCCTCCTTGTTTGTGTTTCTGCTGCCACAATGTGCCGCGCATTGTCTTATTGCGTTCCTTGATGTGAAAAGGAGCAGTTCGGTCCGATGCTATGGCCCCTCTGCATCTAAGATGTAATCCAAATCGCCGTCGATAACCATGTTCAAACTGCTAGGCTTGCTTCCAGTGCCATACGCTATCAAATTTGAAATACGTTTCCTTATCAAAGGCATGCCTCTTCTCGCTTTTATGGCTTTAGATGTGCATATTCCGCTATCAACCAGTGTGTTCACTATTGCTGCGCACAAATCCGTTTCCGCAAAAGAAGAAAAGACAAAAAAGCGCCACCGCCAACAATACCATTACCACCACCATCACCAAAAACAGCAAAAATACAAACAACATCGTCATAATCTAACTGGTGCATTTATGCTTCCAAAACACCTGAATTGCTTGTCTTATAGGAACTGCTCTATGGACGACACATGCGTGCTGTGCACTCGTTGTTTTCAAGCAACAGACCATGCAGGCCACGACACATCATTCAGCATGAATTCGGGGACTGGTGGTTGCTGCGACTGCGGCGACCCCGAGGCATGGAAGATTCCTCTTCGCTGCCGCCATCACAGCAGCTTTGAGGAGCTGGAAGAAGTTGGGCTTGAGCCAATCATTTCCTCGGCTGGTGCTCCCTTTGTGCCTGGCTACAACAACAACAACGAATGCCCAGCTAGCGTCAAGCGCTCGATTGAGCTTACCATTGCTGTTGTACTCGAGTTTATTCTGGAAACTTTTGCTACATCTCCAATTAACCTCAACCCGCAGTTCGAGGAAAGAGTTATTCTAGACGATGCCAAAAACGCCAGTCTGGCAATCAACGACAGCGAGCCACAGACAAAGTTTGCTGTTGTTCTGTGGAACGATGAAGTCCATTCTTTTCAGGACGTCATTGATCAATGCACAGAAGCCCTGCAATGTTCACATGTTGAGGCAAAGAAGATTGCAGAGACCGTCGACGCAAGCGGTCGAGACGTTCTGCGCGTCAGCACCTCCATTCCTGACCTTATCGATATAGCAACGACAATGACAAATGTATCACTCAGCGTTTCTATCCGTGCCGCCCGTGATATATTCCGTGAGCAGCTATCTGCGTCGTTGCTTATTTGGCTGCGGGACCTTGCCTGCTGCAAGTTCCGTCCTCTTGCTCGCGTCTTCCAGGGCAAGATTAATAACGAGATTTGCGCTGAGATATGCCATCAGCTTTGCCTGCGCTGGGTTGCGCCCTACCGCAACGCCTATCTTACCGATCTTTTAGAAAAACTCTACGACTTTAGCCCCACTGGTAGTGACGAAGGTGACAGTGGTAGCATGGATGAGGATGAAGATGAGGATGAGGATGAGGCGTGTGCCAGCAAACCTGATGATGTTGCATCTTATGGAAAGGATTTACCTTCTAATACTGATCCGGTTCAGCAAGATGCGGACAAGCAGTCGGCGTATGGCTATGACCATACACAAAAACAGCAGCAGCAGCAGCAGCAGCAGCAGCAACAGCAACAGCAACAGC
This sequence comes from Coemansia sp. RSA 1200, assembly GCA_027578915.1. Classification (NCBI taxonomy): domain Eukaryota; kingdom Fungi; phylum Kickxellomycota; class Kickxellomycetes; order Kickxellales; family Kickxellaceae; genus Coemansia; species Coemansia sp. RSA 1200. Next base: position 438,166 of record JANBTT010000002.1, read on the forward strand.
AACAGCAACAGCAACAGCAACAGCAACAACAACAGCAGGCAGCCCTTGCTAATCAGATCCGTCCTCCAGCAGTTCCAAACGCAAGTACCACAGCGACTATGGAGAACGACAGTTCTATTCCACTCAACCGACGGCGTCGGAGGTCTATAAGTGACGACGATCTTTTGCAGCAGGGTGACGAGCGTGCAAGCCCTCGTAGTTTTTCGCAGTCGGGAAACAGATTTAGCAGCGGCAGTCAAAACGAGGACATCCCTGCCAGTATGTGGCTTTCTGAAACTGCATCACATAGTGGTAGAAGTATGGTGCCAGCGACAATCCATGCAGCTATGGGCGCTGCAGCCGAGGCCGTTGACGCTGCGCGTATGTCCCTAGCGCGTATTATACAACCTAACATCTCGTCTGGATATCCACAACACTCTTCTGCTCCTGGAGCTTTTCCTCCGGAAAATGCAAACGTTGAAAGAGCCGAGCCGGATAGCATCAGCCAGGGTTTACCTTCAGCTGTTGCTACGCAGGATGTAGATACTGATAACAGCTACGAAACAAGTCGATCGATCGACAAGGTGCTTCGAGGCTGTGGTCAGCAAAGGCTAGATTGGTTTCTGATCTTTGATCTGCAGCTGTGGAAAGAAGTTCGCAGCGGTTTGCGTGAGCTTTACATGGCTACCCTTATGCTTGATGGGCGTTACAAGATGAAAATAGCACTGACTTTTGCACGAAACTACCCTCGCTTGTCAAGAGCCTTTCTTATGGAGGATCGCGCACCAGAGCACTCTGTTTTGCTGTTTTCAGTGCAGCTGTTCACAGCACCTACACTTTCTGCGTCGCTTGTGGACCATCACCAGTTTATGTATATTATTCTGGACGTCTTGAAAAAGTTCTTTATCCAGCCGACGCCTATGATCCTGCGGCATTTTGGGGTTATACTTTGCGATACCGAATCCTTCCGCAACCGCCGCTACTTTCATGTCTTCCACGATATGCGCTATTTGGCAGGCACGCCGCAAGTGCGCAACTGGGTGTCGAGCAAACACAATTTTCTGTCAACTTATCTCGGGTTCATTGGCTTGTTCCAGGGTATGAATCCAAACCGCAGGGCGACTCTGCAACATGTGGAGTTTGAGGCAGATACGTGGGTCAATGCATTCAATGTGACCCTCCAAGTTGCAAAGAGTTGCAGACAGTTTGCCGAGTGTTATGGAATCTCTGCACGCGACTTGTTTTTTGCAATGAGAGGCACACTTCGCAAGCTCCAGCACACTGTCTCGCTGATGGCCGAAGAGAACTGCTCATTCATTGTACATAATGCGCAGATTCATGGATACCTGTCAACCAACATTGGTAACACAGTAAACTCGAGCAGCGATGCAAATGACGCATTGCAGCTTGTACCTTCCATGCACATACTTTCAACGCTGTGGGGGAAGCAGTATGAAGTTGTGCAGTTTGATGTCTCGACAAGCCCGGTAAGCTTTCATCATCCGCTCCACTGGTTTATGGCCGAGCTATGTCAACATGTTAAGCATCTGGCTAACAATCTTGCCCGTGACTACGGCTTCGCGACTCTTCGTGATATGGTATTCTCTGCGTTTGATGCCAGGCTCGACACAGGTCTGGAGCCACTCACCGACAGCACAAAATCTGCAGAAGCCAGTCGAGATGATTCTGTTTGCTCTGACAGAAATACGTCTATGCAGAACCTTTATTCCATGGATCCCGACAGCACCGTTCAGGCCCAGCGCGAAATACTTCGCGTTCTTGATTATCCCGTGCGGGTATGTGTTGTGATGGCACAGATACGTGCCGGAATGTGGGTGCGCAATGGCTACGTTATTCGGTCGCAGGCACATCATTATCGGGAGGTGTCTCTACGCGAGAACACCTACGACCAGGATATCGTGTTGATTCAGTTTTTTATCAGTATATGGCCAGACACAGACCACATTCTTATGACTCTGTTGGACCGATTTGGACTGTATGACTGGTTCAGCGGGCGTCCGCACGCCTCTCGGGTTTATGACACCCTCCACATGCAGTATATGGTTGAAGAATTCCTGAATCTGCTTATTGTTCTTGTTGCCGAGCGACACGTTGCAACCGGCAAGAATGCACTTGATCTGTCGCGTCGTGAGATTGCCCATGGATGCCTGACCCCTATTTCGTATTCTGAACTTACAAAGAAGATTCCTGAGCGTTTAGCTGAACATACTGAATTTGACACGCTGTTGCAGCAGATGGCAAACTACCGAGGTCCGGTCAGCGTAAAGGATTTTGGCTTGTACGAGCTGAAGGATGAGTATCTTGACGAAGTAGACCCGTACTTTATCCACTATTCGCGAAATCAACGTGAGGAAATTGAGGAGATTCTACGAGAAAGACTAAAAAGACGGGCTCGCAAGAACGGAGGAGATGCGGAGGATGTCGCTTTCTACATTCCGCCCCGGCTTGAGCCTATCAGGTTTGGACCCTTTCAGCGCATTGGAATGCTGCTTCACACACCACTGGCATGCCAGATGCTATTCTATGCTCTCTTGCACGCCACACATACATCGCCAGAGCTGATCTCGGAAACGATTGTAGACGAAGCTCTGCAGCTTATTGTGCTTGCACTTGAGGATGGCAAGCGCGGAGCCGTTGCGCAGGAGATTGGGTGTCCTGATACTGACGACACCGGCGATACTAGCACTGTCAACAGAGGCGGCTTATGGAAATATGCGTTGGAGCAGGGATACCCGTCAGCGCGTGGAGCACCAATGAATCTGCTCGGTCTCGTACTTACCCTGGGCCTAAAGCCAGAGATGAAACAGTGGATGTCAAAACTGAACTACATATACAGTCTTTTCCGTGAAGGCGGTCCACGCATTGTTGGCTGCATTGATGACTACTATGCTAAACTAGAAGCAACACCTATGGGCAGCCGTGTCTTGAAGTCGGCTATGGAAGAGGCGAAGGCTGTGGAGCGCAAAAAGCAGGCTGCTAAAGCGCGTCAGGCCGCAATTCTTGCAGAGTTTGCAAATCGGCAGCAGGATTTCTTGACGCAGTATGGCGAGGAATTTGATGACTTGACAGATGAGGAAAATAACGAGGGTTACATTACTGGAAATCCCGAGTTGGAGCCAGAGGTTGTTTCTGATAGTACCCCGCAACGCATCCACAAACCTCTTTGGAATGCGCCTGTCGGCGCCTGCATCGTTTGCCAGGAAGACTGTGACTTGTCTAAGCCGTATGGAATCCTTGCACTTGTTCAAGCAAACCGCGCCATGCGTGATGTGCCGCTTTCTGACGCGACCCATATGGTTGATATCCTTCAACTACCAGACAGCCTTGATTCTGAGCATGCAGGCGTGAATATCGACGACACTGGTAATGCTGATGACTTGTCTACATTATCGACGACCAAGAGCATCTCCCAGACTCGGTTGGCTGCACATGTCCTGAGCACAATCAACCAGATCGTACCAGGTGCATATGGTGCGCCATCTGGACTCAAAGGATTTCCTGTATTCTATCACCAGCGAGGCATGGTTGCAAGCACATGTAGTCATCTTATGCATGTTGGCTGCTTTACACAGTATTGCCAGGGTATTGAGGCTAAGCGGCAGCAACAGCCAACGCGCAACCATCCCGAAAATCCACATCGCAAGGAGTTTTTGTGCCCATTGTGTAAGAGCCTGGGCAACGTCCTACTTCCCACACACCCAAACGTCCCCGATTTTGATCCGTTGGTGGCTGCTGATCTGAACCCTGAGCGCTTTGCGAATCCAAGCTCTGATGATCCAGATGCTTCTTTGTCACGGTTTGAGCAGTGGCTTCAAGATGATTGGAAGCCGTTTATGCATGAGTTAGTATCGGTGGCTGGAGGCCAGACGTCGGGAAGAATTTTGCTAGAGGGAACGAGTGCTTCGGGCACAGCCGACATCAGCACATCAGGTCGTGATAAGGCGCTGGCTATTGGCGATCCCAGTCGCAATGAATCTCAGCAAGCTGCCGAGCAGGGATCAATCAATACACGTGAAGATGGTTCTTCTAGAGTATCAGACAGTACAGGCATACAAGAGCCACTTTCAGCACCCGCAACGGTTAGTGGTGCGGCAGAACCGTCGCAGAACACTAGTGGGCTTTCATTGGACATTACAGGACCACTGGCTGAATCAATGCCTCGCTTGGATGATCTGTTTCGTAGTACACAGCGCTTGCCTGGGGGATTCAGCCTACAGGCATTACTTTCGCGTTTCTTACCACAGATTACAAGCGGAGCACTTGGTGTGGCCCCAGGATCTGAGCGCATGACATATCCGCTCTCATGCTGCATTCGCTGGCGTGTCGAGAATCGGGGCGGTGGAGAAGTTGCTACAAGTCGTCAGTTACAGAAACAACAATTGCTGCAACACAGCGTAAGTAACCAGAGTGCGTCGTATGTGCTGGGAACAAGTACACACTATCCCCAACCCGTCGTCGATAACCTGACCAACACTCATGAAGCAGTATTTCGCGAGCATATGGATGCATATCAATATATGTACACCCGTCTTTATGAGGTTTTACAGAATGTACAGCGCGACAACTATGTCGGACTGCCATCGCCCTTTCACTTTGAACATCTTTTACGAAAAAAGAACAGTGGCGCCATTAGCAGCACGGGCATTTCATCTCAGCAAGCACAAACGACTGCATTCCCGGATCAAGAAGGATACGACGATGGTCATGAATTCGATAATGAGAGTGCAAGTGATATCGATGAAATGGAGGAAGATGGGGAAGATGAGCAACTTCAAACCCTTGGGTTGACAGCAATTGCAAACACACAGAGTATTGAGGCCCTGGCAGAACAGACTGCAAACCCGGTCCCTCCATTCCTACGCACCATAGTCGACCAGTTGCGTGTTCTAAGCGCAGGAGGAGGAGGAGGAGGGCAGTTTGCAGCTCTACCATCGCTGGCAAGCGCCAGTGGTAGCGCCGTTGCGAATCGGTCCCAAAGCGCAGATAGTAGGCCGTATCCATTTGATAAGGCCGTCAACTCGTTGTTCGTCTACTCTGTTGAGATGCTGGAGCTGTCGCAGCGTGGCGTTCGGAACCCGCCTGTTTTTGATCACGAAGACTCGCGTAATCTACCTTCTGGAACGTTTACAGATGGCGTGAGCGAGACACATGCTTTGTTTTTGCATTCATTGGGCAAGACGTCTGAGCTGCAATACCGCTCGGTACTTGGATCGTTATCTGAGATGCCAGAATCAAATGAAGACAACTCGGATCCCGGTGTCTCGTCGATTTCATCTACACAACGGCTTCATGCTCTGGTAACAGAGTCCCAGGAGGCCATTGCTACTGCTTCGGCAGCTCCGCATACGTCGTTGTCTGCAAGCATGCGTGGCGATGTACTTTCTCGTACACGACTCGAAATGCTTAAGGATCTGGGCTTTATATTTGCACCACTTGGCGGGCAGCACGTGCCACGCTTGCGCGAGATTGCAAGCGAAGAGGCGCGATGGCTGTCAGGCAGTGACGCTGTTCCAGCGAAGCCGTTTCTCCTGCGCAACGTCTTTGCTAACTTTTTAGAGTTGAGCGTTTCGCTCGTTATACCTCTGGAACTTGACGTATGGCACATCACGCATCTGTGTGTTACGGCAGAGCTTCTTCGCATATGCGTTGCAGTTGGCGACAGTCTTCTTGGCGAATACACTGGCGCACCCAAGACGCTGCGCATAGCTCAGTATGTTCCGCTGGAGGCTGGAGTGACCAACGCACATGGCTCTGCAGCAGGCAAAGTCACTAACCCCATTCCACAACCATGGGTTGATGCTCCCGAGGTGCGTGATGCAGATCTTGTTTCGCATCTCTCCAAAGGGAACGATGCGTCATTCTTGGAAGCCTCAGCAAGCAGTATTCAATCGCTGGTTGTTTGGGCTATCCGTCGCTTGCAGGGATCTAGAGGGAACGAAGATGCGGTCAGAAGAGTGGAATCGGCAGCACATCCCATCACTATTACAAAACTTGTTGCAGCGCTACTGCTTCCCTTTCTGCGCAAGATTGCACTTGTGTTCAATATCCAGTATGGAGCTGACCTTGCGCGTGAGGCGCCCTGGCTTCAGACAGACAGAGCCCGCGTATCCGAAGGCAGCACATGCTCGCAAGTTTTATCACAGTCAGAGCCCGAGTGTGTCCGCCTGTTACGCCTGCTCAATCTGCCGGCGCTCCACCAGATCTTTGTTCCCGAATCACAACCCATGATGACATCTCTTGCTGACGGCTGGCTTCGTGAGCTTCGTGTCTTCCGGCGTCGCCACTCGTCACCCGTATCTCTCGGCGCTGGTTGCACTATGGCAGTTCCAGTCAATATGCCTACTCTGTTTTCTCTGGTTGATCTCCCAAGCCGCTTTGAGGATCTTTTTGAACGCTCGGCCAAGGCGTTCTGCCCTCGTTGCAACGGTGTTCCGAGTGATCCAGCGCTGTGTTTGCTATGCGGTACGTTTATATGTGCGCAGAGCTTCTGCTGCGAAGAGGACGGCATCGGTGAGTGCAACATGCATATGAAGACGTGTGGCGGAACTGTCGGAATATATCTTTTGGTGAAAAAGTGTGGCCTTCTTTTGCTGCACCACGACAACGGCTGCTTCATGTCTGCCCCATATCTCGACCAGCATGGCGAGGTTGACCTTGGGCTGAAACGCGGCCGGCCGTTGTTCATCAATAGGATCCGTTACGAGGAGTTGCGAAGACTAGTTCTCGCTCAAAAAATTCCGATTTTTGTTGCTCACAAGATTGATCAAGCCTTCGACATTGGTGGATGGGTATCGCTATAGTTGTTTTTCAAACTCAAAAATATATTTTATTTGTTAGCTTTTGATTTCACACACACATATCGCCATAAAAACTATATGCATGCGCCTTTGAGAAAAATAAAGACCTTTCGCTTGAAATGCATGATGCACGGACAAGGGTGGGAAATCCCTGGTGCTGTGTTTTGTGGTGGTACTGGATTTAGCCGGAGGCAAGGCGGCTTTCATTCTGTGACGCGATCCACTTCCTTGTCAACACAGTCTGCTCAGACTCTGGGCCAGGATCAGGAAGCAGGAGCTGTGGGTTGGTTGGAAACCCGCAATCTATATGCTCCTTCACAATTGTCGCCAGGGCTCCAATGAACGGAGCATAGTCGTTTAAGGCCTCAGCACGCAGATATTGTGAGATCCCAGCCTTTTCCGCAACCTCACCATACTCAATGTCCAGCTCGAAAAGCGTTTCGATATGGTCGGACGTGAACGCAATTGGCACCATCACCAGCGACTTGACACCGATGCTGCCATATGCCTCAATCGCGGATTCTGTCTGAGGGCCAAGCCACCTCAATGGGCCAACGGCCGACTGCCACGTCAGACGATATGGGTTGTTGACTCCACGACGGCGCAGCTCGTCAATCACGTAGGCAACCGTCCCGCCGACCTCGGAAACATAAGTATCACCGCGGTCAACAACGTTAAGCGGCAGCGAATGCGCCGAAAAGATTATTGGCGTGGTGTGGCGAACACCTTCTGTGAGCTTCTTGACCTGATCCTCGACACGATCAGCAAAGGCAGCAATCAGCTGTGGGTGACTCCCCCATCGGTCGATGAAGCTCCACCGAAGCTTGGACTGGGGATCCAGGCGTTTCTGTGCGCGATATAGCTCGTTGAAGTTGCTGCCAGTGGTGGAACTTGAGTACTGCTGGTACTGTGTGAATGCTATGACATGGTCAATGCCATCTTTAACCATGCTCTCCAGCGCTGTGGAGATGCTTGGCTCGGTGTACCGGAATCCCACATAATAACTATACAATCCAGCATCAGGCTTGGTGCGGCTGAGGATATCCACCATGCCCTCGCCCTGGATGCGAGTCCATTTTTCGATTGGCGAGCCACCGCCTATCTGCCTATATTGGTCCTTGACCTTGTTGACACGGCGGTTGGCAATAAACTGGCCAAGAAGCCGCTGCGCCGGAAGTTTGATTATGTCCCGGTCAAGAAATATGTTCTGGAGAAAGGGCCCGACATCATCCAACGTCCGCGGCCCGCCCATGTTCATCATGAGGATTCCGAGTCTGGCTGGCGATGTTTTGTGCGTGCTATATTCTCGAGCCAGCAAACAAGTGCCTTGGCGCTCTCCCCGTCTAGCACCTAGCATTGCCCCCACCCGCTGCTGACAACGAGAACCCATGATTACCGCAGATGCAGACGAATGGCTTGTAGACAGAATAAAGAAGAACAGTTAGGCATAAACCGACTCTCCAGATTGTGAGATAAGAGATTTCCAATAATTGAAGAATAAAATAATAGAAGAATAGAAGAAAGCAACAACAAAGCACAGGGATTAATCAGAAAGATCGTTAAGACATACCCATGCTCAAATTCAATCAGTGATATGATAACATTGCTAATCATAATCACCCTGTCAACAAATCAATCAGAACTTGTAAAGCATGGCTTTCCCGCCTGCTTCCGCGCTGCGATTGTTCACCCTGCCTGGAAACATTAATAAGAGGAGTAGGGGTTGTGTTTTCTACTGTTTTTCTTTTGAAAAGCAGACAAAAATTAAACCCAGCTGTCCTTATAAAGCTTGCAGGCTGGTTGTGCCCATTAACTTTCACGCCTATGTTTTGTTTCCACACTTTTTCTTGTCTCTTGGTTTTCTCTGTACTTTAGGCCTTTATTTTTTATTTTTAGGTTCGAGCACTCCGATAGCCCCAGTGCTCTGCTACACACACTATGGGCAGCAGCTATTTGCCCGCTGACAACGAAATGTTGCCACTTACAACAATGTATTCAGTGAACAGCGGTGGGTTGACTTCCGAAAGAAAGGCCATGCCGACACGTGCAAAAGCCAAGATCAGCAGGCGAGCCATTATCATCGCAATTCTTGCCACCGTACCTATGTTTGTATGGGCTGCAATATCACTTTCGTCAAACCAACCATGCACCTCATTAGAGTCTGCTGAGTGCGATGGGTCAAGCGGCGAAAACTCGGGTGGTGGCATCGACCCGGCACAGGTTTTCGTGGATATGGTCTCAACTGACCATCTGCGTGAAAATCTAAAGTACTACACATCTGGCACCCACGTCGCAGGGGCCAACGACACACAGGGAGCATACACCAGGGACTATTTCTTACAGCAGGGAATCGACGCCAAGATTGTTGAGTACTACCCATGGATGAACTACCCTCTTGACCAAAGGGTTTTACTTTTCAATGCAACCACACACGAGGTTTTATTTGAGGCAGGTCTCGCAGAGGATCCTGTCCCAGGAGACCCTGCATCCTACGATCCGAACAATCTTCCGGCATTCCATGGCTATTCTGCCGACGGCAACGTCACTGGACAGGTTGTCTATGCCAACTACGGGACATTTACTGACTTCAAGATGCTTGCCAACGCAGGTATTAGTGTAAAGGGCAAGGTCGTTCTTATGCGCTATGGAAGCATGCTTCGCGGACTTCAAGTACACGTCGCTCATACTCATGGAGCTATCGGTGCTCTAATATACTCTGACCCTGCAGACGATGGATATTCAAAGGGCAAGGTATACCCCAAAGGTCCATGGCGACCCGAATCCTCATTCCAGCGCGGTACAGCGTCGCTGCTCCAGATATACCCTGGCGACCCTCTGACACCAGGATATCCAGCTAAAAGAGATGTTCCTCGAATTGATCCCAAAGATGCAAAGAATATTAACAGGATTCCTTCTCTTCCTCTGTCGTACCGTGATGCTATTCCACTGCTTCAGGCGCTCCAGGGCCACGGTAGAAATGCCTCTGAAATCGATGATGACTGGGTTGGTGGCCTTACTACTAAGGGTGTCGAATATTGGACTGGCCCAAGTATCCTCAATGTCAATCTATTGAATAGGGTAGAGTACAGGACAGTGCCGATCCGGAATGTGATTGGGCGTATCAAGGGGTGGGAGGATCCTGATCATGCTGTTATAATTGGAAACCACAGGGACGCGTGGTGCGCAGGGGCATCTGATCCATCTTCGGGATCGGCTGCATTGCTTGAGCTCGCGCGTACATTTGGTGAACTGAGAAAGCTGGGATGGCGCCCAAGGCGATCGATTATCCTTGCGTCATGGGATGCTGGAGAGAATGGTCTGATTGGATCCACAGAATGGGTTGAGGAGAATGTCGACTGGCTTCGTGCAAATGCAGTTGGGTATATCAATGTCAATGCTGCTGTTGGCGGAGATGTATTTGGTGCACATGCGTCGCCAGTATTCAGGAATCTCCTTTACAGGGTAGCAAAGCAGATTCCTTACCCCGGGACCAACGAAACGGTGTACGACGCTTGGTTGCGAAACTCATCCAACAGCACAGAGTATGGCGACCTCACCAGCACCAGGAGACCACCAGTTGCTCCGCTTGGTTTGGGCAGCGACTATACCGCGTTTATGGCTCATGCAGGTATTTCGTCGATTGATCTGGGATTCAGCGGAAGTATCGGGGCATACCATTCCAACTACGATAGTTTTGTGAGGATGGCTTCATTTATTGACCCCGAGATGAAGCTGCACCAGACAATTACACGCTTTTGGGGCCTGCTAGCCCTTAGACTTGCGGATGATCCTGTGCTTGGTCTGAACGCAGCAAGCTATGCAAAGGATCTAAACCGATACATCAGATCGCTAAGGAAGCACATCTCCTCATTTGAAACACCATCCAGTGGCCAAAGAGTGTCGGATCAGAGCAGTCACCAAGGAATATTGTCTGTAAAGAAACTTCGACATCTACATGCAGCACAGAAGCAGCTCTTGACCAGTGCTCACGTTCTCGAGAGAGACAAGAGACATCTGCGGCTTGTTTACGGGGAAGACTGCCAAATGAAGGGCCACCGCCGGCACGAGAGTTGTCTAAGACTTCGCGAGTCCATAAATGACCGCTTGTCTCAGCTCGAACGCCATTTCATTGACCCGGAGGGAATCCCCGGGCGTGAATGGTACAAGCATGTCCTGGTTGGTCCAGATCGGTGGATGGGTTACGGATCCCAGGTCTTTCCTGCTATCGCCGAGGCAGCTGAGGACAAGGATTGGAAACGGTTCCAAAAGTACGAAAAACGCGTGGCCGAGCTTATATACGAGGCAGCATGGTTTTTGCGGGATGTCTAGACAGAAGTAGCAATCGGTGATAACTTGAACGATGAATCATCTGCTTTCGTGCGATTTATATATAGTCTCTTTATTCACTTGCACCGAAATGGCCGGGATGGTTTAAAAAAACTACAGTGCTCTCTACTCAGTTGACGGTGCTTTTTTGAAATACTCCCATTGGCGTGGTGGGATCTGCTCCTCTAGCGTCTCCCATGCCTTCCACTCGGCCATTTTTGAAATGAGCTTGATCTCGTCCTGTGCCTGGCTAATTAGCTCCTCAATCTGTCCGGCGTCGATAAACTCTTCAATCTTTGCAATACCCTCATTCTCCTCTGCTATCTTTAGGCGCCGCGTTGTGAGGGCCTCTACGGACTGACGATACACCGCCTTTTCAGGGAGCTTGGCCTTAAGCTCGTCGAGCGTGGTCTTGTAAAGCTGTATCAATTCTGGGCGAGCGCTGCTGTTGACTGGGTAGCCAACAATCCCGGTTGTTACCTAATCAATGTAGCGAAGAGCATCCGAAACAGCAATTATATTGCGGTTAGTTTTTGTTTTCCAACAGACAAATCATTCTTGACAGCGAATTTGATGCGGAATCCTTTCAATTGCAGCCAGTCAATGACTGCTTCAGGCTATCCTTAGTGCATGTCAACGCCAACAAAAGTGTACCTTTTGCGAGGCCTGGAACAGTGCGCGTGTAAACTTCATTCTGTATTAGAAAAAATAGGAATATAGAAAGTGAAGCAATAAGCTGGCCAGTTGAAAAAAAAAGACGATAAAGGATGAAACAAGTAGGCAAAACGGAATTGCTTTTGACTGAGATTTAGAAAAAGAAATGTGATGTTCAAAGGCTTTTTTGGGGTTTATTGCTATTTCTTTTTTATTTTATTTAAACATATCTATTATTACTTTCGCATTTAATGTCTTCCATGTTTGCTCTTAAAAGCGCCGCTGTTTTAGGTGCCACGGGCGTTGCGCTCGGCGCGTTTGGCGCACACGGGCTCAAAAAGACGGTGTCCGACAGCGAAAAGATTCAAACCTGGGCCACAGCAGCGCATTATCAATTGTTCCACGCAGCAGCACTCTTGGCTCTCTCTGCTAGCACTAGGCGCCACCCCTATGTTGCTGGGCTGTGGACTGCAGGCACAGCAATGTTTTCTGGATCAATATACTGTTTGGTTCTAAACAAGGAAAAGTTCAAGTACCTTGGACCGGTGACCCCTTTTGGCGGCTTTCTTATGATTGCTGGCTGGCTGGCTTTGCTAGCGCCCTAAGTGCGATGGCACCCATGGTGGATTTTACTGCATGCCAGGAAGCGCGCTGGCTATAGGGTCAGTGGAGTTAGTTTTGGCTTGTGTTTAAAACGATAAACTCAAACTGCGAACAATGAGCCATGAGACGTTTAGAAGCGCCAGAGACGGCATAGACCATAGTGAGCTGTTTTGCAAGTGTTGGTAGCAGAAATAAAAGGCGTTTATTTAACAAGGTATCTGAAAAAGTCTTAAATAAAAACACAAGTTGAATAACCACCTCTTCTTCAGACGACCTACTTTAGCGAACCGCCAGCAACAGTAGCGGTTGTGCAGACGTTGCCGGCAACAAGAAGCTTGTGGAATTTCTTGTCTGCGTTGAACCATCCGGCCTCGCGGCTTTCGTTCGTGAAGAGACCAGGCTGGATGGTTTCAAAGATTTTGAGCTTGGGTTTAAGAAGATCCATCGGCTCCTGACCCTCAAACCCTTCAAAGTAGACGCGATCGCCAGGCTTGCTGCCCTTTGGAGGCTCTACAAACTCAACAGTGTTGCCATCAGAGCTGGTTGCGCACAAGACCATCGCGTAGGACTTTACGCCGCGCATTGCAGCAGGCTTTAGGTTGCAGACAAGAACAACGTCTCGGTTGAACATCTTCTCGATGGGTATGAAGCGGACAAGCCCTGATACAACTCTGCGTGGCTCAGGCTCACCAACCTCAATGTCCTCGACATAGAGCGCATCTGCATCAGGATGCTTTTCAGCCTTAATTATATGGCCAACGCGCAGATCAATCAGAGACGGCACCACATTGAGCTCTTCTTTGGCAGTCTGCTGTTTCTGTTTTTGTTGCTTTTTCGCGGGTTCTTTCTTCGCCTGGCCATTATCCTTGTCGCTTTTGGTTTTGTCGCTTTTGGTTTTGTCGCTTCCAGCGCCATCAACCCCCTTTTTGGCGCCTGCGGCAGACTGCTTCTTGGGTGGAGCAGGCGCATTCAGATCAATCTCTATCACCTTTAACCCAGCCTTTAACAGTGCCTCTGAAGGAACCGTGTGCTGAATCAAATCAAACCAACGGGAAAAGTTGCTCCAATTGAAACGCTTCTGCGACGAGAGCGACTCCATGAACGCATGCACGTTGCTAAATGCCACAAGATCGGCCAGGCTAAAATAGTTGGACACAAGGAAGGTCTTACCGGCCAAATGCTCGTTGATGGTCTGCGAAAACACTTGGCGCTCCGAGGGACCATGACGTCCCGACATGCTCATCCACTGACTAACCTCTGCTTTCTCCTCATCGGTCTTCCCAGCCAGGTCGCTGTTGTACCTTTCGGCTATCAGATTAGCAATCGAATTTGTTCCTTCCACCTTTTGGCCATCGAGCTGCAAGCGAGAAAGCTACTAGTTGACAAGGTTAGAGAGACTAGAGAACATCAGTAAAATCTGGTAAATAAACCTAGGCAGAACGATAGCAATTGAACACGGTGACAGAACACATTACTCCCATTTCTTCGACTTGCCTGATCAGCTACAAGGTCAGCAGACAAATCTGATTCTGCCTTTGGAACTAGCGCGAGAAGCAGCCTTAGCGCAGTATCGTTGTTTGCAATAGACACGGACATTTCTAATTCACAAGCAGAGAAAATATAGACTGTTTTATGTCAACAAAGAAGAGAAATGAGAGAAGAATGTAAAAGTAAATAAAATAAAAAGTCTGTAAGCAGAGAAAGGAAAGAAAAGCAATGTCAGTTTTTTACGATTCTCATTAAATAAACTTTTTTTTCTATTTCATCTAACGCATGCCTTTTTCTAGCAATTCATAGTCATTTTATCTCATTTGACAAGAAAGGGGATTGCTTTTTAGCCCACCGAATTCAGTTATGATGCTGGTTATCTTGATACGAACCACATACACGCTGCTAGCCGCCATCGCGTTGCTATTCGAGCTGGTGCCATGGACTCGGGAGGCGTTTGTCAAGTATGGCAAGACGCGCAATCGCCCAGAAAATACAAACAATACCGGCTCAGGGACTGTAGTAGCCTGGCTTGCTCAGAAAACCGTTCCAAAGAGCTTTTTTGCACATTTTTATACCTTTGGGATTGTGGTCAGCAGCATATTGATTGCAGATCTTATTAGCTGGAACAGATGCCAGGCCCATGATGTTGCCGAAGCGAACGAAACAAGTATATCTCTGTCGCCACTGCGCTTTACCTTGTCACTTGGGCTTGGACCCACTGACGTTGATGATAGCAAGAATATGATGTACCCGCGTACCTCGGCGATATTAGCCTTTGGCATATACACACTTCATATTATCCTGCGTCTCAAAGAAAGTCTCTGCGACCAACCCAGAAGCAGTGCCAGAATACATATCGGACAGTTCGGTGTCGGCATTGTTTTCTATACCATTACCCCACTAGCGACGTTCATAGACTCGTGCTACAGGGCTGAATGGCGTCGCACCCCGCTATGGCTTGCACTCAGCGCTATCGCACTCTATGCATTTGCCTCTCTACATCAATGGCGTTGCCATCACATCCTTTTCCGGCTCCGCAGTGGTCCGCCGAACAGAAAGCTCCATGCCACTGCACCTAAAGCTAGCAGTCAAATACAGCAGCCCTACTCTATACCAACTGGGGATCTGTTTGACTACGTCTCTAGTCCGCACTATCTGTGCGAAATCCTTGTATATGCTTCGCTTTGGATGTTGACTGCGTTCCAGGAGCATACGCTTTTGTGGACACTGTTGTGGACGGCTGTTAACCTTGGAATCACATCCAGAGAGTCGCATTTGTGGTATTGCAAGACATTTGGTAGCAAGTATCCTCGCCACAGACGCGCGCTGCTGCCTTTTATATGGTGATGACGATACTATGGAAATCAAAATATGCGCAGCTCCATATACAGCAAAAAGGCAAAAGTATTTTTTATTTATCTAAAACAAAAGTAAATCCACATTGAATAAGATAGGATAAATGAAGCCGTGCTAGTGATGCCACATCACGTCCGTTTTTTTAAAAACAAGATCATTATCATCTCCTGTTAACTTTTCCGCGCTTCATCCAATGGGGCTTGCTTTCTTCTTCACGCATACCACCCATGTCAGTGTCTCTAAAGCGGTTGTTGCCAAAGCGGCTGTTGCCAAAGCGGCTGTTGCCAAAGCGGCTGTTGCCAAAGCGGCTGTTGCCAAAGCGGTTGCCTCCAAAACGACTGTTGCCAAAGCCTTCGCCATCTTCACGGCTCCGATTGTCGCCATAGCCCCTGTTACTGTTAAAGCCTCGATCTCTGGCGCCATATCTTTCCGAGGAATTTCCACCAAACCCATTTCCTGAGCGCTGCCTGTTGGAGCCTCCACGCCGCATTCCAGAGTTCCGCCATTCCATCCTCCGCTCCCTCGATGACACCATCTCCTGTAGCGCGCGTGGTAGTGGTGGTGGCGGAATGCCAAAGGGCGTAAGCAAGGTTTGTGCTGTCTGGAGAATATCATTTATATTTTGATCACCAATCATCTTATACTTGGCTTCATAGAACGCAATCAAAGAGTTGACTGCACTGCCCATCTCGTCATGATCAATACGCTCTTGGAGACGCTCCCATTTTGACGCAAGGTTCTTGACGGCACCACCATTAAAGGTGCCAATAGACTCCAAGTACTCGGGCGTATATAACTCGTTCTTGACTATTGACTTTGTCACTTCGTGATTGAGGAAAGACATCTCAACGTTTGACAGAAGCGCCACGCCCTCTCCACTCTTCCCAGCACGGCCCGTACGACCCAGACGGTGAATATAGGCTTCGGGCTCGGAGGGGATTCCAACCTGGACTACCAGCGATACGTTCGGATAGTCGACGCCGCGAGCAGACACATCGGTGGTAATAAGGATCGAAGAACTGTTGGCAGACGCAGAGAAATTGCGGAACGAGTCGGAGATGCGTGTTCTCGACTCTTGCCTAATTTGGCCATGAAGACATGACACGTCCACCACCTCTTCGTTGGCGAGATTTTGAGAACCAAAGCGCGAGTCACGGCCACGACCAGACTGGGCGCCAAACCGCTGCCAACCTCTGTTGTCGTTCATACGCATCCCCTTTCTTAACATGTAGCTCAAGACCCGAGAGTAAGCGACAGTGCTCTTGACAGTAGGCAGGAATATAACGACCTTGCTGCCTTTTTTGTTTTCCTTGTTCTTGTCCATATGCGATTGAATGATATCACACAGAACAGGAAAATGATGGGAAGGCTCAACTGGGATGTACTCCTGTTTGATATGGGCATGTGTGTTGGAGTCGTTTTTGTCAACACAATCAATCAGATCAAATCCACGGTTGAATGTCGTGCGCGCAAGGGATTTGACCTTTGAGTTAATGGTTGCAGACACAAGGAATGTCTGGCGCTCAGTTGGGAGCCTTGATGATATCTCGCTAATCTCTTGGGAAAATCCCATATCCAAAAGCATGTCTGCTTCATCGAGTACCAAAACTTTGGTCCGTGAAGCAATGTCAGAAAACTCGGGGTTGTTGGACAAAAAGTCGATAAGACGGCCGGGAGTTCCAATAACAATATCAGAACGTTTAGTGCCAATAGCGTGTGCCTGGCGTCTGGAGCTCTCTCCGCCAACTAGCAGATGCACATCCCATCTGTGGAACTGAACAAGCTTTTTCGCTTCCACAGCAATCTGTTGCGCAAGCTCGCGAGTAGGGCTGACAACCAGGCATCCAACCGAGCGGCCCTTGCGTTCAGCCTCGGGATTATTCTTATAAGCCGATAAAATCGAGTTGATCGCCGACACAAGGAATGCGACAGTCTTTCCCGTTCCAGTCTTTGCTTTGACGATGATGTCGTTCTTAATGGGAATGCGCGAGATGATCTGGTCCTGCACCTTGCTGGCCATTGTGAAGCCCATAGTGGTGGTCAGTGCCTTCATGGTCATGGCGTCAATCGACTTGTAGGACTTAAATGGAACAGGAACGTATTCGTCAGCATTAAATGTTTGGCTAGCCTTATTACCAATGTTGCCATCACTGGCATTCTCTGCATTATTCTCTCCACTATCGTTCTTGCTGGCAAGTGCCTCGCTTGACATAAAGCGGACAGACCGCAGGAACATTGGAGAACCAGATGTGTTGGTAGCCAGCATGCGGGTGCCGTTGCAAGCAGCTAGCTTCCAGCCACAGACCGGAGCCTTGCTGCCGCCAGGAATTGCTGCTGATATTGCCGACGCTAGCACTGGCATGCGGGCCAGCGGATTAGCCGCCACCCGCGCTTGCGACGCGAAAAGCCTCTGCATTATACTGCTTGAGAAGAGCCTAGTGATAGGCTAAGATCGTGCTTGCTTGGTTGCTTGCAATAATAGATGCAAACAGCAGAGAAGAGAGTAATGGCTTTAAAATACCTTCTATTTGCTTTATAAGAAATGTGGCCAGCGTGATATAGTAATAATATATATATATATTAAATTTTGCGAGAAAAAGCTTTGAAAGAAAAAGACGAACGATGGCCGGCTTAGAGTTTTTTTTCTTTCTTAATCACAATGTTACTGGCAACAAATTCTTTAGATTTTTTGTTTCCATTTTCGTGTTGATGGCAAAAAAATATTTTGCTTCTCCCCAACTTTCTCTTACAGCAATCATTGCCAATTTGTCGAGTCAGTTGCTTCTTTTTTTTTACCAGAACCAACCAAAAAAATAAGCGGAACTATATGGATTGCTGTTGATTCTGCAAGGTTGATTAGATTGCTAATTACTTAATTATATCCGTAGATATTGATTGGAAATTGAAACGCAAGTGGCACAAAGGTAAAAAAGGAGGTGGAATGGGTGGATGTGGTTGGTGGATGGATGGCATTTTGAAATGAGTTGGTTTTGTCACAACAGCAGTTTTCCAACTGACGCATTTCTCTTCCCTGCTTCCGGCTGGAAAATAAAAACAGTACTACAAAAGCTTCTTTTATTGAGTTTGAAAAGTAGACCGAAATTTTCCTCTGGTCTTTGTTAAAAGTAATAATTCAAATAGCTGCTTCTCGTGAATCTTTCTTTCTTTGCCATCCGTTGTACATTTCATTGGCCTTGCATTCTTCTAAGTATAGCACTCATTTAGACATTTGGCTCTATTTGTGAATTCCCGCGCTGGAGTGACGAATGCCTTTTTAAGGCATCCTTTTTTATTATTGTCCTTTCCTGAGCCTACGATAAGTCTGCAATCTGTTTTTGCTTTTATTTTCTTTTTTCACGCTAGAGTAGGCGCTTTTTCTGGTCGAGGTACGCCTGTGCGCTAGTTCTCCTTTGAGGCAGCTTAATTTCTTTGCTTTTGCTCTATCTACCACGCTTTTTGTGCTTCTTTTTGAGCCTGCCTCTTTCTAGCATTGGCTCTATTCTTTTCTTCCAGATATCGCTTGCTTGATTATCACTCACACTGCGGTTGATATAGAAGCAGAAAAGCTGCCTCTACTGAAATGCAAAACACCCCGCAAAAGCCGGAGGCTGTTGATACTGCCACTGATGGTGCGGGTAAAGAAGCACCAGGGCATAATGGAACTGATAGCCAACAAATTGACACAGCTCTAAATGCTGACAACAGGAGGGGCCATTGTGACTATGTAGAGGATGAGGTCATTGGCGGCGGGCGTGTCAATGCCGCCATAGCTGTTGGTGATGCTGATTCTGGTAAAACAGAGGCAGATAACGGCGATGAAAACCGTATTGACGGTGGTTGCTATGAAAACATCAATGGTCATGGACACAATACCAATGGCGTTCGTGATGTCGAGCCCAATGGCAATGTGGTTGCCAGCACCATGTTGGATGCATTGGTATCTGCAAATAGCCACTCTGGAGTCTCTGCTTTTGAAATTTCTCAGGAGCAGTCGCCAGCCAGTCCCCTCCATGTGAATGGGCATACCGGTGAAATCCCCACTGGGATTATGGAACATTTTCAAGCAGCGGTTCCCTCGTCAGAGCTGATTCCTTCCTTGTTAAAGGATCGTGCGATATATGGCGATTTGCTTACCGAAAGCACCACCAGCAAATCAGCCGCATTTGATGAGCTGCGCCGGGCAGATGACGATAGCACCGAATTCGTCGATGGCTGGCCAGTTACTTACCCTGAGGAGTATGACAACGTTGCTCGTGAGGCACATAGTCATTGGCGATCGCGCTTAAAACAACCAACCGAAGCACTTGAACAGGTAACACTCTTTTTTATCACATTCATGTCTTATTTGACTTGTCGCTGTTGTTAATTGTCTGTGATCGTGCCGGTATTGTTGTTAACCAATGCATTTTCTTTTGTTCTTACTATGTTTTTCCTGGTTCCCTAGTCAATTTCCGATATCCGAGACTTTATCCTTGGTTCGTCCAGACGGCGAATTCGACTAGTCCTTATACAACTTTATGGCTTGATAGAAAAAGCCCCCAAGATCTATGAACTGCTGGAGTACAAGCAAAACCTAGAGTCCACCAACTCAGCTCAAGCCTGGCTAGAACGCAATCTCAATTCGTTGTGGGTAGATCTCAAAACTCGATGTTCGCTTCTGATCTTGAATGAAGAGTCAAGAGGTTTGAATACACTTAATCAGATTGACATCCCTGACGCGAAGATGTGTGACAGCAAGCTATCGTTTGCTCAATCGCTGGTTTTATCGACAGTCAAGGATGCAATTAATAACTGCGTTGTTTTGTGGGACCACTTTGACAGCTTAGTTCGTGGGCTTGTTCTTGTGGATTCAGGCGAGGATATTCTACGCTCAATTTTGCTAGCGCCAGACACCAGCCCCGGCATCCAAAATGGCGGGTTGCGTTCGCTTTTAAGCTCATACCCAATTCTCCCCGATTTGTACAAACTCGTGATCAGAAATACAGTCGAGGCTATAGCAGTGAGCACCACGAGCGGCTTTCGGCTTGTGGCTTCAGAGATCCAACAGTACCGTGTCTTGCCTGGCGTGCTTTTCAGGGCTTTTGCACATTACGGACGCACAACAAATTGCGTTGATGAAGTCGTCCAGCGATTAGACACCGTTTTTAGCCTGAGCAACGCCTCTTTGTGGATTGGGAATTCTGTTGGCCACGCTCGACCAAAATATGCAAAGTCTGGTGTTGAGCTTTACGAGCTAATCTGTTCTTATTTCTTTTCCCAAAATGCTGGCGACGATAAGCAAAGGCAGACCTTTCGATTTATGCGCGTCATATCAGGACTAGTTGGGTTTCTGCAACTCGAAGTGAACGAGGCTTTTCTAGACATCTTTAAGCAAACAGAATGCTTCGCACTAGATTCTAGCACAGCTGATGTGTCAGCCGCCATGCTTTTGGTTCTTGTTGGCTTTGGCAAGCAGACGACTGCCCAGACTATCTTAGACGTTGTTTCTGGAGTCAGCAATCCTTTTGTTGCCGCCAGAATTGACAGCCTTGTGGCACATCTGCTAACTGACCACATGAAACCCGTCGCCGAGTTTGTTAACAGCGTTTTGGGCATGGATTTTGCATATCCAAACGAGCGTCTATTCTATTTAAAGGATGTGATTACGCAGTCCAAGTCCGGCTACTTTTCTAGCGCGGCAATAGCCAGAAGGCTGATTTCTAAGAGCTATCCCAAGCAAAGAGATTCGTTCTGCTGCTCGCCGCTTCAGAGGACAGCAATTTTGTATTTTCTGCAGGCTGGAGTGTTTCAAGAAAACGGCGTCGACGTACGCCAATGGTTTTTGTCGTTGGTTTGGGCTGTCGACGCTGCTGCTGCAGACGACTTTGGAGCTATTGTTAAAGCCTATGTCTCAGCGATATTTGCTTCATCTTCGGTTACACCTCTTCCTGAGACAACCCTGTGGAAAGTGTTTTCGCCAGAGACAGCATTTAACGCTGGCCCATCCGATTCTGTATCCCCGCCTCAAGTTCTTTGTATTTTGTATCTACTGTACTATTGTGAGAGTCTGGCTGAGCAGATCAAAGGATCGAATGGACAACTTTCGGGTTTCGGTAATACTTTACTTGCTGGACACTCTGGACCCAGCGACCAGTCTCGCGCAAATCAGATTGGTGCGCCTTTAGGTGTAGCCATCAACCGTTCAACCAGCTTTGACCTGCAACACCCCCACACATCCAGCATCGGAAGATCTAGTCTGCCCATCTTCATGTTTGGCGCTGTTAGGCGTGGCGAATACTCTGACCAGCTTCTCGACTTGTTACCTGTCTCTTGGATTGTTCGGTGTGTCAGCAGAAGTGCAGCTTACCGGCTTATATGGCCCGAACTCTTGTCAATGGTCACAGCGCAATTTCCAGACCAACTCGATGTAGTTGCTGTGCTGCAGCATGAGCTATCTGCAGATATGGAGCAGCAAACATCGCACAGACCAGATGCAACAGAACCACACTCTTTTTATAAAATTCCTCGGCCTCCATCCTCTGAGACGTTTAATAGTCTGGTGAACGAGGCACGCGGTCTTACTAGACGTACACTTAATTGCACACCTGATGGTTGTGCACGCAACTCACATCTATTCCCTATCCTGTCCACGATCGAGCAGTACTTTAGATATCCAGTAGCAGTGCGTATGGAAACATGTGCTGTTTTTTCGGAATATCTTTGTCGCATTGCACTTCAAAACTCTTCCAACGTCGAGATTGTGACAAGTATTTGCCAGGCCTGGTTTTCGCTTCACGGGCTAAACCCTCACATTGTTTCTACGGCAACGGCAAACGCCTGGAGGGCGGAAGGAGAGTCTAGCAAGCCTAGACTTATTCCACAGGACATATGGCTAGATCCTCTAGTTCTTTTCAGAAGCGATCCGCTGGTTTTTGAATCTCCTGGTCTTAGCGACATACTCCTTACGATTCTTGCCGAGTTTCTTGTTCTCTCTCGGACTTGTTTGCGACGCATTCACTCATTTCGACAACTGGATGGCTACTCTCTTAAACGGCCGCATGTTGTGGCTATGGTTCAATTGCAAGAGTCGAGCGCTTTGCAGATTCTAATCGAGCTAGCTACGCTTTCGCATAACGACGCCGTCCGAGCACTTATATTTGAATTTATTCACGCCCGTTTTCTTGAGCAGCGTGTTGTTCAGAAACTTGTTCATTTCCAAGCATATGAGCTTGACGCTATCGAAGACATGGTCAAGAATGTGCCATCAATGCACGCCTGCTCTGAGTTTATTCCCGAAATGCTGATGCAGTCCTTCCCACGACTTCAGCTTTTTTCAATAAGGCTGGCGGCATCAATAACGTCGCACTATCCTATTGTTGCCAACGAGGGGATGACAAAAGAGGTTATTCTGCCTCACATCCAAACAACGCTTATGCAAATGGCCGGCACATTGGTGAAAGAGCAGCTGGATATTTCCAATGCAATGTTTGAAACGCTGATTTCTATTAGCAGCGTATTCCCTCTAGTCCGCCAGGATTGCGTACGCTTGGTCAATATGGTGCGTGCTGCCGCGATCGAGAAAGCACAGACAGCGCTACAGCCGAATAATCAACAGCAACGCGGCTTCGTTCAAAACATTGCACAGTGGATTGGCTCTTGCAATCAGATGTTGGACATTCTTGATGGCGCAAAATCAGAAGCCAACAAGCATCAGTACACTCGAATCGAAGACGTTGATTCAAGTGAGCTTATTTCGATGATTGAATCGACTGCTGAGCAACCAGAGAAACCCAAACATTTTGCTTCCAAACCATTAGCCGATAAACTAGCTGACACCAGTATCCACCAGCCAGCAGCGACACTGACATCTTTCCATAGCGGACCACCACAGGCGACAGGGTTACCAGCACGCGCTTCGGGACAACCTCCACCACATTCAAGCCCTAGTCTACCGCAGTCTCAGGCTCATAGTGGTCCTGCCTCAGGCAACCAGAAAAGGCCACATTACTCTGCAATTGGGAGCAATTCTGATCATCCCTCACGAATGATGCCTCTGCTTCCTGCTGGAAAGCGCGAAACCGGAGGAACTGGCAGCAGCGATTTTGGCCGTGGTCGCAGCAGCCTGATCAATACAAGCGCCCCCAATGGACCACCAGCCATAGCGTCGCTATCTGATTTAGTAGAGCAGGGCACCCCAGCGACATACAACCACCGTTCACCGTCTGCCTCTCCCGCTCAGACCGCTACAAACCCGGGTGCTGGCGGTGGTGCTGTCTCTGGTCTTGGCGCCTCCACCGGATTCAAAAAACGCAATCGCCACAGAAGCCGCCCACTCGGAGGCAAGGAAATTATTAATGGCGGCAAAGTGCCAGGCATCGGCGTTAAGCGCAGTAGAGTATCTGGTGGCGACAGACAGCACCGGAGCAAAGACCATTGATCCGCGAGTAAACAGTTTGTAGTATATTTATTATATGTTAATGTTTATTGCTGTTTGCTTGAAATTGAAAAATAGAAATAATAAAGTGGCTCTCTCACAACACAGGCGCACAAATGTTGTGCGCATAGTTCTATGGCTATGCTGCTAGACAGTTCCTTCCTCCTCATCGGCGTGGTATCCGTGACGCCGCATCTCCGCAAGACGTCTCCTGGCACCCACAAGGTCTTTTTCCAGCTTCAGTATATGGACTTGCTGCTCCATTTCCTTGCTCTTAAACTCAAGGTTGCTCATCTTGTCGTAATCCTCCGTTGGATGTGCTTCTTCTTCCTTCTCGGTAAGTTTCTGCGTTGCACGTACAAGATGGGCGGATGCTTCGGTGACTGCCTTTGCGGCAAGCTCCAGTCTCTCTTGGGTTCTGGAGTGCAGCTTCGATTTAACCCTAGACGCAGACACAATCAACACTGTAGCAGCAGACACCTCTCGTGCAGCAACAACAAGGTGTTCGAATGAGCGCGTGCCCTTGATGACGCCGTCCGCCGTTTCTACAAGGTTGTTTGTGGCCACAGCAACCGCCTTGGCGGCAGAAATAAGGCCTTCGGTCCAGCGGTTGTGCTTCTTATAATAGGCGGTTGTTGAGCTAGAACCGCGGCCCTGGGCAACAATCTCCTGCTGTGATGCAGTGGCTGCTCGGATAAGCTGTGCGATGGCGTTTGTCATTGCCATCGATGAATCCAAGATCGCATCATGCACCTGGACCTGATGGTCGCTAAGCGAAGAGTCATGCGGCTGATTTGCAAGTGCCTGTAAACGTGCAACAGCGTCATCAATAGCGCGAGCGGCATTCAGCATCTCGCGCTCAACAAGATCCGAGACGTCCTCGCTGGTAGTCGCCACAGAAACCTTTGTTGTATCTTTAGGAATAAGACTCTCTGTCAGCGCTGTCAGAGTGCCCAAGCTCTGCTGTAGGTCGCGGTTTGTGTCTAGAATTACCCCAGCACGTTCAGACGATGGCAGTTTTTCCATAGGGCCTGACTGGCCCTTGATAAAGAACTGGCGACCAAATAAGGCAGTTTGGCGACCAGCTTTGATAATTCTTTCAACGGAATCTTCGTCGTTGGTTAGACGCGAGATGCCCTTGAGATTTGCCAGCAAATGATCCAGCCCATTTGCAAGGCCGACTGATGTCGATATAAGCTGTGTCTGATCGCCATCAGGATCGGCAAGGTAGTGCGCGAATGAAGCGGCAATTGAGTTTCCCGAATCGTGGACCTGCTCGATTGTAGCTAGAACATGCTCGGCAGTCGCGGACGCGTTTCCTGGGTAGCTCGGATCGTTCAGATTAAACACGGCTTCATCTGTCTTGTCGGCACACGACCTCAAGATGGAGTCCAGAATGCGCTTGAGCTTTTGTGCATGCTCGAGAAGCACCTTGTCCAATTGGCGTTGGAGGTCCCCTTGGTTGCTGCCAACTTGCTTTTTCATATCTGCCATGGCCATTATGCTGTGGTCCATGCCAGCTTGTAAAACTGAAATCTCGTCATCCTTGGCTTGCTTCATACGATTGTGCTCGTGGCTCAAGTCATCATATTGCTTGCGCATGCGATCTGCTTCGGAGGACCTTGCGTCTAGCAGGCGTTGGATGTCGTCCTTTTCGCCATTCAGCCTCCGAAGTATGTCCTTGACCTCCAATTCTTTGCCGCGCATCAGCTCACGCACGCGATCCTCGCTATCTTCAAGCTCGCCACGCAGGCGATCAACTTCGCCCTGTTGTCTGTTCTCCATGCGCTGAAGGTCTGCAAGCGCCTTGTCGCGTTCGCGCATCATATCCGCAAGCTCAAGATTCTTGCGACGCATTTCGCCTTCAAGGCGGTCCATCTTGGCCATGGTTTCAGCAGCACTGTTTGCCTTCAGGCTCACGTCCTTGAACTTTGTCAATAAGGCAAGGTGCTCCTGTCGAAGCTGAGCATAGAGTTTTGCAAGTGCATCGTACTTTTGCTTCCATTGCTCTATCTGTGCTTGTAGTTGTCGAATCAGTTCGTCTTTGTTTGCGTCTTGCTGCTGCTGCAACTGCTGCAGTTGGCGGATTTGTTCCTCTAACGCAACAGCGCGCCTATTGTACTGGTCAATCGCCATCTGGTCGCGCTCGTGTTGGCCGCGCATCAAAAGAAGCTGCTGCTCCATCTCTTGCATCTTTCCTTGCACTTGCCGCTGAAGCTGCTCGCGCTGGAGCTGTGCAAGCTGCTCTTGCTCCTTCTGCTTCTGCAACGTCTGCTGTTCCTCAAACATGCGCTGCTGCTCTTCTTGTTGGCGCTGCTGTTCAAGGCGCTGCTGCTCCATTTGCTGCTGGATAACTATTTGCCTTTGCCGCGCTTCCTCTTCTTGTTTGCGACGCTGTTCTATCTGCTGCTGAATCTGGGCTTGTCGCTGACGCTCTTCTTCATCCTGCCTCTTCTGTAGCTCCTCGGCAGCCCTACGCTCTGCCTCCATATCAATCTTGGGAGAGGAATGCGATCTCCGGTCTGGAAGCACTGGTGCTGAACGGCTCTCATCGCCACCAGCTCCGTCCCTGTCTATAATAGGCGAGGAAACAAGATCGCCACCCATGAGGTTAATGGGATGCTGTGGGAGCCTGGGCACTGAGATAAGACTTGTCAAGTAACGAAGGTTTGAGCACTCGTAATAAAACTTTCGCAACATGTAATGTTGGCCATTGTATCGCTTCCGCAAAGGCTCGAGAGCAGTCTCCGCACCCTCAACACGCTTGTGCATGGCTATCAGCATATGTGTTGCAAACTTGTATATGCCATAGCTCTCCTCAACAAGAGGCACAAGCGACGCAATGCGACACTCGTTGTTTGATGATGGAGTAAAGTGGCGAAACACAAGCTTCTGGAGCTCATCGAGGCGGTCTTGCAGACTCATGAGGTCGGCAATTGTCTCATATCCCTCGTTGGGGTCGTTTGTCCCACGCAGACTAACATACTCCTTATAGTCAAACATGCCATTAAACTCAGGGTGAAGACGATGATACTCGAGCTTTGCAAGAAGAAAGTTCACATAGCCGCAAATAAGTTGGGTGTAGTTCCTCCAGCCGCCATAAGAGCCTCCGCCAAGACTACTGCCAAGTCCCTCGAGGAACTTTGTTTGACCAAGGGCTTCTCTTATAGTGACAGTGTGGCCTTCGCGAATTAGCTTATGAATAGTGATAAGCGCCTTATAGCACTGCACTTCATCGCTTTTTAGAGGCTGAGACTTGAGACACTCCCAGACAGGCATGGAGGTCTTGTAGTCCCACGTAAAGACGATGCAGTCTACAGTACGAAGAAAGGTGTTTATAAAAATAGAAGACAGGTAAGACGCACATTTGTTGTTTTAGCGTTTGTGAGCGAAGCATTTGACAGTGGATGAGTCAAAGCATGCATTCTCTAATCAATAGCAAAAAGGAAAAAACAAGTAGCATTCTAGTCAAGAGGCAAAGGAGATGTCAAACAATACATACTTCTTACATGCTTGCGCTTTGGCGCAGTTTCGTCAACGCTTGTGGCCTTACGCACAGAGGTAATAAGTTCTTGCTCGGCCTTTACACGGTCGCCCATGCGGAGCGAAAACTGGGCGTGGCTCATCGCAATTATACCTGTATTCCCGCTTGCACAGATTTCGTAGATGGACTGGGAAAATGGATAATTAAGGCGCTAGAGAGGATAAACGATGTGAACTCGGTATAGAAGCACTGACACTCCTGAAAAGATGCAGCAATGGCTAAAAACGTATTCTGGAAGCAAAATTCGACAAGGGATTGAAGAACGCTAGAAGAAAAAGTAATAGAATAATAAAATAATAAAAGAAAGGACGGGGAAAGGGCTGTAACAAAAAGGGGTGTTTGAGGGATTGCGTGCCAAGAAACGGCTGGCGTTGGCAGAGCGGGATGTTTTCCTAGAAAAATGATGCACAGAAAAACAAAAGCTAAAGAAAGCATTAAGAAAGAATTAGCACATTTGCACAACAAAGATAATCATAATTGATGTTGGAAATTTGGTAGCAGCACCACCATCAGTGAGCAAAGAGCTGTGCTAACTTTTCAAAAGCTGATTAGTATCTTGGTCAGGATAGCGATAACCGCCCTGTAAAACTACAAACGCCTTTTCCATCTTCTTTGGCACTTGTCTGACTGTCCAGAGCCGCTCGTTTCGATGCGCACTGTTCCTGGCGGCCATAGCGGCTGACGACAAAGAAGATGAAAGAGAAAGATGAAGCAGGAGTGCTGCGCCAAAAACTCTAAGAAATCTGATTGTTTATAATGTAGCAGTGACTTAAATCCCTGAGCCCTCCACTCAACACATTCCACACTTTTTTGGAATACAAAATGATTTTTTTTTTCAAATGCAAACACGTTGGCAAAATACGGTCGGCAGATGGCTTCGTTTGAAGTGTCGTTCAGTATGTATTATAAATATTATTCTTATTTTCGTTCATTCTATTGTTGCCACGCAAAGTGAGCATGTTCCAATTATGCTCATTGGCGCTTGTGTCATCCCTGGAAATAGCATTTGCAAAGTATGCAGTCGGAGGGTTTAAAGACCTCAACTACAATATGCGACAATTGCTGCAGGTGTATTGCTGGAGGAACTATGGAAAGAAACCTCCGATGGATGGAAAAGTCGGCACTCAAAAAATGGACACGGTGCACAATCATCCCCCAACATGATCTGTGGATGCACATCCTCAGCAAGCAAATGTGCTGTAGTTGCGTATTTCGGAGAAAAATGTAAACGACCCTTTCTCCATCCAAATAGGGATTATACAAAAATTGTACATTTTATTCATATAGTTTTCATGATAGAAATGAATTGGTTTTTGTTTTGATTATGTGCTGTGTTGTCCCAGTGCCAATTTACAAACACCAAAGGCACAAGGAAACTTCCAAAAGGCAAATGCTGGGTTTACTGCATGGGTATTTTGCCATATTTTACAATGCATCGTACGAACGTGAGAACTAGGATTTAAACAATATAATACACCCTATTCAATTTGACTGTTGATGATTTGGGTATATAGCTTGGCACAAGCAATCGCACATGTTGGTATTTTGAGGAGGATTCTATTCTTTTTAATTCTTACACAGTGGCCGCTATAATGTAGTGTTTGAAGTGTATTGATTGATCTTGATACTACTTGTGGAAATGCTCTTCAAGTCGACAAAAACAGCAGCAGCGGCAGCATAATATAAAAAAGCTTGCTTCAATGCTCATTGCAGAATGATTGTGCAAAATACATGGCACGTCCCATTGTGTCTGCTTTTTCCATGTCGCTAGTGAAAAAACATTATACATGTGCAAATGAGGTTATGATTCATAATCTTTGATTTTGCACAAAAGGAACTCCATTACTTGTGCACTTTACAAAGGCAGTAGGTGTTTTGGTACAAACACGAATAGTGCAATGCGGCTGGATGACGATAAAGGTGCTTTAGCCTTAATGGTAGCAGCGCACCGACCCCGTGCACCAGAATTTTGTGCCAACATGGTACTACTGTCGCAATTCATAGCCAACATCCATATTGTGCGTGCATTAAGGAAACTTCAATGCTAGCACTATAGTTGGCGAATGTATAATGAACGAAATACCGACAATTGCAAATAGCAGCACAGTTTAACTTTTGGCAGTAACGATCAGCATTTTGGTGAATGCTGTGTATGGTACATCTGACCACACAACAGCAGCAGCTTAACTGCTGGGTATCGGACTGGTTTCCCTAGTAAATCCTGCTCAATAAAAGCAGAGCAGTAGTTGTGTTGTTTTTCTTTTTCTCATCCGAGAGGGAGGAGGACAAAAGCCAGTGGCTTTTGATTGTGTTTCTACTGTTACTGCCGTGCACGGACTGCTTGTCACCAATGCCACAGTATTTTTAAAGCAAAGGTTGGCCTGTGCCAAAAAAAAAAAAAAAAGATGGAGAGCGTCCCTGCTTCTGCCTGCTCACTACGCTTCACTCATTTCTGTTGCTGCCAGCAAGCTGGCTAACTTACTGAGCAGTTGGCTAGCTGGCAAGCACTCGATTATTAACAATGCGTTGATTTGGTAAATACAAATGCGAATCTGTCCTTCATCTTACAAGAACAGCACATGTATGGACTGTATGGCCGACAATGTTCTTCTTCATGGCAAAGACATGAATGTCCACACGATGACGCAGCCTGCGCAATTGCTGGTCATAAAGGTCGCATCAGGTGCTGCCGTTGCCAGAAGACGACCAGAGAGGAGCAGATTTCTTGTTACCACAAAACAAAAAACAAGACAATAACGTTGTCGTCTTGCATGCGTCGACTGCACAGACATGCTTGGCTTGTGTGCGTCGGTGTTGGGTTCTGGCGCTTGCCAGAGATTCCTATTATACACCCTCATATTGTCTTTCAGCCAAAAGGCGCTGGGCGAGATTTTGCGCTGGTTTTATAGATGCTGTAGATACACCACCACAACCCGAGACAATTGCGGGCTCATCTTTGGGAACGAGCAAAGGAAAGCGAGGCTTGTTTTATTTTATTTTCCTTTTCCTTCTTCAAACGGTTATGTTCGCCTGACAAGAAAGAGTTAGGCGGGGAGAGAAACACAAGGAGGAGGAGAAGGGGGAGGGGCAGGAGGTGGCCAGAACTAACCCACAGGCCTCCCAGACATAATAAGATTTCGCCACTCTCACATGTTTGTCCACTTCACTTGCCTTTGGCATAGCGTATGTCCAATGCCTAACACCCCCTCCCCTGACCCGACCGAGCCAGACAGACAGCCAGATGCCGATTGCATTTGACTGTATTGCCCACCATACAGGCCCAAATTGCCTTGAGGCATGCAGCAGCAAACTGGGTCGGTCTGGCAGAGGGCAGTAGGCGACGCCAGAGCGGTAGTTGTAGTTATCAAACGGATCAGAATGCACACATGTTGTTTGTCAGTTGTCCGCTATCGCTACCACTACAATAATATACTACCCGTTTTGTCTTTTGTCTCCTCTTTCCATCTGCTGCTACTGTCTGGCCGCTCTCTCTTCTCGCACTACACGCAGGCACGTACTATAAAAACAATTCTGACACTTGTTTTTTTCTCCTTTCTGAAGCAAGCATTGATAGATGATGGAGGAGAGTGTGGTGTGTTTGTGTTTGTGTCCACTGCGTTGTCGCTCGGAATTCTTGTCTTTGCTTTTGCTCATGTTCTTTCATCATCCCCAGTTGCGTAGTTAGTGGCCAAGCGTTTTCTTCCATTCCGTCCCTCGTCCTCGAGAAGCTTAAAAAGAGCCGCCCCTTCCAGTCGCGCACTGTTGACAGCAATTGCCTAGATCTTTTCTTTTCGTTCTTTGCCATTTGTCTCAATCCAGACGTTGTTTGCTTTGAATATCTTCCGATCATAAACGCTGTGTCGCTAGCTACTCTGGATCTTTTTTCCTTCTCATCCTATCCAGCGCTGATAGTAAAAGTATACATTCAACCAACGTCCATCACCATTCCAGTGCTTTCTTCCATCTAGGCAACACCTTCTCAGACTATGGCTACCATTCACCGCAAGTTTAGCATCCTTGAGGCCGGATCGCCTCGCTACGTGCTTGCCCGCAAGAAGGCCATTGGAAAGTCAATCCACCTTGGCGTCGCAATGGCCTACAACAGCAGCGGCCAGTTTGAATGGGCGTGCTCCAGCTACGATGGTAGCGAGTTTGAGACCCACGAGGACACATTTATCCCAAATCCAGAATGCACCGTGCCTCAGCAGCTCGAGAAGCTCAATGATACAATCATCGGAATCGTAAGGGATTACGCAAACACCCACAACTACCGCATCCAGGGTGTCTGCATTGGCTGCGATGAGGAGACAGCAAAGATTGTTTCAAAGTCTCCAGAGCTCAAGGATCCGATCCGCAGCATGTGTACTCGCTTCTGGTTTGCTCTGGATGCAACACCGTGCATCTATACTCTCCGCGGCCTATCCCTAACCGAAGAGGCAGCATCGGCAGCGCGCAAGGTCTACGACTGGTTTACGCCGCAGTTTCCAGGCAACATTCCGCGCATTGCCGTTGACCCTGAGACCAACGAGGTTCTTGTTGACATGGATAGCCACTGCCACATGGTTGACTTGCACCACTTTGAAGAAACAACTGATAAGCCCACATGGGACAAGCTGCTTGCTCTTGCTGACGAGTGCAAACAGCGCAAGCTCAAGATCCTCTTCTTCAACTCGACTCCGCAAGGCGGAGGTGTTGCGCTGATGCGCCACGCTATGATCCGCCTGATGCGTCTGCTGGGCGTCGACTGCCGCTGGTTTGTGGCCAAGCCAAACCCCGACGTGTTTGTCATCACCAAGCGCAAGTTCCACAATGTGTTCCAGGGAGTAACCGCCGAGGAGGAATTCCGTCTGACCGAAGACGACAAGAAGCTCTGGATCGAGTGGTGTGAGCAAAATTTTGACAACTACTGGGGCAAGGGCAAGGGCGTTGTCGACGATGCTGACGTCATCATTATGGATGACCCTCAGGTCTCAGCCATCATTCCGCACATCCGCAAGCTCAATCCCAACACCCGTATAATCTACCGCTCGCACATTGAGATCCGTGCGGATCTTGCTACCATCCCTGGATCCATGCAGCACGATCTTTGGGACTTTTTGTGGAATGGCTATATCAAGCATACCGATCTCTTCCTATCCCACCCCGTCGCCGGCTTTATCCCGCCACGCGTGCCACACGAAAAGGTTGCTCTCTTGCCCGCCGCCACTGACGAGCTTGATGGCCTGAACAAAAAGATGTCGCCTGCAGATATAGAGTACTACCGCCGCGTGTTCAACCGCTGTGCTATGGATCAGGGCAGCCCTGGAATCTCCCATGACCGCCCATACGTCATCCAGATTGCTCGCTTTGACCCTTCAAAGGGCATCCCTGATGTTGTTGAGGCATACTGCACCTTCCGTGACCAACTGACTGCAAAAGGTATTGAGGACGATCAGCATCCTCAGCTTGTGCTCTGTGGCCACGGAAGCATTGATGATCCAGACGGCACTGTTGTGTACGATCAGGTCATTGAACTTCTTGGCCAGCCTGAGTACAGCGCCTTTGCCAAAGATATATGCGTCACCCGTCTGCCGGCGTCAGACCAGCTCCTCTGCGCTCTTCTGCGTGGCTCGTTCTGCGCTCTGCAGCTCTCGCACCGTGAGGGCTTTGAGGTCAAGGTTACTGAGTCTCTTTCCAAGCACAAACCCGTGGTTGCTTACCGCTCGGGCGGAATTCCCCTGCAGATCGAGGACGGCAAGACGGGCATTCTTGTCGAGCGTGGAAACACAAAGGGCGTTGCTGATGCATTGACTCGTCTTTACACCGACATGGCGTACTACCAACGCTTTGTCGACGAGCTGCGCACCAAGGCGCAAGATAGCAAGCGGCAGCAGTACTTTACGCCATTCCAGTCGGTCAATTGGCTCTACCTTGCAACGCAGCTTGCCTTCAAGGGCAATGACGAAGCCGTTGCAAATTCCCAGCCCCAGAATGATGTTACTGGCACGTACATGGGCAACGGCGATATCAGAGAATGGAATGCCAGGTATGTTCGCGAATTCTGGCAGGACAATACCACGGTCGTCTAGGTTTTATAGCCGAGGCCCAAGCAAGTCCGAATTAGTAGGAGGAGGTGCATGTTTTCTTTTTTATTATTTTCAATGCGTGCCAACTACGTATAAATTCTAAGTAAATCTGTTTGTCTTATTCATCCTCAATGCTGACCAACGTAATTACTGAAGAATTATTGCTCTAATAATGTTCCTTCTTGTGACTTTGACGCTTGATGGCATGCCATCACCAGCACCAGCACCATCATTGGGTTCCAAAGGCATATACTCACTTTTGGTCATGCCGACATACACAGTGTTGTATACATCTCTGATAAACCGATGTGCTTCTGATATGTTGGAGAACTGTATAATAAAGGCTCCCCGGCGAGACAGAAACGTATGTCCGATGAGAGGGGCGGGCTGCACTCCTGGCACTGACGTTTCAATAATATCGTAGTTGCGGAAATAATCTCTGATTTGGTATTGATTAACATATGGCGGATACCCATATAGAAATACCAGACAACCAAATGCCCCGCCTATATACTTTTCCTGCATTATATTTGGTACGACGCTCTTTACTACAAAGTCAGATTTGATGGTGTTGCCTGCATATTTTTGCTCATGCGTGTGTGCAAGGAACTTGGAAGCGTCGTGTGTGTTAAAAAAGGTTACTCTGCACGAACCCAGCGGCATCAAGAGATTGTTATACTCGAACTTTAGAAAGTTTATTTTAGGCGCTAGATCCTTTGAAGATATCGAAAACCGTACATCTTCGGACGTTGTGTTGTTTGGCAGGTTGGATAGGCGAACCGTAAGTGTGGGCGTTGGGCTGACGTCGGATGCAGCCAAACTGTGCGCCTGTGTGATCTGGTCCCGCACCCACAAGGAACGACGAGGTACTCCTGAATCGGCATGTATCGCATGGTCGTTGCCATTCTCTTTTCGATGCATTGTTAGGCCCCTGCTCTTTATCAGATTTTGCAGTTGTGGAATCCCAAAGGGGTGATTGAATTTGTTCATGCCGCTAAGAGGAGACAAAGGAAAAGAAACCCCCCGAGTTAAATTCAGCAGCCTTGTTGCACGCATTTTCTCTTTCTTTTCTTTAATAAACAAGTGTGATTTCGTATATATATATATGTCGTTAATACAAAGTAAAGTGAAGTAAAGAAAAGATAGGCAGAACAGAGCTCTGATCATTATCCAAAATTTTGGCCATTATAAAAAATACATTGTTAATCAGATCACGACCATGACTGATCATGTTTGCCCATTATTTTTTTATTTTTCATCTTTGGCGCTGCGTCTCGCCATTATATCTTCATAATCCTTAAGCGCTGTTGTTACTTTGTCCGTCTCAACCCCATCAAGCAAGCCCATATCCTTAAGCTGTCGTACTTCTTCGCCTTTCTCGCTCATGAGCTCCTCTATGTTGACGCTTTTGTCTCTAAACCAACCCAGGTTATCTGCGATTAAATGTCTGTTTTTGCAATCATCACATTGTATTAAAACAACACCCTTTTTGTACGCATTTTTTGACATTGTCTTGTACTGTCTATGGTTGCAGACCTTGCAAGTGAACCCGATCAGCATACGATCTTCTTTAGGAGAAGCATGCTGTTCGCTGTGCGTATCAGTTGTCTTGCAACGTCGCACTGTCTTATTTAACGCTGTGGCTCTGACATGGATTGCCATAGAGTACTGCCAAACAATGGCACTCGCAGCACGTCTTTTCTGGAATGCAGGATCATGGTATTGTCTGATTGATTGTGCAGAGCGTCGCAGAAAGATACTGTTCAGGCGACTCGACATACCATTGCGCAACATATCTTTGTAAATAATAAATGCTAGGATATACTAGTGTTGTAAATAAGACAAGGAGCTAGACAAGGAAAAAACAGGGATAAAGTCTAAAAATCTTCGGATTAGAGGCATCCATTCCCTTCGCGGTTTTTTTTTGCACATCACAAAGCTGGCCTGGCTGGGCTTTTCTCTGCAAGCTGTAGTTATTATGCATGCATGTCACATGAACGGATAGGAAGAAGGACTGCCAAATGTTTCATTCTCGCCTTAACCAAAACTTCCGCACTTGACACATCACATCACATTTTCAGGCTGAAGGCTGTGAGCCAAAAGCAACGAGTCTAGGCAACAAGAAAATAACAGTGTCCAACATTCGTTCTTTCCTTTGCTTTCTTCAAACTGTAACAAACGCCTTGGAATATCAATTTTTTTAGTGTTTAACGTAGTACTTTTTTGTTTTTGACATGGCTCTGCAAGCTGACGCTGGTGCTGGCGCACTTCTTCCTTTGGCGCTCAATGGGAGGCACGCTATCCGCATATGTATTGACAGAGGAGGCACCTTCTCCGACTGTGTCGGCGTATTTCCAGTAGAGCCCTCAAACGAATTTCCTAGCGGTGAACGCATCGTGGTTGTAAAGCTGCTATCCGAGGATCCCGAGCATTATCCTGATGCGCCACGTGAGGGGATCCGCCGTATTCTTGAGATTGCTACGGGGAAACCTCATCCTCGGAGCCAGCCGCTAGACACAAGTAACATAACGTTTATCCGCATGGGCACAACAGTGGCAACGAATGCACTCCTGGAGCGTAAGGGCGAGGTGTGCGCTCTAGTGATTACCAAGGGATTCCACGACCTGTTAAAGATCGGGAATCAGGCAAGACCAAGGATATTTGACCTGTCTATTGCTAAGCCCGATGTTCTTTACAAGGACGTTGTCCAGATTGATGAAAGAGTGATGCTCGTAGGATACACCATGGATCCACGAGCAGCCAGCACGAATGACAAGCATGCCAGCACGTCTGTTCTGGGAAAATCGGGAGAGTACGTGGATATTTTGTCAGCCCCGGACTGGGATGCCGTTAGGAGCGATCTGCAAAAAGTCTATGACAGCGGCATCCGCAGTGTGGCAATCTGTCTCATGCACTCATACACTTTTACTGCCCATGAGGAAACTGTTGGCAGAATTGCCCATGATATCGGCTTTAGTCATATTACCTTGTCATCGGACTTGGTGCCAATGATAAAGATCGTGCCTCGCGCACATTCGGCAACCGCCGATGCTTATCTAACACCGGTAATTCGCCGCTACGTTGATGGATTTTCCTCTGGATTTGACGACGGCATACTAGATATGCGTGTTGACTTTATGCAGTCCGACGGTGGCCTAGCGCCGGTAGACCGCTTCTCTGGCCTTCGTGCAATCCTCTCTGGCCCAGCAGCCGGCGTTGTTGGCTACGCAGTCACATCATATAGCATTGACGAAAAGGTCCCGGTAATTGGATTCGACATGGGTGGCACTAGCACCGATGTAAGCAGATTCGATGGTCGTTTTGAGCATGTGTTTGAGACTACAACCGCAGGTGTCACTGTGCAGGCGCCGCAGCTTGACATCAACACTGTCGCTGCTGGAGGCGGATCCCGTCTGTTTTTCCGAAATGGCCTTATGACGGTTGGACCAGAGAGCGCTGGCGCACATCCTGGTCCTACATGCTACCGCAAAGGCGGACCGCTTGCTGTGACTGATGCTAATCTTCTGCTTGGCCGCTTGAGAGCCGAATATTTTCCCCACATTTTTGGCGACAACGAAGATCAGCCACTTGATTTGCAGGCGCCGCGCGACCTGTTTGTCAAGCTAACGGATCGCATTAATTCCGAGATGCGGGCCGAGCGCATTGCATTGGGACAGGCCCACAGTGACAAGAGCACTGAGCAGGTCGCATTGGGGTTTCTGCATGTTGCAAACGAAGCAATGTGTCGTCCGATTCGAGCTTTGACCGAGGCCAAGGGCCATGATGTCCAAAGGCACGCGCTGGCATGCTTTGGTGGGGCTGGCGGCCAACATGCGTGCGCGGTTGCTGCAAATCTTGGAATTCGGCGCGTATTTGTTCATCGCTTAGCGTCTGTGCTTTCGGCATACGGCCTTGGTCTGGCCGAAGTCGTTCATGAGGAGCAAGCGCCATCAGCAGATGTGTGCTCCGAGGGCACAATAGAAGCGCTTTTGCTGCGACTAACCAATTTAGCAGATACCTGCAGAGAAAAGCTCAGCAAGCAAGGATTCAGCAACTCGCAAATAAAATTTGAGCGCTTCCTTAATATGCGCTACGATGGAACAGATACGGCAATAATGGTACCCGAGCCAACAGACAAAAGCACATTTGTCTCCGAATTCGAAGCCATGCATCAGCAGGAGTTTGGGTTTGTTCACCAAGGCCGCGATATAATAGTGGACGATCTACGTGTGCGCGCAAGAGGTGTGTTGGCAGAGACGGAATATGGGCATGTCTACACGGAGTTGCGGACGATGAAAAAGAGATTTATTCACATGCCTGAAACCCATCCTGCTTTTGTGGATTATGCGTCTGTTTATTTCAAGTCTGGCTATCATGACACGGCTATGCTTAAGCTTGACGATCTAGCTTCGGGAGATGTCATCACCGGACCAGCTATTGTGTTGAATAGTAACAGCACAATCCTTATTGAGCCTGGGTGGACAGCAACAGTAACATCTGAGCAGCTAGTTCTCGATCATCTAGACAACACTTCGGACAGGTCATCAAGCATATCTGAAGGCAAGCTTGCCACAGAGGAGGTAGATCCTATTCGGCTCTCAGTCTTTGCGCATCGGTTCATGAGCATTGCTGAGCAGATGGGACGCACTCTTGAGAAGACTAGTGTCAGTACAAACATCAAAGAACGGCTCGATTTTTCGTGTGCCTTGTTTGATCAGCTCGGGAATCTTGTTGCAAATGCACCACATATCCCTGTCCACCTGGGCTCAATGTCGCATGCAGTCAAGTTTCAGTTAGAGAGGTTTTCAAACAACCTAAGCGAAGGCGACGTTATCATGGCCAATCATCCCCAGGCGGGGGGTTCACACCTGCCTGACATTACGATTATAACACCAGTGTTTAAGGATAGCCGGATAATATTTTTTGTAGCATCGCGTGGCCATCATGCTGACATTGGAGGCATTTTGCCAGGAAGCATGCCGCCAACGTCAAGAGAGCTATATCAGGAGGGCGCGAGCACGATGGGAGTCAAGATTGTCAAGCGAGGCGAGCTACAGGAAGATGAAATCAGACGTGTGCTTGTGCAAGAGCCTGCAAGATACCCAGAGTGCAGCGGCACGCGCAATTATAGAGATGTGCTGTCTGATCTTAAAGCGCAGATAGCCGCAAACCATCGCGGGATCGGACTTGTGCATCACCTATGTGGCGAGTACGGACTAGACGTCGTACAGGCGTACATGTCGCACATCCAGCGCACTGCAGAGGCGGCAGTACGCTCGTTGCTCAAGGAAACTCGCAAGACGAGTGGAGCAAGACAGCTTAAGAGCCACGATTTTATGGACGACGGTAGCAAAATCAATCTTTGTGTGGAGATTGACGAGGACGGCAACGCTTTGTTCGACTTTTCAGGCACATCACCAGAGGTATACAGCAACACCAATGCTCCTCCCTCTGTTACTTACAGTGCAATAATATATTGTCTGCGCTGCATGGTGCGGAATGAGCTTCCGCTCAACCAAGGATGCCTGGCGCCAGTCCGGGTTGTGATTCCCGAAGGCACATTCCTCCATCCTTCTGCTACAGCAGCAGTCGTGGGCGGCAATGTTCTGACATCTCAGAGGCTGTGTGATGTCGTTCTCTCGGCATTTGGCGCAGCAGCGGCGTCGCAGGGTTGTATGAACAATTTGACCTTTGGCGTTCCAGCGACAGAGAAAGACGGTAGACACTATGAGGGCTGGGGCTACTACGAGACGGTAGCGGGTGGCCACGGTGCTGGGCCTTCATGGGATGGGCAAAGCGGCGTCCACACGCACATGACCAACACAAGAATAACAGATCCAGAGATTTTTGAGCGCAGATATCCCGTCGTGCTCCACCAGTTTTCATTGCGGGCATCCACCGGCGGAGACGGGGCCCATAAGGGCGGAGACGGGTGCATAAGAGAGATCGAGTTCCTAGAGGCAATGAGCGTCTCTCTACTAACCGAGCGCCGCGTATTTTCGCCTCCGGGTCTGGAGGGCGGACACAATGGCGCTCGCGGGATCAACCTGTGGAAGCGATACATACCGCAGAGCAAAGAGGGCTTTCGTGTGCTGAATCTGGGCGGGAAAAACACCGTGTTTGTGGGTCCAAAGGATCGCATTGTGGTGATGACACCTGGAGGTGGAGGATATGGACATACTTAGCCTATTTTAAATGAGGCGACTATTCATTTCAATATCCTTTCGTTAGGCAATAATATTATTGTGCGTTGTTATTTCTATTGGATAAGGCGTTATTTTTCAGCAGGGCTGAGATAGCCCGGCTCCGCTACAGCAACAGAAGGTGAGTAAATGCTTCAGCGACGCGGTGGACGTGCTCGGCCGCTGGCCGCTGGCGGGGGGATCGAGCTTCCCCGCCCTCTGCCGCGCCCGCCACGCGCAGTGCCACCAGAGGCAGAAACAGCTGCTGATCCATCGCGGCCATAGCCTCCTCCAGACTGGGCCCGACGCCCTTGGATCCTTCCTGAGCGAGTATGTAGAGGTTGTCTTGAGTGAGAGCTGTTTGCAGTAGCGGCAGCGGTAGCAGCAGCAGCGAGTTCTGCGCGCTGCCTTTCTCTTTCTTTTGCCTCAGCTTCTTGGCGCGTCCTCTGTGCCTCTGCCTCGCGGGCCCGACGGCTGGCTTCCTGCTGCCGCTCCAAGTCGCGTCGGGCAAGATCGCTGAGCTTTGCGCTGTCAATACCTCCCCCTTGCCAGTCCTCATTGGACAGAAACGCGTGGTTGTGTGCGGTTTGCGAAAGAATGC
The DNA here is from genome assembly GCA_027578915.1 of Coemansia sp. RSA 1200. Lineage (NCBI taxonomy): Eukaryota > Fungi > Kickxellomycota > Kickxellomycetes > Kickxellales > Kickxellaceae > Coemansia > Coemansia sp. RSA 1200. The sequence goes on from JANBTT010000002.1 coordinate 478,198, forward strand.
GCACCCAAATATCCAGCAACTGCGTGGTCTGCGACACGTTGCTATTGAAGTACTTTATTTGGTGTTGGACATTCTCCAGCCCCTGATTCATTTTTCCAAGTGCACGACGTACACGCCGGAGCTCTTCAAGCTCGGCATCCTCAGGAATGCCTTCACGAGCACCTGCTCCGCTTTGCTCGTCAGGTCTTTCTGCCGCGTTATCCTTCCCAACAGCGGCGGAAACATACGAATTGCTGCTGTCGCCACCGGTTCTATGCACTATCTCATTGGAATCCATGTCTGGTCTATTGCTTATATACTGTGTACGGGGGGGGGAAGTGAACAAGCTGCTGGTGTTGAAAATAAACATGAAACAAAATTGCTATGGGTGGTTCAAAGACAAAAAAACAGAATTATAAACAGAAAGAAAGAAAAGGAGAGAAACCCTCATTTTTTCCTTTTGTTTACAATAAGGGCCGGACTATTCAGCCATCTCCTGATCATCCCCGCCCTTTTCATCAATCTGGAAGTCAAAGTCTTCGCCAGCATCGTCCCGATGGGTGATGTGGACCAGGCTGTGCGCTGGCAGCGTGCCGCGGATTATTTCCTTGGACAAGGCAGTGACAAGATGCTTCTCCAGGAAGCGCTTGATCGGGCGGGCGCCGTAGAGCGGGTCGTAGCTTTGCTTAAGAACGTGGTTGACAGCAGCATCATCCATAACAAGAGCAATGTCGCGGTCCTCGAGGCGGGAGGCAATCTGTGCCAGCTGCAGACTCACCACATCGCGTAGGCTGCTGTACGCAAGGCGGTTGAACACAACAATGTCGTCGAGCCGGTTAAGCAGCTCCGGACGCAGGGTGTGCTTGAGGTCGTCCATGACGCTTCTGCGCACGGCATCAGGGAGCTGGCCTGATCCGTCCATCAGATCTGGGTTGGATTCAGACGTGTACTGCAGGATCTTATCCTGCCCGATGTTTGACGTCAGGATAATGACACATTGAGTGAAGTCAACCACACGGCCCTGGCCGTCAGTCAGACGCCCGTCGTCAAGCACCTGCAGCAGAATGTTAAGGACGTTTGGATGTGCCTTCTCGATTTCGTCAAAGAGAACCACCGAGTATGGACGCTTGCGCACAATCTCAGTGAGCTGGCCGCCCTCCTCGTACCCAACGTAGCCGGGAGCGGCTCCGATCATCCGCGACACGGAGTACTGCTCCATGTACTCTGACATGTCTAGGCGCACCATGTAACGCTCGTTGTCGAACAGCTCGCGAGCAAGCGCCTTGGCCAGCTCCGTCTTCCCTGTACCGGTGGGCCCGAGAAACAGAAACGACCCGGTTGGCTGCGTCTTGCGTGCCAGCCCCGCACGCGACCGCAGAATTGCGTCTGACACCGCATCTATCGCTTGGTCCTGGCCGACAACAGACTTTTTCAGACGCGCTGCCAGCGTCATCAACCGCTCTACTTGCGACTGCGTCAGCCTCTGCACGGGAATTCCCGTCCACCGCGCAATCACCTCAGCCACCTGGTCGGGACCAACCACCGAGCTCAGCATCTCCTGCTGGATTTCGCCACTAGCTACCATCTCCTCGTGCTTGGCCTGCTTCTTCCTGAGTTCGTTGATCTTCTGCTGCTGTTCAGGAATAACGTAGAAATTGAGATCCGCTGCCTTTTCCAGATCCTGGTGTCGGGTCGCCTCCTCGGCCTTCTGCCGCAGCCCCTCCATCTTCTGGCTTGCCTCGCGTATCTGGTCCAGCAGGCCTTTCTCCTGCTCATACCGGAGCTTCAGCGGGCCAAGCTCGTCCTTGAGCTGCGATATCTCCTGTCCAACAGCCTCGAGTCGCTTCTTTGAAACGTCGTCCTTTTCCTTCTGCAGCGCCGTACGTTCGATCTCCAACTGGAGGATCCTGCGCTCCAGCTGGTCTATTTGCTCCGGCTGTGAGTCAAGCTGCACCCTTGTCCACGCCATTGCCTCATCAACCACATCCAGCGCCTTGTCCGGCAGTCTGCGGCTTGTGATGTATCTGTCCGACAGCTGCGCTGCTGCAACCAGCGCCGAGTCCAGAACCTTGACACCATGGTGGTTTTCGTACCGCTCCTTAAGTCCACGCAGTATTGATACTGTGTCCTGTACTGATGGCTCGCTAACGTTGATCTTTTGAAACCGCCGCTCAAACGCCGCGTCTTTTTCAACATACTTTTGATACTCGTCATCTGTGGTGGCACCGATTACGCGTATTTCTCCACGGGCCAGCATCGGCTTCAGCAGATTCGCCGCGTCCATTGCGCCCTCCGACTTTCCGGCTCCCAGCACCAGATGTATCTCGTCGATAAACAGAATTGCTCCCTCTGTGCACTCGGTGACCTCTTTGAGCACTGCCTTCAGCCGTTCTTCAAACTCGCCTCTGTATTTGGCCCCAGCAACCAGTGCTCCCATGTCCAATGAAAACAGATTGGTGTGCAGCGTCCGAGGCACGTCGTTTTCCACAATACGCTGTGCAAGGCCCTCGACTATCGCTGTCTTTCCTGTGCCCGGCGGCCCTGCAAGGATCGGGTTGGACTTGTTCCGCCGACATAGCACTCGGATGACCTGCCGGATTTCGTCATCGCGCCCAATAATAGGATCGATCTTGCCCTTCTCCACCTGCTTTATCATGTCGACTGCGTATTTGCTAAGCGCATCAAAGTTTGCCTCAGCCGTCTTCGAGTTGACCTTCTTTGTCCCGCGAAGCTTTTTGATTGCCTCGCGGAAGTCCTTGCTCCTGATTCCTCCTTCGCTGAGAATGTCTGATGTCGACCTCTCGTAGGACATTGCCATTAAGAACGTGTCAACCGCAATCAACGAGTCGCCCATCGACTGCATCTCCTTCTTTGCCTGCGTAAAGATCTCGTACATGCCTCTGCTCATGCCTGGCTGCGAAGGCGCCGGCTCCTGTGCCGGGAGCTTGACTATCGCGCGATTCACTGCTCGCTCAAACTCCACAGGTTGCGCCCCAAGCCTGTCAACGATTCGCTTGAGATATCCATCGTCTTGGCCCCAAAGCGCAAGCAGCATGTGGGCTGGGTGCACTTCTGTGTTGTTATTCTCCGTGGCCTTCTCCATGCCTCCTTTGATAGCTTCAAGCAGCTTCTCCGTGTAGTCTTCGGCGTTGAACGACATTGTGTGGTTTCTTGGTGTTTAGTAGTGATGGTTTTTAGTAGTGATGTTAATAGAGTACTTTTCAATGTTGGGAACAGAAAAGTTAAATGTTAGCCAGAACGTCCATGTTTCGGCGCCCATTTTATAGCATGAAATAGATGGAATCATACGCCATGAGAACTCAAAGGAAGGATCGAGAAACAGCCCGAACGAACTACTTACCTTTGATGGGCAAGTGACACAGATAAATTGCATTCAGCTTGCAACAAGTGCGTGACATCATGCGATTAAAGCGGGTGGCTTACAATGTCTAGAACAACCTTACGATAGACAAAAAATCATCTAAACAAACTTGCACACAGATAGCACCTAATGAGGTTATGTGCTTTATTTGGATGACGGGATGCGGTGCGTTTGCGTTGCATATGGCCGCTGCGCAATTGCATTTAGGAATTCATTGGTGTGTTAACTTTGCAGATAAAAAATATGAAAGGTTGCATTGCGTTATCTCGCTTATGAGAAGTCGCCTATAACAATCTCATCCGTCTCCCCGTCGTCGCCCTTGGCTGCCCTTGCTTCGTCGTCCTGCTTGGTCTTGAGGGCCGCTGCCTTCTGCTCCGCATCGAGGCGCTTGGCAATATCCTCGGCCGTGACCGCTAGCCGTGGGGCATTAGTTTTCGAGTCGCTGTCTTTCAGCACAACACCGCTGCCAAGCTCTTCGACAAGTGCTGCAATGTCATCGTCGTTTGCCTGCACATGCCTTGCAGGCAGCGCTGGCGGCGATGCAGCGCCTCCACCAACTGTATCCTTTGACTGAGCGACCTGCGATGCCGACACTGATGTGGTGTGGCGTGGGGGTTTTGGTGGCGGGTGGCTGGTGGAGTCTGCGCCCAATCTTTGGCTCTGCTGCCTCGTCTGCGCCTCTGCCGCTTCGAGAGTCGGCTTAAAAACCAGCTGGTACTGGTCAATCATCACTCTGGTTAGTGTAGCCACATTGGGTCGATTCTCGTTGGCTTGCTCATTAGCATCCACCTCGTTTCTGCCGTGATCGTCGTTGCTGTTGCGATCGCTGTAGTCGTTCTCGTCGTCCTCGTCGTCCTCGTCGTTAACTACGCTGTCGTATCCACCAGCACTGTCGGAGTTGCCACGTACATTCCTCTCACCACGACGGACGACACTGACGGGTGCCTCGGAAAACCTGGTTACTGAACACATTGAGATGTCGACATCCGGCTGCGATGAGCGCACAAAGTTTGGCGCCCAGGCTGCCGCAAGCTTCGCCGAAGTCATGTTGTTTACATGCGAGTGGTCTGCAACCGCACGCAATAGTCCGAACAGAGCGGCCAGCAGCAGTGCCACGCATGGCGGGTCGGAAAGTGCCGGAAGTACTACATCCCGTACGTAAATAGCAGCCTGTTCTGGCTGCTTTTCTGGGCTGGGAATCTCACGGATAAGCTCGTAGTAGTGCGACGGAATAATGGGATGAGGTAGCTCTCTGCACCACGTTTTAAGAATGGCCGCTGCCACATGTTCGCCCCAGACCGCATATGTAATGGAGATGTGGCCCTCAACTTCGTACTGGCTGCGAACCTTTTGCAGCGTGGCAGAAGGAGGCGAACGCCTGAATAGGTCTTGGACTTGCAGTGCGTTTGTGTAAAGATAGTCCAACGCATCAGCCACTGGTGCAGGCAGACCGAGCTCGCCATGAGCGCCCATGAGTCTTTCCAGCGGAACTCCAAAGAATCTGTTTGATGGTCCACCGTGAGATGGGACCTGGATCTCAGCCTCCTTTGTCGCATTGAACTGGTACACCTCTGGAGGAATATTGATCTGGTCAATAGGAACCCGGCGCGCAAGCTCCGATAAAGTGTCAATCCATTGAACCTTTTTGGCAAACTTTGGGCTTAGCACGGCATTCATAGCTGACATCAGAATCTGTACCCACTTTGAAGGATGGACAATATACAGCGCCTTGAGGTTCTTTTTGTACTTGCGTCCAAGTCTGCGGTACGCCGTATACAGCCACTTTATATTCGGTTTGTATCTTGGGCTTGCCGCCAGTAGAACCACCGTATAGTCGCTTTCGACAAAGTCGTCTAGGCGAAACAATATCAGATTTAGCAGTCTGTCATAGTCAACAACATCCGGGTTGAGCATGCGACAGGCTGCAAAAACCAGCATGGGCCGGCTTTCATAGTCAACGCCCGCCTCGTACACAAGCTTTTCGTTCACGTATGTAGCAAGCTCGCCGCCATCGTTACCCTCAATAGTCGCCTCTCTGAAGGCCTCCGCATCAAGTCCAAGCACGTCGTCCGAAGAGGATACTAAACGGGTTGGGCCTTGCCCTTCATTAAACACGCGTTTAATGTTATCGCCAAGCTGATTGCCAAATTGATTGAGCTTTTTGGCAAAGTCGGCAAAGCCATTCTGCGGATTCATTTTCTGCGTAGCGCCAGAATGTAAGGATATAAAGATGTGTTGCGCGTTGATGAAAAGAACTAGACAAAGCCAGGCTGAAAAAATACAAGAGGAAATAGAGGAATACAAAAATAAAGGAAGGTTACAGCTAAATGAAGAACAGAAAGAGTTGGAGGTCCTTCATTTTCTGGGAGTTGCATGAATATAAACCTTATGGTGATCTGTGTGTAAAACAACAAAGCGCTGTGCAGTTGCATGGAAATCCACAAGACAGAAGCAGAAGAGTATCTCAACTGTAAAAACACAGGCGTTTAATGTGTACGGGTGTAGTTGTTGAATCTTTTATTTAACAGCATGTATCAACTTACATTACAAGCCACCTTTGAGATACTAACCTTGTAGATTGTAGGAATTTTGAAGTAGAACTCCCGTTCCCCATTTGTTTCACGAAATAAACAACTTGTATACTACTGAAAACTGACTAAATGCTTATGTATATTTGACATGACCGTCGTATATACCAAATATGTGATGAGAGCATAATACTAAACATGCTATTGTTTTTTCTGTGCTTCTTTTTCTCTCATGTCCTGTCTTTTACGATATGAAACTAACAACTAGCCAACCTGCCGAAACGCCTTGCCTCTCGCAACATACACAACGCACACGATCTTTTCACTTAACGTATCCACGACAACATTAAACGCAATAACGACGACTATATGCAATGCGAACGCACTGCGCTCCGTGATCCAAATTAAGCACAGAATCTTGTTTAATGTTATATGCATGCGCGTCCGCTGAAATGAAGGTCCCCAACTTTCCTGCTCTTGGACACGCGTGATGTGCAATGGTCCGCTGGTCACTTGGTCTTGTTCGGTGCCAGGCTGCATGTGTGCGTTCCTCGCTCATTGTTCTTTCTTCTCCTCTGCGCCGGCTTTGGAGCTTCTTTTCTTTTTGCCATTTCTGCTATCTTCTCTTGTATGCTCTTTTTCCTGCTCACTTTTTCGCCAGTTCATTCTACAAGCGCACCCCTCCCGCGCCTTTCTTCTGGGAAACAGTTTCTAGGCACTTGCTGTCCAAAGAACCAGTCCCTTCAGTCCCGGCATAAACAGCCAGCCCTTTCTCTTCGTTCTGTGCTGCACACTCCATCAACGCGCAAGCGATAATCCTGTAACGAAAGGTAAGAGCAGGTCCGCACACAATGGCACCATCGTGGATTCGTTAGGTGGCACCAGCACCAAATAAACCATTCTGGCAAAAACGGAGCGGATAGCATTGCATGTGTGCGCCGCACATTGTCCTATCATGCCATGTCTACATGACGCCCAAAAGCGGCCATTGCAGGCTTCTGGGCACATCTCTTTTTTTGGCTCCTGTGCCTTATGCATGGCCAGCATTTTGGACTCTTCGCTTGTTCTCCAACACATTCTGGCATGCGCCTGCTTGCCTTTCCCTACTTTTACACTTTTATGTGAGTTGTCTTCTTGTCTTGTCGTGTGGCAAAACCCCGTTGACCATTTATCTTTTTTTCCCTTTCGCTAACCTTCTTTCGCTCCGCCTTCAATCCCCTGCTATTTTGTTCTCTATTGACTTTGTTTTTGTTCATTTAGCGTGTTCCTTGGAGCCTCCCTAAGGATACAACCATTACGCTTATACCAGATCCGTCGGCTACATCTGTGCTTGGCTGACTTTCCAGACCACGTAGTCTTCTGCAAAGTCCTGTGCGCATCTATATCTGCCTACATTTGCATATTTGCAGCCACATAGCCAAGACGAGCTTTTTACATCTGCTGTTCCGTGTGGGCTACGACAAAACCTCTCAGAATGGACAAACGACAAAGCGTTGAGGGGATGCCGCTACCCATGCCGCCCCTTCCCTCGTCAGAATACACCAACAACACCCCGACCAGCAGCCATCCTCCTGGTTCGTCAATCAGACCATGGTCTTCTCGAAAACCATCCAAGCAGAGTCACCAGCCACCCTTTGCAATTCAGCAGCAGCAGCAGCAGACACCAATGCCGATGGGCGCCAACCGTTCTAATGGCCTACTAAGCAAAATGTTTCGCAAAGGCCCGCCAAAGAGCTCAAAGCTTAACCCTGCGGGTATATCTTCTAAAGACTATTTTGCCGAAGATACGCCATCCTCTATATCCGTCCCCATACTGCCTGCAGAAGGCCGTGTTCCGTCAAAGAGCACCAAGCTTACTAGAAAACTGTCAGGCGCATCCCCCACCCTTTCTCAGCCTACATCACTGCTGTCTGCTGTTGCCACGCCGCTGTCGCTTACTCCAAAGTCCACTAATACGCCAGGGCTTACACAGGCAGCAACAGCTTCCTTCAGCTACGACGGCACACATGGGCCAAGCTACATGGACACCCCCACGCATGCCCTCAATGCATCCCTCTTTACGCCACCAGCTAGTAGCGACAATCACCACACATCGCCACATTGTCAGAACCTCCCAGAGCATCAACTGTCACCGCCCTTCTCCAACCCAGCACAGAACCATACATTACGCCCAACAAAGATGAGTCTCGATTCTCTGCATACAAGCGCAAACCCTCTCTCTGCTTTGAACCAGGCCTCGCCCGGCTCTGAGACGCTGTCTACGTCCTCTGCAAAATCATTTGACTCGCCAAAGCTGATTGTCGCGCCAGTGCACAATTCGCTATCAGCCGATGAGTTTGAAAGCCCTGCTGAGGCTCGTGCGCCTGAAGAGCGCAAGAGGCGCGGCTCTTTATGGCGCACAAAACTTGGCTTCACCAACGTTCGCCGCCCAGATACCAGGCGACAGCGGCACCAGTCATACGACAAAAATGCAGTCGACATCGCCGCACATCCACACATGTATGAAGAACAGCCTCTGGCGTCTGTACCCTCTGCTTCTCCGGCGTCACTGCTTGGCCAGGGTGATGGCGCTGGCAGATCAAGCCAACCTAGTCTTGACGCTATCCTCGGCTTGGCTGATGGGACCACTCACTCGCACTCTAGAATTTCGTTTTCTTCATTTGGACAGAGCAATAGCGCGTCTGGAACGCCGCAAACAGATGCGATCTCCGATGTCATGACGTCGGTGAGCAACCTGGGCACGATTGACAAGGAGTTTTTGCTAACAATTCAACGCAACTCTGCACTCGAGGCCAGAAGGCAGCGTCGTCGCGAGACGCGCCGCAACACGCTGTCGTTTCTGGGCACGCAAGACAAGTCTGCATTTTTGGAGAAGAGAGCGTTTGGCTTTGCATCTCACCCGCCACTGGAGCTCGGGGCTTTGCCAGCGCCGCCGCATTCGGCCGCTGAAAACACCGCCGCTTCCACTCCTGCAACTTGGTCGGCAGGCCAAGGTCAGGAAATTGTCAAACCACCCGGCTGCAGCGAAAGTCATTGTGGGGATAGAGGATCGGCCACTGGCCAGGATCTCCAGCCGAAAATTGCAGAAACAGCAATGATCGGCCACCAGCTTATTTCGTCAGATATTTCTGCTTCCGCATGCAGCAGCACCAACAGTAAACAAAATCGCCACAGCACTGGCGGCGCCGCTAGCAGCGGAACTGGCTGCAGGAGCGCTGGACGCTTGTCATTCTCAGCAGCATCCGAGAATACGACTTCAAGGCACGATGATGGTCCGGAGAACAGTATCAAACGGTCCACTCTACCACTGGAGTCGTTGAAAAAGTCTCGGCCAATGTCCTCCGACTCTTTGACATACTCCGAAGCACCAGTAGAGAGCAGTAGTCGGCCGAGCAGTAGTGATGGGGATAAGCGGCTTCCAGAGTCGGCGGTTCATCACAGAAAGACACTTTCAGAGGCCGGGGGTGCTTTTACCAAGAAAACATCTGGACACTGGGACGCGCTAGAAAGAACTCTTCGGTCGCAATCAGCCATCCGCCACGATGTCGGCAACAAAAGGAGTATTAATCACATGGATACACCTCCGCCTGTCCCGCCACTGCCTCTGAACCCGCCTCCACAGAGCTACAAACAGACGGTACGATCCCCTTCGTCCCCCCTACGCTCCACTTGCACCGACGACGATGGCTCTGCACCTCGCTACACACTGAGCAGTCGCAAGTATCGCAACCCTATATCCGCTCTCCCACCCGCACTGCATATATCGTCTGGCAGCCCTCATCGCGGCCACCACAATATGCCCATGCGCTCTCCCACACATGTGAGTGGCAGCATCCAGAGCAGCACGGCCTGGGATGCTGCTCAGGCTGCCGGATTGCATCAATACCGCATCTCTGGGTCGGGACCTGGCCGCACAGAACAGCCAAAGGAGAGCTGGATACCCACACGTTCGCAAGGCATCAAGCAGACAAACTATAATCGCAAGTTCAGCCATCCCGATGCAGAGCTGCAATCGTCCTCTAACAATACCCTGTATTCGCCTGTTGGCTCGCCAGATGCCCTGTCGAAGTCGGCCTCAAACCTAGCTATGCGCCTGTCCATGGATGGAGCCAAGCCCAGCCGCAACAAAAATAGCAGCAATGTGTATAAAAGCAACCCTGGCGGCGGCAGCAAGGCCGGGTTCTCGAAATTCTTTTCAGTTGCGCCGTCCATCCGAAAGACACAGCAGCCAAAGTACTTGTCTGGCCAAGACATTTTGTTGCCAGTGTCTAGTAATGAGCCATCTGTGCCAGACCAATCAGACCTGAATAGCACCTACCCAGATCCTCCAACATCGCCAGTTGTTTCTTCTCTGGTCGGCGATCCATTGGCAAGACGCAAAATACGCGACCAGCTAGCATCTTCAAGGGCATTCGATCGCTTGCTGGAGGAGGACGACGAGTTCACAATGGCCATTTCGCTCACTCCAACCGTTGCAGGCATTTTACAAGCACCATCTGTCTCGAAATAAGCGCCTTGTCAGCCGCTATTGAGGAAGCAGATGCCAATTTATATGCCAATTTTCTTCACTTGTTATTATTGTAGTATCTTTGGGACAACCTCTTGTCTTTTTTTCTACACATTAATTGAAATGCTTTTCCACTTTATATTTCATATAGTGTTTGCAAGAGACATTCAGTATATGCCGCAAAGCATTTTTATTTTCAAAATATAATACCAAAAAAAGATACAGCTAGAGTCACTGTTAAGGCGGATGCCACAAAGTTAACCATATTGTTGCTAAGAATGTCATTGCCACACACAAGCTTTGCGTCATCAGCTTTTTTCAGCTCTTGCGCGTCCACGTCCCAAACCACACGCTTGTTAACCAGATATGACGCCTGCATTGTCGCGCCCAGCAGTGAGTCGATTAGCGACCCAAGCACCCCTAAGAGCGAGCCAAGCATGTTGTATGGTATCTTGGGCAAAACACCTGAGCGATACGCCGAAAAATACTGTATCCACAGACAAATGTCAGCTGCCAGCCCAATCGCAGCACCACCTGCAAACGACGCAAGCAGCCCAAGTTTGCTGATCCCGCCATTTGTCCCGGGAGGCACAGGCTTCAAGGTCGTTATCAGTACGGGCCAGTCACTACTAAGCGCTCCAAGCTCGCTTGCCCATGTGTCTGCTGCACAGCATGCATAGAAGCCTATGTAGGCCCATATAAGAAGAACCATCAGCTTGCGCTCTCCAACTGTGAGCTGGTCCATCTGACGCCCATCAAACATGTACTGATATATCAAAGACAATAGAGAACCAATCCCGCCGTTGCAAAGGACCTGCTTCCAGTCCCTGCACGATGATTTCGCATATGATGGATCAATACTCATCTTCGCTTTTGCCTGGTACTTTGTCCAGAACGAGCTGGTAACAAAAAACGTTAAAAGCACGGCTGTGAATAACAGGTTGTCATTACTTGCTGTTGTCAGGCCGACAAAGGCTGCTGCAAAAGCACCGGACCCAGAGAGCGATTTCTTTCGCAATGCGCCAAAACACAGTAGGCTGGTGATAGCCACTGCAAACAGTATACGCATGCTCGACCTATTTACTTACTATTATTGCCCTCTGATTTACGAACGAAAAACAACTACTGTAAGTATAATGCGAAAATAAAGTACTGAACGAGCGACTCGCATAATAAAAAAACCAGTGAAATAAAAAAAGCAAAAAGAAAAAGAAATTGGAGCTACGTCTTCTTTTCGCATATTTCACTAAAGTATTTTGTTTTTTACCTTCACAATGTCTAGCGTTGCTCTTAGCCACAAATCGCATACAGTAATTGACGAGTCAACTACACCCGTCACAGTATTTACGGGCTTTCTCGGGGCTGGAAAAACTACGATAATTCTTGGATTGCTCAAGCAGATAAGCCCAAAGTACAATGTCGTTTTGTTAAAAAATGAGTTTGGAGATGCACAAACCGATAGTGCACTTGCGCGTGAAAGCCATATACAGGTTACCGAGATGACAAACGGCTGTCTGTGTTGCGTTTTGGTCGGACAGATGAAACGCGCCTTGCAGGAGATGAAGGCCAAATATAATCCAGCCCGGATCATCATTGAGACGTCGGGCTCCGCATTCCCAGCGCCAATAGCCTGGCAGATCCGCGAGATGGAAAGCGACGGGTTCCATCTCGACTCTATCCTAACGGTTATTGATTGCATAAACTTTTGCGGATACGAGGACACATCCTACACCGCGCGCATGCAGGCCCAATACACGGATCTTGTTTTGCTAAACAAGTGGGAGCAGGTCACTGCCCGCCAGTTGGATATCGTAATCGACCATGTAAATGAGTTGAACACAGACACGCCAAAGATAAAAGTTAACATCGGCAACTCCGTAGATCCCGACGTTGCCTTTGGGATTGACACCACTTTATTCAAGTTGTCTGACAAGGCATATTCTGGTGACGATAGTTCTAAAATGTATGGCCACCACTCTCAAGAGGTTGATTTGGTTGAAATACGCCGTTCCTGGGATAACACTGATATCTCTCGTCCTTTGTGTCCAGATGAGTTTGTTTCCTTTCTTAAGTCGCTTCCAGCAGATGACGTATACCGCATCAAAGGAATAGTGCGTCTTGCAAGCTGTGTCAATGATGAGGCTGAATCTTCCTTAGATATTGCCTCAAGTGATACCAGCATCCGTAAGTCTGCAACCGAGGGTGTCCTCCATATTGTTAACCATGCATTTGGTCGCTACACATTTACTCCCCTTGCAGAACCTGACAATGCATTGACTAATGTACTGGTCAAAGCAACTATAATGGGGAATGGGTTGAGGATATACTTGCCTGCTATTCAAACAGGGTTTCATGCTTCTGAGGACGAGATTGAAACACATTGGGCGCGGAGACAATAACCTGTTACTTGATAAAAGCCATTTTCAAATATGACAACAACTATCATCTGTGAATATGCAAAATCAAATATTTCGCAAAAATAATATCAGTAAATTGTTAAGGGTCAAACCTTGACTTTCGAAAACCTGTATCAAAACAATTACGTACTTTTCTATCTAGAAACATTTACTAATATCAAGTTGCAACAATTGTGGCATGTCCACTGCTACCCCATTACAATATATTACTACCTGTTGAAAACTATAGTAATGTTTTCTAAAAGACTAGAATTGTTTATTTTGTGGTTAAAACAGAACTAGAACAAGAAAGGGAAAGATCAAACATTACCATCACAGGCATTTATGCTAGTGATCTATGGATATATGCGTAAGCCAATGATATTACATCAGTTAATATTATAACACTACCTACTTATAAAAAGGGTGAAATCCTGTAAAAGAAATGCTATGAGGCAAAAAAGGCACAGAATAGGATGCAAGAAATAATTTTGTGTTTTCTTGCATGTTATCATTATATGAGAGGGTGTTCAATTTTTAGTAATTGTTAGTTTCAAATATGGCTAAAACAGTAAATGTTGAAAATAATATTGAAAACAATGTTTTCAAAGACCAAAATGACTGTGGGTAAACCATAAAGAGAAAGAGAAAATATGTGTGATGTTGCATGCAAATCAAGTAATATATAGTAGTAATTAATTGGCTTACTGGAAATAGCAAAGGAAAACTTCATCATAATAATGTGGGTGATGTATAAGATTGGGGTTGTCAGTTTATAGTGAACAATAGTGACACTATGCACAATGCATGACTGCAAGAGTGCCCTTGAGGCTGCAGAATGTCTTCTTGCATTGGAACTCCCTCTTAAACTCATTTTTAATTATTTTATTAAAAATGATTAATGGGCCATTTCTGCACCGAAACCTCCCTCGGGATCCGCCCCCACTTTCGGTGCAAGCTACCGAAAGACAACT